>JAHXMU010000007.1:7167365-7288613 GCA_019455685.1 Philornis downsi
CATTGTCCAATCCCGCCCATATTTGCAGCAGCACTTAAGATATGTACACCAAACCGATGTGCCAAATTTTGTTCAAATACCGTAAACAGGAGCAGAAATATTGGATATTTAATTTATGGTTTGTATGGGAAGTACCACGCCCCATTGTCAAATCCCGCCCATATTTGCAGTAGCACTTAAGATATGTACACCAAACCTACGCATCAAATTTTGTTCAAATACCGTAAGCAGGAGCAGAAATAATTGATTTTTAATTTTTTGTTTGTATGGGAGGTACCACGCCCCTTTGTCCAATTGGACCGAATTGTAAATCTAAACCATCCCGGGCACCACCCAGACACATATACAAAAATTTATGCAAAGCGGTCCAGCCGCTTTAGGTTTACCATTTATTCGCTAATTAAAACCAACACTTCGTCTTATTTGATAGACGGGGGAATGAACAACTGCAACTTGTATAGATTTATGAGAGATCGCAATCCCTGTGGGAATTTCAATTTCAATTTTATTCATCCAATACTTTGTTGTACAGAAAATGTATATAAAAATATGATAGTGAGGTCAAATCGTACGATTTTTACAGCAAATAGCACTTATAATTTTATAAAATATGTTAGTAAATTTATGACAACAATGGAAAAGGAAAAGGGGAAAAACCTTTATAAAATTATAATTATGGAAAATGGGTTTTCAAATATTCATAAAATGAAGGCAAAAACAAAACGCAAAAGTGAACCACCCAAAAAGGAAGCGTTAACAACGGTGTCCGATGATTGTCACCTTAAACGCCTATTGAATTATTTGCTGTTTCAAAGGGTGTACTATGCACGTTCATCCCGTTGGATAAAGCAAATGCATCTAATGAAATGAAATGAGTTTTCTAAACGATACCAGACTTTAGAATGCAGTACAATTGGCAAAAATTCATGTGACTGCGGTCTTGGAATTACAACTGCCAGAATTAAACTTAGATAAATCGTAGAAGTAGAAAGTAAGAAGCAATGCTGCCTATCATTCTCGGAATTTGGCTGATCAAACGCAAGACGTGTGTCAAAATTTGGCTGAATTCAGTACAACTTCTTGAAAGGTGTGAGACTAAAAATATATATCTTAAATCTGTGCGTGGTTATTTCATCGATTTTTTAAGTTTTGAAGAGAATTACAAGTCAGTGTACCAGTATCTAGGCTATTGAATCCTACTAATTAGAAATTACAACGCGAAGATTGAATTTCGGAATATCGGTCAATTTTTGTGGGAGCTATCGACTTTAATTTTCAGAATTTAGTTCATCAATCGCACTACTTGCGCCAAGTTTGAGCACATTCAGTACAACTGCATTTAAGATATGAAACTGAAACAGCTTGGGTTAAATCGGTCATTCAAACAATCATTACAAACTATACAATGGATGAAAAATAAATTAATAGTTAAAATCTAATTTTCGGAAAATCGGACAATTTGTATGCACCGTATCAGAAGGGGTAGGTAGGTCAGTATAGCCCTTTAGTAGCACCGCTTAATCGACTTGAAAAGTTATGAAATGCATTTGGTCAAAGTATATTTGGCTTTTAAATACTTCTTTTTGTCATATCATAATATAGACATAAAAAGGCGTTGACAAAGGCGAAAAAACTTAATGGAAAATTAATAATAATAAAATATTTTGATAAATATTTCATATACATATATATAGGCCTTTTTCAGTGAACACCAAACTGAAAAGCTTTCGTCTTAGATATTCAACAATTTTTGGTATATTTTACAACGTAGATTTCCTTTTTAAATGTTGAAAGAGTTTATTATAACACTTTATTAAACAAGTGTCTTGACTGTAACAGTATTTTCGCCAATACGAATATAAGTATGAAAAAAGCTGCTCTAAAGCCGTTAAAAAAAAAGGAGAAAATAAATTGTATTTTTCTAAAAGTGCAGACATTTACAAAAGACAGAAAAGCTTCATAACAATGCCCTCAGTGCTGGCTTTGATAGCACAAACAGAATGGATTGACAGGGCATTTGGTGTGATCATGGCAAAGGGTGACCGAAAGGTGTGAATGTGAAATTAACCAAAGTTTTTTCACTCTTTTTTTGTTTGTTTTGATTTAAAATCTGGTTTTGTATAAGTTTTTTTTTAAACATTTTGTATTATATATTTATATATATTTTGTATTATATATTATTGTATAATATTTGACAACATCCCGAAAAAGGCAAATAATCATCCTTATTTTTAATTTTTGAAAATGGGTGAGCTACCAAAAAAAAAACCAAAAACCAAAATAGAATACACGTAAACTTTCATGTGTGGCTCCTGCGCAAAGCATATAAGTAAGATTCGCCATAAAATGTGTACTGAAAATTGTTGTCCTCAATTGTTGTTTATTTTAAGAATCAGATTTTTTTTCTAATGCGGTTTCCGATTTTTTTAGAAATCGAATTTCGAACAGAAATATGAGTTAATACGAATAGAAGAAACCTGAAACATAGATTTTCGAATTCCTCTAAAAGCAATTAAACTTAGTTTTAAACATATTGAGAATTAAAGTGGAATAAATAGTGCTGTAATGTAATGTGTGGTAATGTGTTTCTTATTTTACTGATTCAAAGACAAGGGTTTCCAATACTGAAATCGGAACAGCTTACATTTTCATAATGAAATTCTGAAATGACAATAAAAAAAGGATACATTTTCATAATTTTGAAAATATATTATAGAACATAATATGGCGTGAAAACATGAGTTGTTACCAATACGAAAAAAGCTGGCAATTTTTTCACGAGCACACAATGTCTTGTGGAATTTTTTTCCTCATGAAAAGGACGTGGTACCCAGCTTACATTGACACAACTGGACTATATACTGACGTAAAGTTTGTCATTTGGATTGGTAGATTGGTGCTCAATTTGGACAGTTCATCTCATGTGTTTTCAACTAAATATATCGAACAAATTTTGTCTTAAATTTTGCATCACAATTGCAATTTGACGTATGCCGAATCGCTGAAAATGTTGCAGAAAGCTTACGCTACATCGACTGTATCAAAACATGTCCATGCAGTGAAACAGTGCAATTAAAAAAAGAAGATTTACCTCGTTCTGGTCAGTCATCAACATCTTCAACTTAAATTAACATCGAAAAAGAGAAGGAAATGCCGACTAAAAATCGTCATTTAAGTTTGGGAGAGGTAATTAATTTGTACCACCATTTCGGCATGAACGCGTCACCACTCATATAGTTCCAAAAGAGCTGAATTTTCGGGGAAACCCAATCGCGTAGAGGGCGCTGAAGAAATGCTGGAACGAGTAAATATCGTATCCTATATTCCCAAAACGGACTACAGCTGGTGATGTGGCATTGGTTTACGGGTTTAACATGCAGATCAGTCAATAAGCTTGGAAATCAGGCATTTCAACTGAGACAGAGTCAAAACATCCACAATCGATCAAAAGTCAAGTTAATAACTATCATTTTATTCAATTATTGCAATGTTGTGCACTCGGATTTCTTGCCAGTAGGTGGGACAGTAAGTGAAGAATATTATCTAGGTGCTGCGCAGCGTTTAAGAGAGCAAATTAGTCGGAAAATGACAGATTTACGGATTTCGACTTTACACTACGATAATGCACCATTTTTTAATGCTATCAATATGAACGAATTTCTGGCCAAACACTCCACAAATATTATCGGACGGACACCGAGCATAAAAAAACTTGTTTCAAATTCGGATTGATTGTGACTCATAAGTGAATAAACCTACTTGGAAATAACACATAATTTTATATTTATTCTGTTGTAAATTTATATCGGAAAAAGTAACGCGTAAGTGCCCATGAAAGGGCTACCTTATTGTTTTAATGTTTGCCTCGCATCAAATGAAACTTCAATTTTAGTCACTCCACTTGAAAAATACAAGTCGCCAAAACCGCGTTTCGTTTGCTAACAACTGCTTTGAATGGGTTTTGTACCGGAGTTCAATATCAAATTGAAATGCAATTATGATTTCATCAGAGTGACTAAAGCAAAGACCAAATACAAGAGAATAGAGCAGAATCGAGCACAAAATGCAAATACACTTGCATACATTTATTGCTATACACAATACAACCACATTACAAAGGATTTATAGAATACGGGGAAAAGCAATAGTAGCAGCATCAGTTCAACTCTGGCTG
Source organism: Philornis downsi (assembly GCA_019455685.1). Taxonomy (NCBI): domain Eukaryota; kingdom Metazoa; phylum Arthropoda; class Insecta; order Diptera; family Muscidae; genus Philornis; species Philornis downsi. Next base: position 7,171,540 of record JAHXMU010000007.1, read on the forward strand.
AATAGAGAAAAATCCAAACTGATATTGTACTCGGGCATATAAATAACGACTACATAATAGGAATGTAAAATTAAGGTGACCAACCGCCAAATTTCATGTATTGGAATATCAAAACTAAAAAAGAAAACAGTTATTATTTTGTAATTTAAGAGAAAATCAGAAAATGTTTCATTTAGTGAACTCTTTACTTGTATCCAAAATAGTTACTTGCAGTTTCGGATTAAAGAAACAAAATGAAATAATTGCACAGTCCAGCAGTATTTTTTGTCGGCTGCTTGAGACAGGAATTTATATAACTCAGTTATAGTGATCTCTAAACTTTAACTAAATTGGCTTTAGTCGCCTTTAGAAGCTATAAATGGTTTCGAGAACAAATGCAATGGCTATGTGATAACTACACCGTGATTACTTTCGTGTCATTAGTTTTTTTTTTATGATAACGTATTTAAATTTGTACATATGCGAGTTAACATAGAAACAGTGGAGGAAATGGTGACTGAAAATCTCATTTAAGTTTGGGAGAAGTGACTGCAATATCGTAACACGTTGTCGCTTCAATAATTCTAAAAGATCTGAATTTTTTCAAAAACTTGCTAGCGTTCATTAAGTGGATTATAACTAGTGATGAGACATTGGTTTACCAGTTTGACATGCAAACCAGCCAACATGCTTCGAAGCAACGACTTCCAGCTGAGCTGAAACTGGAAAAAACTCATGCATTTATTTATGTATAGTCTGGTTCGACTTTTGTTCTATATATTTCCTGATCAAATTCAAAACTTCATATTCTTATGATATTCGATGATATAATGCATAGTTTTAATGTTATGACTTCAGTTCTTGCCATTTGACTCCAAACGGTTGTGAAATTTGTGCCCACTTTCTTCCTTATTTATATTTTAAAAGAATGATTTTCAAAATATTCTCAAGCTTTGCAATAGCACGAAATAAAATTCCTCTTCATCTTTCACATATCTCAACGGAGAAATCTACATTTCCAACTTTATAATTTCAATTTCAAATCTTTGTTCAGCTGTTGTTTTAACCATTTGTTACGCCCACATCGAATTAATCCTTTGTCATACCTTGCCTACGCTAGTAGGTGGATCTACACATCCATTTTCGTAATCCAGGTTTCACCATTTTGTATAGCATCAATCTTACCCCATGTATAGGTATTTCTTGTCCTATATTTTTGTGAATTTCGATTTTTTTTTTGTGTGCGACTACGCTGGAAAATAAGAGTACTCAACAACTTCAGCCACTTGTTATGAACAATAATACAATTTCTGTCCTGCTTCTACTCTTATATACATCCAACCCGTTGCGCGCCTATGCTGTAAGGGGAATAAACACTCCTAATTATGTCAATACATTTCCAATCGTTTACCATGGGTAACAGTACCATTTTCGTACACTTTCACTCCTATTTTATCTCCTAAACTACACATGTAGCAAAATTACTTCCTTCCTACGCGCATAATCTTCAAGATATGTAGATAAGCGCACCAATTTTCATAATTCCACGAGTATGTTTAGCTGTTAACTCTGACTGACCAGTGGCACCATTTTAATCCCCTTTTATAAAAACATTTTAAAACTTCTTGCTTATCGCGCGCTTAGTTCGTAGGAGGAACACCGATACTAATTGTCATAGTTCTAGCCCCAGCCGTTTGAGATGGGCGATGGAACCAGATTTGTTTGCACTTTGATAAACCTCTTCTTACGCCTATTATGAAAGTAGAGCATGGACACCAATTTTCATACAATGTGAGCTGGGTAATGATACCAGATTTCGCCCTTTTCATCCTGTTTTTACCCCTAAGGGTCCGAATTGTGAAATCCCTTCTTACCGCATATTTGTTCTGAAAGATGAATGCAGGCAATTTGTATGATCGTAGCTCTAGCCGTTTGAGATGGGCAAAAGTACCAAATTTGGTAATAGTACCAGATTTTTCTCTTTTCACTCTATTTTTAGCCTTAAAAGCACGAAAGCATAGCAGATCGTCTCGATACCACCACGACTGGAGGCGCTAATATATTTATGATATATACGAGTATTATGCTTTTGCAGACTCAAATTTAAGGAGCCACATAGTGGAATATTTTCATACACGGTCTAGCATTTATTCGAGAAAATTTGTAATACTTAGTTTCACTATTAATGAGGTAAAGCAAAAACACGTGCAAACTAGTAAAATTTCAGCCAGATGAACTGACCGACATATACCTTCGTTCAAAATTCTTTTAATTCGGCTGGTTTGTATGTGATGCAGCCAAATGAGCGGGTTAATTCAGACTACATACTTTCATCGGTAGAATTAAATTTGTAAAAGCTTCATAATTTCAGTGGAATTAAATAAAAATATGAATCTAGGAACATGTTTATTAAAAGAGGTAATTTGTATGGAATATGCCAGAGATTAAAATACAGAGTGGTGGACGAATCGTGCTACAAACACAAAACGTAATAACGCTTGTTTCTGTGTGAGTAATCGTCCTTCATTTCCATCGAAATAGAATTTGGGAGGGAGTTCGGCCGCACTCCCTCAAGCGTTCCGACTCTAAACTTATCGGCGCAAATTGAAATTTGAGTTAGCAGACGGTCATTACACGGACAATTCATGATGACTTAAACTTGTTTCCGTACAAAATCCAAATTATAAGCAAGTTAAACCGTCCGTTTGCCCATTCGCCTGGAATTTAGCCAACAAATAATTGAAATGGCTGAAGAAAACAACAACTTGATAAATTGTTTGTTTATGTTTTGATCTAAAGGGCAATATAAACAAGAAAAATTGCCGTAAATAGTGTGAATCTAATACAGAAATACTCCATGAGATAAAACCGCACCCAGGACGGGTCTCTGTGTGGTGCGCAGTTTCATCAAAGTGCATTGTATGACCATACTTCTTTGAAGAAAATGGTGTAACAGTAATTGCCAATGGGGACCGTTATTTAAAGATATTGCGCCGAAGGCGTATCCCTTTCAACAGCATTTAGTTCCAGCAAGATGGAGCAACTGCACACATAGCCAGACCGGTTATGATAGAGCTTCAACGCAAATTCCCACCTGAACTGACTACACTAGACTTTTTTTAAGGGGTTACTTTCAACAAGAGGAGTACAAAACAAAACCAGTTCATTAAAACGATAATTGAGGCGATCCCGCAATGAATAATTTTCTGATAAGGTGTAGCATTGCGTGAATAAACATGGAGGTCATTTCCGATCTATTATCCTCAAAACTAATTAGTAATATCAAATAAGATTGCATTTTTTATGCAATAAAAAAAAATAAATGAAATACGTTGATTAAAAACAAGTTTTTTGAATTTCAGATTGTAGTGCAATCAGTGCGGCACCCAGTATATAATATGGTGACTGCTTGAAAGAGTAGATGCTAAGTATATGAGTATATCGGTTAAATTTGTCATTCGTATTTGGATATCGGTAGGGACGTGATGGTGTCAGAAGGGAGGTGGTAATCGATAGATTTTTCAAGTTTTGTTTCTTTGTTTTATTATTAAAATGTATGTGGACTGTGGTTTGTCAAAATATCCAAGTCTCATTTGAGTGGGAGATGGATCAGTGCTTTGCCAGTGGTTTGCGTATAAAGTTTCATTTAAATAGACATTATAAAAAGAAATTAAGCATTGTTTCGCGATTGGCAGTACCAGAATTTCGCAGGCATTCAACAGACCAGCCCAAATTTCCTTATTTTTCCTCACATTGGGGATATCTTCTTCTACATTTAATATTTATTTGGGAAAATATACATAGATTTTTAACATTTATGCACTTTAAACTCCTCTGCTGCAATACATAAGCAAGATATCGGAGATATACCTCTGAATCATTTCATTTGGTTAGTTCTTTATGAAACCCAGTAAAAAGTCAAAGATCCACATATAAAATGAGACTTTATGTCCCGCATGCCCCGGACAGAGTGTAGTCTATGGTGCCTGATATGTTAGGCATCATGTTAAGGATTACACTGTGACCGTAACCACTGTTTAACCACTGTGGCAGATCTCTTAATCTTACTGCCGCAGGTGCAACAGTCTGCAATCTAATTATGTCCAGGGGTAGTAAATGCAAAATTACATTTAGTGCATCGGATAGGGTGATGTGGAGCGCACCAGTGATGCACAGTCTAGCCATCATTTGGACTTTGTCCAGTATCTTACAATATATGGACTTCTCAAGAGCCTTCCACCAAACGATAACTCCATGCAACATTATCGGTCTTACGACTGGGGTGTTACCCTAGTGACAAATTTCTTTAAGTCCCTAATAAGTCTCTTTTTAAGAATATCGTACACTAGCCTCCTAATACTGACGTCTACTCCCAGGTTTGATAATGCTGCGACTATCGTATTGGGAAAAACGTTATTAAACGCCCCTTCTATATCTACAAAGGCTACCAGAGTATACTCCTTGACGGCGAGTGAACTTTCGATGAACCGGAGCAAGTCATGCAGGGCAGTCTCAGTGAACTTACCCTTGCAGTAAGCATGTTGTCTGTCAATGAATCTCTCCAGCGTTTTGAGAAGAAACGATGACAAACTGATAGGTCCAAAATCTTTTGGTCCCGTATGGGAGGTTTTTCCGACTTTTGGAATAAAGACCATCTTGGTCTGCCCCCACAAAGCAGGGATATATGTTAGGTCGATACAGCCGATATAGAGCTCCTCAAGCCATAGAATCAGCGTGTCAGCCACCACTTGTAGTTCACCCGGTGAAATCATGTCCGCTCCGGGTGACAGAGCTCTTAATTGCCCACGCTAATTTAGGTTTGGTAACGATTTCCCTGACTACAGCCGGCAGTTGGTTTGACGCAGTGTTGTCCGCGATAGTTCCATTTCAGGAACTACCAGAAAAATGAGTATCCAGTAGCAACTCCAGTGATTCTTCACTGGATGTTGTCCAATCATCCTGAGGTTTCCTGAGATAACCTGACGTGCACGGTGTGTGGGCTAGTATCTTCCTTAGCCCAGCGGCTTCGAAAGGGTCTTTGTGGGAGAATTTACTCCAGGACTTCCTCTTAGCCTTCTTCAGTGCACTCTTATATGCTTTAAGTATCTCTTTGTAGTTGTCCGAGTCCTGTGAAGCTCTCGTGGACAAGTGTAAATAAAACCACATTCCCATACAAAGGTACCTCAAATGCAATTAGGCAATTCCCAGATATTGATCACGTGATAATAAATGGAAAGCATGTTTACAGTGTAATATAAATACGTGTGAAAACCAGTTACGCAGGCCACCACCCGAATGCAGCTAAAGTACGCATTTGAATGAGCAGAGCGCAAAACGTACACAACAGAGCACAAGGATGTCTGGACATCGTAAAGACCCATAGTCCTGATATAACCTCAACCTATTCTAATAAACTCTCTCACTTATGCCGACAAAACCTTTCCAATTCCGATATTTCTGGCAGACAATGGGAGCATATTGCGCATTTAATGGCAACTTTAGCAAAGCCCGTACTTTGGCATGCAAAATTATATTCAGAAAGGAAAAGGATATCGCATATAGAAGAAGTCCCATCCAGCAAGAACAACGATAAAAATTTTATCAGATACAGAATTGCTAGTTCCAGAAGGCAGTACAAGTGAAGAAATTTCGTTAATTTTGGGCAATAGCATAGACTGTAGTTTAAGGACAATATCGTAGTTTAAGGACAGGAAAGTTGCGGTTGCTGGTGACTATTTAAGTGGAGATGAACTGGTAATGAATCATGTATCAGATTCTGAACACGATTTAGCGCAATGAGTGCATTCATGATGAATGTAATTTATGTGTATTAAACTCTGTATTGGATAATGGCAATCTCCGTGTGTACGTACGAACTATCCTGCTATCAATCTTTTATCCATGGTTTACATGGTTCTGTCAGCTATTATTTGGGAAATTTTAAGTCAGCGTTTTCACTGCAGGAGTTTGAAGACTTTGAGTTTAAATATGAATTGTAGGGATTCTGCCATTAAAATGGGGGGTTATAACAAATCCAAGATTAGCGGTAGAATGAAGATTACGACTCCTTCCTTTTGAGTAAAAGTCTAGAAAGTTTTTTGCAGTAATAATCTTACAAAGCATTGTGGAAGGGATGCAGTAATCAAATGGAAAATAGAAGAGGCACCGCTGTGGATAATTGAGAAAGTATTGACAAAATGAAGAAAGTTAATAAAAAATTAAAAATTACCGTCCATAGTTCAGAAATTTGATATGGTTTGCAAAGTTCATACACCTTTGCGGAGTGAGACCTGCTCACGGCAAATTTTGGGGGATTGACGAAACAGGGTAACCGTTCTCTATAAAAAAAATCTCTCCAACATTATTACGGGGATGGTAGTGACGATAGCTGTAGTGGACACGACTGGCACAATTGTTAATGAAAGCAACTTGTCATGTGCGTATGCCGATTGTATATATTACTGCAGTCTTCTCAAGAGTTGAAAAGGGCTAAGCAATATCTTGGCTTGGCTAATATCGATGACAAAATTTGTGTATTAGCATATTTCGAATGGTTTAAACATCTTTTTGAAATACCATGAAAATTTTGAAATTTTGTCCAGCTTTTTTAATAATTGGAGCAAAGTTATTGTGAAACGTGTGCGGTTGCTTACTGTTGCGCAAATCACGGCCTGAAGCGACTTTCCTACTTCTACATAACCTTCTAAATTCCGTTAAATTGTTTCTGTTCAGAAACAACATCCAATTGTTTAAGACACATCTTAAATGCCAAATAACCAAACACTCCTCAGACTTTCTCTATACCATGGATTGCGACTCATATAAATGTGCGATTGCAGATATTTATACGCGTCACAGTTGTACGCAAACAATTGCACAGGACAATTGTATCATCACAGGCCACCGCGCAAGGACCACATGAAAGCGAAGTAAAAAATTAAACATTTCATTGGCAATGACAGTTTAACTGTTGTTTTCGCTGGGAGCTCAGAAAGGACTACACGAAATGTGAGGAGGAAACCATAGCCATTGCACTACTGCCAGCATCGCCATCGACAAAAGCCGCAGCAACAAAAGCAACACCATCGTCATTGTCATCGTCATCATCATCAGCGTTGTAATTAAAGAATGTGCCAGGATTGTGGGGAAAATGGTTAGCATTGCCATAATGGCAGCAACACTTGCAGTTATTGTCCATGAGCAAGTTAAAAATGTTTCTTCTCCCCTCCGCATAAACTTACAGTCAACAAGAACAGTATAATGAGTAATATGAACTCGGCAAGGGTGAGGAAGGTCGAAGAGCACACCTGAAGAACTCTGCTATAACATACAAAACTTTGGTCATTAACACGAAGGGGTCTGGTGTTGCATAAAATATGTTGCATGAGTCCAATATTACCACTTTAAAAAGTCCGAGGCGGAATAACAAAAAATCCATGTGCAACCAAGAAGAATGTATAAATTAACCGTAAACAATTCGAGGTAATGAAGAAATATTTTAGTACTTCACCCGAATGAATTTTTTCTATTAAATTGGAATTAAAATATACAATTATGGGACACTTTACCCTTTTGTATGGGGGTTACATGAAAACATAGACCGACAGTCAAAATAGTTCAACTATATACCAACCGAAATGTATGCGCCAGATACAAATAATTTCAGACGATAACTAATGCTCTTGGAGGCTATAAAACTAAGCTTGGGCGATTCACTCGCATGAGCCAAGTCATGTCTGATACGGCCCGTTTTCAATGGAGTTCGTGTGCATCCCAAGCACCGCATATGCGTAAGATGTGATCGAATTCCGATAACAACTGTGGCTTTTGCAAGAGGTTAAACCAAGGGTGGGTAGTACATTTGTATGGAGACTATGTCAAAACATTACCCGGTCACCAAGAAACCTAAATAAAGTATATGTGTGGATATCGTACCAGTACTTTGAATAAAATAATATTTGGATAGACAAACGAATGATAAATCAAATCAAAATCTGCTCCTAAATTGGTTTATATATACGAGAGCGGTCCCAAAACTAGCCGAACTGCCGACTGTAAAATATTGGGTAGAAGAGTTTAAACGAGGCCATACATGCTGCGAAGACGAACACCGTAGTGGTCGACTAATTGAGGTGATCACGCCAGACATGATTAAGAAAATCCACAAAACAGTATTGCATGACCGTCGACTGGTATTGGATGAAATGCTGAGCTACCTGAAATGATAGGCGTTTCAAAAAGTGCTATACATCGTATATTATCCGAAGATTTGAAGATAAGAAAGCTATGCGCAAAGTGGGTGCCGCGTTTGCTCTCAATAGAGTAAAAACAGCGGCATGAAGATGTTTCAGTAGAGTGTTTGGCAATGTTTTATCACAATAAAACCAAATTTTTGCGTCAGTTTATAACCACGGATGAGTCGTTGGTCCACCAATTCATACCTGAGACAAAGGAACAGTCAAAGCAGTGGACTAGAATGAATGTAATAGTGGACTAGAATGTAATTCCAGGCGACAGATAAAACTGGAAATGGTTTGACAAATTTCCATAGTACATACGTTTCGACATTGCTTGACAGACTGGCATTCTTATGACATCATATGAGGTTGGCCTGCGTGCAATTTCAATTTTTGTTATTTCTAGTAAATTATAAAAACATAAACATATTGATAACGAGGAGTTAAGTTGTATTGCACATGAACAGTCGCTTTCAAAATGCCATCAATTTTAATAGATGTAATCGAAAATACAGTAAATTTCACATGAGTATAAATGATATCGTAAACTTTGTCATGGAATTTACGCAGCGAAAACGAAAATGAAAATCCCGAAATTATTTTCGCGAAAATCAACATTCTATTGTGAGTCCAATGTTGTTAGAAAATGTTATTTTCGGAGAAAGCTCTTTTTCATCTTGGTCACTATAAATATTCGTCATATAGGCATATGCCGGTCATATAGGCAGTGGCATAATCGCATAATCCTTCAATCACGCATACACTTATAATTATTTGAGTGGCGTCGATGTGTTTAACGAATACTTCAGGTAGTCGAGTAATCGACAAGTCTAGTAAATGCTTTTTAAATTGCGACGTTCGTAATCGTCATTAAACTGTAGGTCTTGCTTTAGTGAGTCTAAAAATAGAATACGTGTGACCCCACTGAATGTGAAAAGCTGTCCCATATTTCAATCATGGGATGGAAGGGAATTTGTTTTTCTTTTTAGCGACATAAATATATAAAGCTGCTTTTTGTACTTGAAATTCCGCCTACAACCGGCCATTTATCGGCTCTGTAAGAACAAAGTGTTGAAACTGGAAAACGCATATTAAACATTGAGCCGGGCTGCAACTTATTCACTCAATAAAATGAATTGAGTGAATATCATGGTTGGCGTATCGTTTCATTGCAAGATAAGTGGGCGTTTTGGAAGAATTCTCTGCAATTGTACAGTATGTCGACCAAACACATTTTTCCAATGAGGTCTGAAATATAATTTTAGCATATTTCAACAGTTAGAAAGTTATCATTAAAAGGTTTCGAAAAAGATTTCTTCCCGCATCTTAAAACTTCCACTAACGAATAAAGTTTAGAAAAATATTTCAGAAGTTGTCGTGCTTTTGTACGGACTAGTTTTTCATACTGGATCAATTTTGCCATTTGTTCATTGGGCTATGGACGATATATTAATTCATCGTCAGATAAGTGAGTCCTCTTCTCATGCATAGTATGTAAAACAAACATAATTTGCAGTGGAAAATCGTGCTATGATTTATAATTATATTGTTTTGTAGTTTATTGTATTTCGTATGTTAATAATAAATATTATTATCTGTTCTATTATTGTTCCAGTTGTTCTTATTAATGTAGAATTGTGATTTTACTTTTTTATTCGCCAAGATTTTCTGCTTAGTGCTGACGAAGGCTAGTTTGGGTTCAAGATTTGGGGAAACAGTCCCCAAGCCTGCAAATGGAATTGCATAAATTCGTGGACGGGTGCAGACTAGCATCAAAAGAAATACTGCACGTTAAAGTAGTTGACTTTATCGAAATGCATACGAACTGGTCAGACATCGTACTTTCTGATCGAAATGACGTATCTGGCTACTCGATAGCTAGATTCCGTCTTTAGGGAAATACATGAAGCGCGACAGCATTTTAACGAGGATATTCAAACTCTGTCATGCACGCCCCGCACCATCCTATCTGAAACATACAAGGGAAGGTTAGATGAGATCATGCAATTAGAGTTAGAAAAAAAGCTAAAGGCTTCATTCGCGTCGGGTTTACGGGACCATATTCTTAGGGGGCGAATGCTGGATAGTCCTGCTACCAAGTTGGATGACTTATTGGGTGAGCTCTTATCTGCTCAGACTATGTTATTGAAGTCCAATGAGTCAATTGTGAAAATATTAGGTACCAGGACACCCTTTCTTCCCAACGATATTCAGGTGGAAATACCATCGGTGTAGATGCGGTGACAGCTCTGGTGGCGACGGTGAAACAGTTGTTAAAAAGGGTGGAGAAGTCGCGAGTGTATTCAAATGAAGAGAATGAACAGTCACCATGCTCGTTCTGCCACAAACCAGGACATACAAGTGACGTAAGCTGGGAAAGAAAGAACGCCCCTTACTGCATTGAGTGTCAAACATATGGCCACAAGCCCAATCGCCCCATTGTAGTAATCAGAACAGTGGCATGGAAAAAACTCCATGACAAGTGTTAAGGTGCTCCAACTGTGTTAAGCGTGGCCACAGAAAGGCTAATTTTTGGCACATATCAGAGAAACGCAACCCATATATATATTTCTTTTTTCAAAGCAAATGCACAGTAAAGGCGTCTTCTTACATTTATATGTAAATTGCGACGATTCCTTGCCATATCTGTCGACGGCCACTACTAATTACTTTTAATAACCGAATAAATGGTATAAATTATGGAAAATTGTAAATAACGAAAAATTACGGGCTGTAGTGTTCTAAATGAACATGTACAAGACATGTCGACTTTGCCCGTTTTTCATGTCAAAATTGGATTTTTTTTTTTTTTTGAATTTTTCACAATGAATACTACATTTCTCGCATGTATGAGGGAGATTCTTTCTCACTGGGTCATGTCAAGAAGAGGGTGTATCTGCTAATTACTAAAACAACTGAGTTTGCTAGAAGATCTCTCTTCTCATAGATTTTTTATTGATTTGTCTTTTCAGTTAATTTCCTACAAATTTTTCAAAAACCACTGCAGGTCTGGCAAGGCTGGTTTGCATTTACGAATATGGATCGTTTAACAACCGAAGAATGCGTAAAAATAGTTAAAACTTATTAAAAAGCGGTGATTCAAACGTTGGCACTTTTCGTGCATTACGGGGTGATTATGGTCATCAAAATCGACCTACTGTGCAAGGAACTGGAAAGATTATAAAGACATTTGAAGAGACTGGAAGCGTTACAGATGTGGTCAGGCCTCTGCATCATAGCAATGTACGCACTGCCAAAAGGCGTAATTTCACGTTTTACCGACGTCAATTGGCCACCAAGATCATGCGATTTGATGCCGTTCATCTTTTTTTGTGGAACTACGTCAAAAACTGTGAAATTGGAGCATCTGAAAACCACCATTCGTCAAGTTATCTCGGAGATACCGCCTGAAATGTGCGAAAAAGTGGTCAAAAAGTGGCCAGAGGTGGTCATTCAAGTGGTATTGTATTTCGTAAATAATGGCTAGATCCAAGCACTATAATGAAATAAAAGTTTCATAGAAGTTATAGCTTTATATGTATGTGTTTTTTAGAAGTCTGTACACTATTATATTTATAATACTGTACACTACAAACGCACACACATTTAAATTAATGAGCCAGTAGCGAAATTTCATTCAGTTGAACTGAATTACTTATATTTGTTCTCAAAAAAGACAAAGTCGAGTTTATTCGTTATTATTGTTGTCCTCATTTTGACGCACATTTACATTCAATCTGCGAGAATATATTTTTGATAGCTGTAGTTTACGTCGTTAAAATGCACGTTGTCATAATAGCGATTTTTTAACTGGGCTGAAAAACTCAAAACCATTTTTCCTTGTAAGCACAGATATTTTCACTCAACGTTCTTTTGCTACGTTGCAAAAATGTACGGAATGCCCGAAAGGCATTCTTATCAATAAATACTTATAAAGAATTAAAGCACAATAAAAGAAACAGAATTATAACTTACTGAATTTATTTACAGTTTACTATCTTTTGCTTAGAAATTATAGAAAAATCATGGGTTTTTGGCAAATCGGCTAATTTTATGTGAGTTACCTACGGGGTGTGCCAATGCTGTCCATTTTCATTCACAGATAAACTAGCTAAAAGCAAGATGCTTGCTAAATAATAGGAATTTAGTAAATTGAATGAAATATATCTGATTTAATTACAAATGCCTTAAACTAGGAAATTTATATGGGAGGTGTTAGAAAGGCCGTGGATATTCTATTAATTTTGTCACATTTTACCACGCATTAAAATGTAGCGAACGAAAGATATGCTATTGAAGTCTACAAATTTAGATTTAAAAAGCAAAATTAAATTTGAATAAGATTAGTACGAAACGTACCAGAACGAGCGTGGCAATGTACTGCGTTTTGATTCTCAGAACTGAGTTTACCCAAAGCATGATGTGTGACAAATTTTACTGAATTATACGCAACTGATTGAAGGATTTGAGGCTAAGAATATGTTTGAGAAACCGATCTTTTGTATGTGAGGTATCAGAAAGGGTGTTCTTATGCTATCAATCAATACAATGATTAATGAATAAAAACTTATGTTACTGCGTTCTACGAATTGGAAGTCACCGGAAAAAATTAAACTGAGGAAATCGATTAATTTGTGTGGGAGGTACTAGAAAAGGTGGGACGATATAGCTCATTTACAATTCCCGGTTTCAGCCTGGCAAAGCATTAGACTATGGTCAATTTTAAGAAGTTTCATAGACATTAAGGACTGTTGTAGTACTCGAACGGAAGGGCGGACAACCTTACATGCTTCAATCGATATATAGGTATACCGGGTGGCGCACGAGTTTTTTAATCAATGTTTTTCATTTTTTTTAATTGTATAGAAAATTCAATACTATTTTATATAACTATTTGGTTTTGAAGGCACCTGATCAGAAAATATTCTTTGAGGCCTGAAGAATTGAATTCGGGATCGCTTCAATTAATATTTAATGGACTGCTTCTTTCAGTCAAATTCCTTGGTTTCAGTTTGTACACTTCTTACTTAACATAATGCCGTAACATAAATCTGGTGAATTCAGGTCAGGTGACCTTGGGAGCCGACGGAAAGTGGAGTTTGTGGATAATAATTTGTTTGAAAATTTTCATTGGAGCTCCGCCATAACAGGCCTGGCTATATGTGCAGTTGCTCCATCTTGCTGGAACTAAATACTGTTGCAACGGATACATTTCCGGCGCAGTTTTCCTTCAACACCTTTAAATAATGGTTCCCATTGTAGCACGATTCGTGCGTTACCCTGTAGTACATTTTCATAACAATCAAAAATACGAAAACTTTTTATGATATCTTTGTGAGTATATGAATATTTGTGTTGATTACATACATATTACTGTTAAAAAGGAAAATTACTTAAGCGGACATAAGAAAAAATCGAGTTTATTCCACATTATTGTTGTCCGTATTTCGAAACATATTCGCTTCTAATATTCGATGTATTTCACAAGTAATACCAATTTTTCAAAACAACGATTTTTGAAAAATTACGTAATATCCATGAAAATTGATATGAACGAAAATACGAGGTGTGTTCAGGAAATAAGGTAAATGTTAATTTTTTTTTTTCAAAAACATATTTATTCATTGATTTCCATTTTATCTGGGTCTATTCAATCTTGGGAACATGATAACGGTGTTATTTTTGGTCAAATAATCTCTCACAAGCAAAGATGAGTGAGCAGGTGCATTATCATATTATATCATTATCTTATCATAATACTCCTTATTTACCGTACGACCTTGTGGTAAGAACTCCTGATGCACTACGCCATAACAATTGAGGAAAACAGTCAGCAAAACCTTAACATTTGATCAAACTTGAAGTGCTTTTTTGGTCTTGGCTCCCCTCGACTCTTCCATTGGGACGATTTGGCTTTGGTTTCGATGTCATAACCATATACCCATGATTCGTCACCAGTTATGACCCTTTTAAGCAAATCTGGATCATCGTTGACGTCATTCAACAATTCCTGAACGATGCTCATGCGACGTTGTTTTTGGTCAAAATTCAGCAATTTTGGAACGAAGTTCGCTGTCACACGCTTCATGCCCAAAATTTCCGAAAATATTGCATGGCATGAGCCCACTGATATGCCGATATCCTCAGCAACTTCTCTAATTGTGATTCGACGATTCTCCATAACGATTATCTTTACTTTCTCAACATTTTCATCGGTTGTTGCTGTGTTGGGGCGTCCAGAGCGAGCGTCGTCATTCACATCTTCCCGACCTTCTGTGAAAAGCTTGTACCACTTGTAAACATTTTTTTGACACAGAGCACTCTCACCATATGCCACTATCATCAGTTCAAGTATTTTTGAGCGCTTAACTTCATTTTTTACACAACATTTGATGCAACTTCTTTAATCCATTTTTTTTCGATAGCAGAAAATCGCCGAACACGCAAAACATTTGTCTTATTTATGCCTCTCACAAACAAACTAAATATGCTATATGGATAAAATCGTCAACGATACTTCGAGACGAGTGTACCAACATAAAAATAATAATAATACGTGCCCGTGAAATTTGAAAATTCAACTTATTTTTTGAACACGCCTTGTACATTTTATGCAATTGTTGTTATTAAGTCCCATATTGGCGTTTAAGTACGGTTCCAAAATTGAAATTTTCATGATAGTGACTTTTTGAAATACTCTTATTATCTGAGAACAATAAATTGCGAGTTAAACCGCAAATTTTGTGTGATCCCATTATATGATTGTGGGCATAAGAAAGTTGATGTTGTTGTTGTTTTTTTTTTAAGTTTATGTTCACAGTGTCTGATGAATGTTGCTACATTAAGAAACTCAAATAATTTTTTTTAATTCGAATTAATTTTTCATTCAAAACATTAAGGCATTTTGTGGCGGTTACCAAAAGTAATTGAATTTAAACAATCCGCCTAATCCGCTAATGACGCAAGTGCGACATCATTATTTATTATACATATAGGGATGGGAATTGCCTTAAATAGACTAGGTCGAATGGATGGTTGCAAATCGTTCAATTTGACTGGTTTTTTTTATAAACTTCCTGTTTGCAATAATCCTACAGGAAAAATCCGGGACAGTAAGATCATTACAAGTTGGATTCATACGGAATGTAGAGTTTCTTGAAATCAAGTCATTGACGAACTTTTTCTGCAATTTTGTCGTAAAAGGCTGGCTATGTGAAAATTTGCACTATGTAGAAAGAACTCCGAATTCAAATAGATCATATTCCGTTATTGTGAAAAAGGAAACTCTTTCAACATCTTCAAATAACTTTTTAGTAGCAACATTCATCGTCCTCCTTGTGTATAAAACAAGGAAAAATGACACTTTGAGCACACATCGAAAGAAAGATCATCATAAAATTATGATAATTTCATAAAATTATATAATTATAATAACTGCCCAGCAAAAAAGTGGAAGTTTTTCAAAAAGAATCACATTTTCATCACTTCTAAGGATCCAATTCGTGTATGTTCATCTCTACCAACGAAGCACTTTTAAACTACCTCCAAAACAATGGTAATGAAGTACTTAAAAACATTGGTTCGATTCCTATTTATAATTCTTAACAATTAAAGCTAGTCGATTCAGTTCTAAAACCTTGCAGAAGGAAGGCGTCAGTAAGGATGCTTTTCCATAGGAAAACTATCACTAAAAACGATATTGATGTGGGCGTCAGCAAAGACGAGTTTCTCTTGGAAAAGTGACAGCAAAGAGGATTTTCTGTAGAAATCTGTCCGTAAGGACGCTTTCCCATAGGAAAAGAGCCAGCAAAGACGCTTTTTCACGAGGAAAGTGTCATCAAAGACGCATCTCCATAGGAAAAGTGTCATCAGAGATGCTTTTCCATAGGGAAAGTGTCATCAAAGATGCTTACCCATAGGGAAAGACGCTTTTCCGTGGAAAAAGTATCTGTAAATACGCTTTTCCATAGGAAATTTCAAGTAAAGACACTTTCCAGTAGGAAAACCCGCTTTTCCAGGCGGAGATTTTCCGTAGGAAAATTTAAGTAATGACGGTTTTCCATAGGAAAAGTGCCTGTAAATAAGCTTTTCCAGGGCACGCTTTTAGGTAGCAAAAATGTCTGTATAGTCGCTTCTCTGCAAGAAAAAAGTCTGTAAAGCCGCTTTTCCGTGGGAAAAGTGTTGGTAAACACGTTTTTCCGTAAGAAAAATGTTTGTAAAGACGTTTTTCAACAGGTAAAATGCCTGTAAAAACGCTTCTCCGTTTAAAGCAGGGCAAATAATGTACAATCAGCTTGTTCAAAAACTATATAGTCTCTTACACAATACACTCGATACTGGATAGAAGATCTCTGAATGTGAAATATTCTCACTTGTTGAGCATTACGCAATTCATCACATTATATCATGCTTAACATCGAGTAGTACAAAATTTAATTCAGTGGAATTTATAAAATGCTTCAACGCTTAACAGGTACGAAGTGTCGATAAAACTTCCCGATTCCTTGACTTCGTTGTCACATAAATAACCAGAATACAAATAAGGGACTTGACTCTGTACATCCTTTTCAATAACGACAAAGATTAGGTAACCTTTGAGTTGATGGAGCTGTTGTGACGAACGGGGACGACAGTGGTTACGATGTATAACGGGTGCGATACTACATTTCCTTCTGGCATTTGTGCCACATATTTTCGAGCTGTGTTTGTGGGCCACAACCTACTCAAGTGAATAAGTTGTATGTTAATACTCCGAGTGTGGGTTAACTTTATCTCAATTGATGCTAAACTACATTTGAGTAGGTCAACTCAGTCAAGTATGAAGCACAAGGAACAATGGAATGTGTAAACGTGTGGGTGGATTCCAGAAATAGAAGTAGAGGGCGTACCTCTATCCCCGAGTGATGGACAACTTGCATCCGATTACAGTGGCTGAATACCTTCATACCGTTGGGGACTGTAACACATCGATAAAACAACTTTGTGTTGTAATTAAATATTAATTGAAAAATTGTTTTACAATTTTCGGTGATAATATTTCGCATGTAATTGCGTATATTCCTTTGTGAGTGTGGATGATTTAATTTGGTTGTATGCAATGCAGAGAATATATACGAGTATACATCCTACACGATATGCTGGCAATGAAGAGCATGAAAACAATTTCATTAATTATATATGAAAGCGTCCTGAACTTGACTTGTTGATCTGCCTCGATGTCCATGTACGGAAGTGTCCACGTTCCATGGGAACTTCGTTAAGGTAACAACCACAAGGAAACGGTTCTAACACTTTCACAAACATTTTCAACTATATTTTTCAAATTGTGCGAATCTACCTTTTTTAACTACTGGATGAACTCTTTATACAACTCAGAAATTGCTGGTCAATCGCATTAATTAGCCGATGTCAACTATGGTGGAACTCGTCAGACCAACAATTAAACTTTTATGAAGTTTCCTTAAGCACATTTTTTTAAGACATCCTAATTGAAGTGTAAAACTGTACGTAGGTAGCTTCAAAGCTCTACAAAATTCATTTCGGAATCTGGCTAAATTTAATTAACTAACTGAACACCAATCAATCAAGAAATATATTAATTTGCCATCCTGAACAGATGGCACACTTCTAAAACAATCGTTAAGACATCTAGAGATTGAGTTGTTGTATTATATTCATATTTATATTTATTGTTCTTTCGTATAAATGGTATAAAACAAACTGTATGTGAAACATTAACAAAGTTCCTTTTTGTTTAAACGACTCTTGTATGTAATTATCTGTTGAATACATGGAAAAAAATACGAACAGAGCCCCCAAATCTTTCATGCAGTATGTTATTTGTGGCGTTTACTATGGGACGCGTGGGAAATTCATTATCATTAATCTGTTGCCCTCGCCATTGACGACGAAGACCGCATCAATATCGGGCTTCGAAGAAATAAGGAGTAAGTAGGCTACCAGTTCACAACCCGTATCAAATAGTAACTTTTTGTGGATACATTCCCACCAGTTTTCTAAACTCATTTTGATCAATAAGTTTTATAATTTTCACGTGCGTGGATACTTTTGAAGTAGTTTTCGACCGCTTTACCGCGCATTTCGGGCGGTATATCGACAATAAAGTTTCTTTCAAACGTTTCCAACGTTTGGGAATTATCCACGTAAACATGGTCTTCGGCATAACTCGCATGATCCTGGTGGCCACTTGATGTCGCCAAAATATGAAATTACGCTTTTTGGAAACTTTTCATGCAATAAAGTTGTGTGGTTTGTTGCACCGTCTTGTTGGAGCCACATATCGTCCAGTTCATAACCTTCATTTCATTCATAAAATTCACTTAAATAATACTTCAGATGACAGGTATTTCTCAGCTGACAGCCTTGCCAGGCCGGCGATTTTAAAACCTAAAGGGATAACTTGTTATCATAAACATTTCGCAATTTAGTACCACAATAATTTGCAATAATTTCGTTCATCACTTCTTAGACTTCTGATCCAACTTTCAGCTGAAATGTAGTGGAATGCTATTAAAGATGAAATTATAAACCAAATCTGATAAATTTTAGGTACTTGCACCGTTCCAGGCTTATGGTATAAAAAATCGGACAACCGTCTTTAATGACTACAGCGTTTTGAAAAATCTTCTAAATACCGTATACAGAAATGTTTACAGAAATAAACTATTTTGTATTTTTTGCGTTTTTTGGTCATGTTTGAAAAACTAAGGAATATAAACCTCTCCAACAAAGTTGTTTTAGAGGATGGCGAACAATGTTGCTACTAGAATTTTACTTAAAGCTATTGAAAAAGTTTGCGTTTAAGAGCAATGCCAAAAGAGATTTCTTTCTTTCCATTACCAAACCTGGCACACAGGAAAACCATCAAAATTTGCAAGTTGTTAAGTTGATTTCAGGGAAGTCGGTATTCCTTGCGTTACGGCGCCTGATCTTTTTTTTTTTTTTTGCTTATTGCAAACATGGAAATTTACAAAACAACACCAGCAAATTTTGGTAATTTAAAGCTATGCATTCTAAGGATAACCGCGGCAACCCCAATTGCATTAGTCCAGAAACAAATAACGGTGTCCCACATGCGTTGAGGTTGTTTAAATTTAGTTATATTCAAAAGTCATTAAACAGAATTAATAAAAAAAAAGTATTACTGTTCAAATGAATAAAAATTCTTTGAATCTTTTAATGTAGCAAAATTCACCAACTAGTCTGTAATTTATAACGGAGTTTTAAAATGCACCAACAAATCCAAATAACACTGAGGTCTCCCAAATGCCGTCACAAAGAAACAAAGTCTCGTTTTTTTCATTTTTTGCTTACAAGTGGCCAAAACTTTATAATAATGATTACTTATGAAATATCAAGAAATACTTTAACCCACACAAATGCGATTTTAAGACATTTCATCTTGGATAGAAATAATGCAAATTTTTTGGATTGTAAAGCGAAATTTTTCAAAAAGTAGAAAAAGATATAATTTAGTTTTTATCTAAAAGTCCCTACAGGAATCTCTAAATAAGCTAAACATACGCAACGATTCTAATTTCGTTCCTTGATAGAAAGAACTTTTAGGAAGCTACATATAAATAGTGGTCACACTAGAGCATATGTATGTATGTATGTATGTATGTATGTATGTATGTATGTATGTATGTATGTATGTATGTATGTATATACAACTATAATAGGTGCAATATGAACATTCACAGTATGACTTCCCTTGATGCAACTTCTAAAAATGCTAACATGTCATCGCTCGCAGTACATTCTGATTATCTATATAAGATATTCAAATGGACAGTAAAGAAAAACTATTCTTGAATCTTGATTATATTTATTAACAGTTCGTTATACATTACCTACGTTGTTACTACGAAATGTGTTACTATGTTCGTTAAATGTTACTATGAAAATAGTTTGGGTGTGGACGATTGTGTGGTGATTTTGTAAATTGGCGATTTTTTTAAATATGACGGTTTGCAAATCGAATTATTACGAATTGTGTGATGCTTTCTTGTAATAATAATGTAATAATAGGCAATCGATCCGATTAAATAAATAATTAAATAAATAAACATGTGAAAACTAAACTCAAGTCTTCAGTCTACTAAATTGAAATTTGCACTGGAAATAGCAGATATTATGCACAGCTGTAATTATGTCAAAGGTCTATCCCGCACTTACAACACTTTATGGTTGATCCCAGAGTCCGCACAATAATATGCAATAACGTGCAATCCCACGGACCAAAACCAGGCAGTAAATGTCTTCCAAGACCTTCTCAAATGCATTGAGAAATGGTTCATCTACTGGAGGATAATAGTAAGCAGACAAGTAACATTTTTCTAAACGCCAACTCTTAGTCGAAACAATGTATGTCTTAGGTGGAACATCACACAAATGTTCTAGTTAGATGCCCTTCAACACCTTCTAGATTCCGGAAAAGTGACTTTGCATTTCCCCAAAAATAACGGTCAAGTTTATCATTGGATTAGTGTTTTTTTTAGTTTTAACTTTCCTTCTAGGTTTCATATCATACAATTCTCACCAACCATATCCTGCTATGAAATTACAAAAGGACAATACTTCGATATAATCCTCCTGAGAGATTACGCAACATCTTGCGAGTAATGACGATCCGTTATAAAAACATTTTAAAATATTGTGAAATTGGGTGTTAGTGATCCGCCTCTCAAGAGGATCATCATGCACGTTATCTGCTCCAAGAAGAGAGACATATAGGCCCACAAACCTACGGGAGCTGTAGGTCTATCTATAGTATGTTTGGGCCTTATCCTCATTACTCAAGCAGTTCAATTTATGCATGAGGCCAGGCGACTCTCCGCTAAAATTAATTTATGAAGAGAGGCATACGCGTGCGTTCACACCACTTTGGGGTAAATACCTTTGTGAGATCATATGTAAGAATATTGTGTTTATAACATTTCAAAATGCAAACGATGCCTAATCTGCACTGTACGAGCTCCAATCCACTTGCTACAGAGAGCATTGGGTTCCCAACTTTATTGTTGCCGCCCTTAGATGACCGTACAAATAGAGTTATGCGACTAAAATACCCGTACAACGCTAGAAAATAGGCGCATGCATTGATGACTGGACTAAAGATTCAAAAACTTATTGTTAGATTCCCTTAAGGAAGAGATCTGGAGAAATATTTCCGCGAAAATTAATTTATTAGCAAATTAAAAAAATTTCAGTCAGGTAAACTGACATATGTATGCCTTCGCCCAACGTCCTTTTGTGTTGATGGGGCGTGGTTATTCTATAAGATATTATGAACGCAAATTAACACAAAATAAAATAAATTACTGAGTTTAATTATTATAACTTACTTATAAAATACTGTCTTCTGTTCAGAAATTATATCCATAATATAATATATATAACCTGATTTGTAAATTAATTTCTTTTCAATTGCATTCAATTGTAATGCTTGGTAAAATAAGAAAAAATTGACCGGATAACCGCGACATCTCTGGCACCTCCTATCGGTCAATTTGTGTGTGAGCTTTGAAGGGCATGGCAATGCCATCGATTTACATTCTTAGAATTAAATTTATGAAGCGTGCGATATGTGGTAAATTTGCCTGGCAGCTGCTTAGAACATGTAAGGCCTCACATATTTTTCATGGAAATGAGTTCAATTTCCTTTCTCAAATCCTTAACGTGTACTAACCTCGACTGGATTACTGTACTTGGATTTAATGAGCCTGAAGATGTCAACTTAACATTTTACCAAACATTATAGAGCAAAACACTTAGACTGCTGCAGTTTATATATTGGCTAGATGAGTCGTAAAGGAAAAACCTAAATTTCGGAATGGGAGGCACCAGCCTTTATAACCCATTTAAAATTCTCTACGATCTGCAAAATATTAAGCTATGCATGTTTTAAGAAACTTCGTAAGTCGTCACCTTAGAGTGAAAAGGTGCTAAGTCCAGTTTTTCAAATTTTACAGGAGAGACAAAAAACTGTTCAACTTGTTACATTTTAAATATTTTAAAAAATTTTAAATGCAAAATTCTTGGATTTAGACATCTTTAACATTAACAGTGAAGGAAAATTAAAAAAAAAATATTTTCTGGCGGTTTATCAGCTTTTTTGTGACTTAGCACTTTTTCTTTTTCGTTTTTTACATTTCTGATTTGGACTTACCACATTTTCGTACAAAGTTAATTTGTTATTTCAAACAATCACTAATATTTGTATGTTACTATAATTAAATTTTATTAATATTTCGTAACTTTTAGAAGATAAATAGAAGAATAAACAAATCTATTTAATAATTTCTGACATCAAATTAAAATTAAGCAGTCTTACTTCGTTGCTGCTAACTAGACAAATTTTAAAGGAAATAATAATTATTCATAAGGTAACTCATCGTAATATTTATGGTGGTCTTTGGGCAAAGTTGCCTTCATACATTGGAGGTCTTCATATTCTCTTGCTGTTATTTTTCTTCTTCCCTGATGAAGCTGCCGCAACTTCGACCATTCCAAAGGGACTGCACTTTTGTCGATGCGTTGAGGCAGAACATTCCATGAATCTGGGTATCTCAACTTAAAATATATTTCACCATTTGGTGTATATTGGATTGCTCGAATATCCGTTACCTTTGCATCGCCTTTACCACGGCCTGGGCGAATGGTTTTACAAAATTGAACATTGTTGAATGATTTAAAAAAGGAATGATCCAAATAAGTGACATCATATGGCTCAGGTTTTTTTCGGGCTGATTTACATATCCCAATATATTCAGCAGGAACATCAATATTTCTATTTTTTATAGCACGCTCTATGGTAGAATGAACACTATCCGCCTCCATTTGGCTATAACCCGTTTCCAGTATCTTCTGCTCAATGGTTACCTTATGACTTATTGCTGTATTTAACAAGGCGTTACTCATTAAAGAATTTCGGTTTTTGATAGGTACAGCCATCGCTATAAAAAATTATTTTGACTGTCTCATCATTTCCTTGCACAATCTTTTCTTCGATGAAGTGAACCCAGATGCTTGCAAATTCTTCAGCAGTTACTCCGCCTTCAACTTCATTCCATAGGTAACAGTATGCTATTCGGTTTATAAGATTATAAAACACCAAGTTGTGCACCTGTAGCTTTGTGCGATAGTAAAGGCTGCTAACCTTGGATTTTTTCAATTCTTGCTTCTTCTTTTTTTCCTTGGTGAAGTTTGTACTCATCAATCGAAAGGTTGCTTACAGAATAACGTGCGCACATATCACATTGATCCTTTTTTGCTGTAAATAAACTCAAATTTATAATATCAAATTCTTCATAGAATACCGAAATTGAAAGAGCTTTCACATTCTGTTAGAGTCCCATTGCCTTCCCAAATAACATTTGCCCCTTTCTCTACATTTTTTTATTTTTTGCTGCAAACCATTCAGATTGTTGAACCTGAACTCTCTTCCCACGCTTTTGTGTTTTGGTAGGCAACTCACAAGAATCATTGGAAGCGCTATTAAAGCCATAAGGCACAAGTCCTATAACACCATCATCCGATTCAATTCCATAATCGTGATCATTATTGGAATAACGTGATTGTGGACCAACTTTACTGTTTCCATCATAAGACATTGCAACCTTTCAAATAATTTAATAACTTCTCAATATTCAATATTCAATTTAGCGATCAGCTGTTCACTTGCGACCGACCATCTTATATTAATTCGCCTTGATTACTACATTGAAATTTTATTTTAATGCAAACACTTTGTTATATTTATTGGACTTAGCACGTGCATTTTGTCTGCTGGGGACTTAGCACATTTACTCATCACTATGTAACAGCAAGAATATACGAAATAATTGTATTTTTTTTATCGCATATTATGTATTATTTATTTCTCTATCTAACTGCATCAAAATCTTAATTTTCATGAAAACTGGACTTAGCATCTTTTCACTCTAAGGTGACGAAGTGTTTCGTCAGTTATCGTATCTGCCAGAGAGATGGACATTGCTTAATCGATAATCATGATATGCGTTTGATCGAAATATGCCTGATTCTTTAGACGTTTAGTTGTGGGCGCTGCATTTTTGCTGTGTCAAATGATACATACTTTTTTCATTCCCTTATTTATTCAGGTACGGACCTAAAAGGTCCGTAGGAAACAGGGATGTGTATAATTTTCCCAATTCATTCCTTTTTAATTCTATTATTTACTCTAAACCAGGACCTTCTGTATATTTAGGTAATACACGAGAGTGCTTGTGTGGTTTTGAATTAATAATTATGCAACAATCATGTTCACGTGTGCCCATTTACAACAAAATACATGGTCTGTAATTAAATACTCATTATGCGAGAGTGTTCTTTACAGACCGGAATTGGGATTTTATGAATTTAAATTATTCATTTATGTAAATAAATTGCGGTGATGGTCGTCATTGTACAGCGATTTAGAACATCGTTCATTATTGTAATCTGCCGACAAATTACTTTATTATTAAAACAATTAACTACACTGCGTGTAATTTAAATAATGTTTGATGAAATCCTAGACCATTTACATTTTTGTTTTTACTCTAAAATGTGTAAAGAATGTGTGGGAGTAAGAGCTGCACAAAAAAGGGTTATTTTGGTGATTTCTGCTCTATTGCTGACAATTATTTAAAAGTCTGCCAACTGAACTTGGAACAGCAACGTATTTTCCACAAACTTTGCAATTTTTATGCTTGTTTAAATTACAAATGATTTTCTAATCATTCTCTTCTGAGGGCATTGAAATAAGCACTGATATCACCTTCTGGGACGCAGAAACAATTTCGAATTGTGCATGAAACCAAAAAATTGAAAATAAGCTTCCCAAGCGGCAGGTTTGCTTGCTGCTTTCCATTCTCATTTCAATTTAGCACACGTCGAGACTGGAGAGAATGCGTTATTTATTTTCTTCCAGTTATAAGGCTTCTACCTATATAAGGTCTACAAATATATGATTTTCTCAAAGTATTTTTGGAACAAGGTCTTCCGAAAGACCTTCTAAAATTCGGGCCCCTTATGTGAGTAACAAATTATTTTGAGCGCATAAGAGTTTACATTTATTTTTTCGCTTTAAAATATGCCTTGTCATTGTGTGCGAAATACAATGTCAATTAAATGATCACCTCTAGATTGGCTGCAGCAGTGGATCCTTTTGAGGTAGTTTTCAACAACTTTTTCGCTCATTTCGGGCGGTATCTCGGCGATAATTTGACGAATGTTGATTTTCAAAGGCTCCGCGTAAACACGATGTAAATCGCATGATCTTGGTAGCCAATTGACGTCGCCAAAACATGAAATTATGCTTTTAGGAAACTTATCATGCTATAAAGCCAAAATCGGTAGTGTTGTGTGACTTATGGCACCGTCTTGTTGAAACCAAATATCGTCCAGTTCAGAATCTTCAATTACAAGCCAAATCTATTGAATCACCACTTTTGTAGTAAGTTTTAACCATTTCTACGTGTTCTTCTTCGCGTACGATTTATATTCGTAAATGGCAAATCTTTCACTAAATAAATAACTCTTCAGATGACAGGTATTTAATAGCTGACAACCTTGTCAGACCAGCGGGTTTGATACCAGCAAATAGTAAAAACAAAAAACAAAAGTGAAAATTAAATAAAAGTTGTCAAAAATAATTTGATTATTACTAAATGTGTTAATCATTCGCATATTGAATTCATGGAATACAAAGGAATTTACTTGTGCAGTTCGAATCCACGGTCTCCATAATCATAATCTGAAGTATCCAAAAATCCTTCTTACTTAATGACAACAATACCCAAATGGAATACCAAACCCATCGAGGCATCCCCTCTACACTGCACTCTTCTACATGCTTACCAACCTTCCAAGGAAAAAACTTTCTGAAAGGAGGGAAATGGGAATGGCTTTGATTTTGCATTCGAGAAGAAGTGTTATTGGAAAGAAACTTGAACAAGGCATATTAAAATGAATATCGAATCTATGTTTACAGAATGCATTTCATATTTTCCCGGTGGATTTTCACAATTCAGATATTATTTGGTCTTGTTAACTTTTCAGTGCTTTTGAAACCTTAAAGTCATAAAGGTGTGCAATATTGCTCCCATTCTCGACATATACTCGTATATGATGAAATGTTTAATTTTGTAAACATTATTTTGATAATTATGGATGTCCCTCAACACAGCTTCTATATTTATTTGAAAAAAGTAAAAAAAGCCAGACAATTTAAAAGATAACTGTTTCTATGTGAACAACTTTTATCTTTCTTTTTCTGCGGACTCTTTACAAAAAGTTTTTTTTTTAACAAATATAGTTGTGGAGCCGCACAGCAAGTTTAGTCAGGTGAACTATCTTACACGCAAGAGTAACTTCTTCACCGTGCATTGCGTTGTTGCAAAAGTTTGGATGATGTGGGCCTCTTCCCACTAAGGCCCACATCAAGTGCTTATCAAAAAATACTCTAAATTAAAGTGCAAGAAGTAACATTTTGACTTTCTGAAGTTCTTCATTTGTTAATTGTAGACGGACCACCGGTTTTTGCTAAATCGGTCAACTTATATGTGTAGTACCCTGTGGGGTATGACAAAGAAGTCTATTTTCATCCGCAGTACTAAATGCCTGACGGGTGCTCAGTTGTCCTGAATGTAGTGTAGTTAAGTGAAAGATACGAATCTAGAAATACCAGAGAGGGTTTGGTTATTCGGTCAATTTTCACACATTTTATGAACAATAAAATAAAATTTCATTAAATCGGTAATTTTGTATTCGAGGTACCAAAATGGACGCGGCAAAATCGCTCATTTTCGTTTTCAAAACTTAGTATACCAAATACAAATGCAAATACAAATTTGGCTCAACTTCGTTCAACTGATTGAAAGATATGAAGGCAAAAATACATGAATTAAATCGGTCATTTCTGTGGAAGGTAGCAGAAGTGGCATAATTACTTGACCGATTTCTCCGCAGTTTTACAGAGAATTATACATCAATATAAGGGGAAAAAATCTATACTACTATAACCAACTAGTTATAATTTGAGTTTCGGAAAATTGGCCAATTTTATGAGAGGTGCCAGAAAAAATCATTTACAATCTCCGGCTATATTCAGGGGAAAAATAGTTTCATAAAGATTTGCGGCAGTTATCATGTCTACCAGCCAGTCAGGCAAACGGCCATCGTTCAATCGGCTTAAAAAACATGAAACACGTTTGATAAAGTTATATCTAGTATTTTAAAAGTTGCTTCTTGCGGTATCAAATTATATATGTCTTCATTCCTCACTCGACTGAGAACAATGTACTGGTTAGCTGGTTGGCTGGCTGCTTAGCCACACTGTGGTACCTCAGGGTGAAATTCATTTTG
Source organism: Philornis downsi (assembly GCA_019455685.1). Taxonomy (NCBI): domain Eukaryota; kingdom Metazoa; phylum Arthropoda; class Insecta; order Diptera; family Muscidae; genus Philornis; species Philornis downsi. The sequence goes on from JAHXMU010000007.1 coordinate 7,199,148, forward strand.
TCTTAGGGATCTTCTCGAAATTCTCTTTGGCATTTTGGCTTTCAGATGACCCTCTTCCCGCCAGCCACATTATAACTCTCGTACATCTATACGAAACTTCATAATACTTGGCACAGCCTAATATCTTACCAGGTCGTAGCCAGAGATCGTAAACAGGTAAAATCGGTCTACCCCTTCCGGTATCTCCCATACAAATTAATCGATTTGTGGAAATTTAATTTTTCCCTGAATTAACTAAATCACAGTTTTGTCCATCGCACTGATTATAAATCGGTAGAATATGAAAAAGTCGTTAATCACGGCCCATTAGACGATTTAACCCATATATTCCTAGCTTCGTATTCTTCAAGAAGCTGAACCGTATTGCCACGACCATCCGTGTACTTCTCATACAAATTAACCGATTTATTGATTTACTAACATATCGGTTTACTTATTAATTTTGAAACAATTATTATTATTAACCTGTATATTACCACGTTTATATATTTCGTTTAATTTCTCATGATTGTATTAGGTGCGCAACTAAGTTCCCTCTGTTTGCCAATAGACGGCGCCAGGTCGGTGTTATTTATTACAAGCTGTTGAAACCAAGCGAAACCATCACCGGAGATCGGTACAGACTTCAATTAATGAGCCGAGAAACGTCTACAATACGCGGAGAGGCATGAAAAAGGGATTCTTCAGCGTGACAACGCTCACGTGGACAAGCCCATTAAAACCTACCAGAAAACGCTGAAATGGGAAGTATTACCCCATCCGATATTGCGCCGTCCGATTATCATTTGTTCCGTTCGATGCCACACGGTCTGGCTAACCAGCAGTTCCACTCATATGACGACATCAAGCAATGGCTACATTCGTGAATAGCTCCAAATTATGAAGAGTTTTACCGTGACGGAATTCGAGCTTTGCCAGAAATATGGGAAAAAGTAGTAGCTAGCGAAGGGCAAGAAATAAATTCAATAAATCATAAACGTTTTTTCATAAAAAAGTTCCACTTTTATATAAAAAAAAAACAAACGTCGAGGACTTAGTTGTGCACAATATATAATTTAGCTGGTCTGCATGTGCGCTTTCCTTAGGCTATCCTTGCATACAAATTAATAGATTAACAAAAATCGATTGTCTCTTTATAAATTCTAAGTGGAAGAAGCTCAGTTATAATTAAGTTGCAGTGATTAAGTCCACTAAGTTATGCTTTCTTTTCTCTTATTGTGCGTTAATTGATAGCCTTGCTAACACTCCGCATGGTTTTGTGCCACTGCAAAGTCCGTCCACTTGAATGAAATTTATGCACTGGTTCTTTGGACATATTTAAAAAATTGTATCAATTATTCCATTTGATAGAGATCTACTTCCCACATGGTTTGATTTTTTACAGAATATTTAAATAACTCGCTTTATTATTATTTATATCGGTTATTGTTAAAAAAATATTATAGAATAACAAAAATAAAATAAAATAAAAATAAAAAATAAAAATCGATTAATGTGCTCTATATGTTTTATTAACAAATTAAGGTTTTGTATTCCGATATACTCGTATGTATAGTTGACCAGGTTTCGTTAACACATTTGTTTTGTGTTTGGCTGTAGCTTAAGGTAGCCGGCGAAAGCAGCCTCTAAAACGCTTTGTGAATGTTATCGGCATTAGCCTGCGCCTTATGGTTTATAAGATCATAAATTACTTCGAAAAATCCTTGGCAATCATACCAAGTAGTCATGAAGAAAAAACGGAATTAGTGAGGAAAACTAATCCTTCATTCTCATTTCAAAAGCTGCACATTTTCGGTTAATGTCTATTTCACATATGCATAATCTGCTTATAAGTGAATATACGAGTATATACAACTGATGATGCACCAACAGCATCGGTTCAATCATAAAGAGGTTTCAAGAAAGACTTGTCACAGTGTCTGAAACGCGTCATACTTGTGGGTGAGATTACTAGATTGATTGTTACTCCAAACAAACACTTAAAAACGTTTTCATTTTTTAAAGTTCTACTTGATCTCACAGTTAATTTGGTAAACATTATTCACACTATAAAGAGAGAAAAATGTCTATTTAATATTTTCAATATTCTCCTTTTCCTAAATGTTCTGAAGTTAATCCAGTCGGCAGACAGAGGGACATAACGCATTCGTCCAAAATATCTTGAAATGAATCTCATCTTAAGGTACTTGGAATCTAACCCGTCGCCACTGTAATGAAGGGGTCAATTTATACGGGAGCTATACCCACATTTTGAGGGATTTAGATCGACTATGATGTCAACTGGTAGTTCCAATAAAATTCGTTTTGATTTGATTTTTCGTAACGTTGACTCATTTTCGCGGAAGTTAGGAATTCACCACAGATACTGTCCGATTTGATGATTAAGAGGCAGTCTTCAATGATTAAAACTAAGCTAATTTTATGCAACTTAGTGTTTACTCTGATATACTCGTATATTTCATCTCAACGGCAGCATAATTTATTACAAGTAGTTTTCATACATTATCACCATGTGATGACAAAACATTCAAGTTTGAAATCTGGACACTTCTGACCAGTAACCAGAGCCAGTCAGGCCACAACCACAAAATAGTCATCCATCACACTCAATGGGGATTATTTATGAGACAGTCCTAATAATTACCAAATTAGTAGTTTGGCCACATTACCAAAATTAATTGTTATTTGTTAATTAAGTCCGTTCATCATTCTACCGCGCCATGTAACCCTTTGGACAAGATATCACAGATGGCTCTATCGTAGACATGATGCATCATCTTCGTCCCTTTTAAAACTAAATTGTGGAGAAAACTCTCGAGGGGCATTCCGCTCGCCCTTTTCCATTGTATACCCGCATGAATTGCCATAGTTGGGGGACAACATTTTTGTTACATTAACAACGCCATTGTTGAAAACATTGTTGCCATTCTTCTGTCAACTAAGCCCTGAAGCATTTCTAGTTTTGCGCTTTTTGCAATATCAATTGTTGAACTCAATGTGATAATGTCACAATGTGAAAAATCAAAAGAAAGCAATGAAAAGAGATGCGGGAGGAGAGGAAGATGGCCAAAAGTTTAACATGTTGTTTTGTTTGGCATTTCTAATAAAATCGTGACAAGTGCCAAGGCAAACAGCAAACGATGAAGAGGGCGACGGCCAACATTGAAAAGACAGAGAAATCTAGCTTCGTCAGCAACAGTGATGGCTGTAAGAACTGTAAGCAGTGGACAGAAGCAACGTAACGGAAGTACCATTTTGACACTTGTTACTTCCGTCAGACTTCAATTTATTGTGTAAGTGTTTAAATAAATAAAATACAACGAGTTGGCGTGTGCCTGTGAGAAAGCAATGGAGAGAGACAGGTCGATTTTTATGAAATGATAACGGTAGTCGATAACAAAATTGGAAACAAAGTTAAAGTTATGACCACCATAAAAACAAATTTTTCATACTCGATAATTCATAAAATTTTTATTAACATTTAATATCGAACTTTGACTATAACTTTGGGACAGTGGACAGTGGGACTATAAGATAAACTAAAAGATTCATAAACGTCAGTCTGTTATGCCGTTTACAAGCTTGCGGAAGCATATCGTTTTATGTCGCAATTTGAAAAGTTATCAAAATGCGACTTAAACGCCACAGTGTTTGTTATTGTTTTATATTTATCTGAAAAATCGCAAAGAACCTACGTTACGACATTTAAGTCTGAACAAAATGTTTGTGTATCGGATCATTACACGTTACATTGATACTGGTAACACCAAAAAACACCATGAAAGCGGCTCGAAATGTGAAGCCCAAAATTCAATGTGTCTGCTCTTAGCATAGAACAAATATTAAAAAATGGACTACAATTGAAAATACAAAAAGTGCAAGATTTAACATCTGCATAAAAAGCAGTTCGCTTAGCAAAAGCAGAGGTGTGAAAACTCTTAGTGGAGAGTTTCAAAACTTGGTAATGTAATGTAATGTAGTGTGTATAGTAAGAGCACAAATCAAAAGACAGTTTAGACCAGCGAATTGTTCTGTGAAATGTTGCACTTTAACCGCTGATCTAATAGTTGTAAGAAATGGTATCAGTGACGACTTGGGCTGCAATAACTGCCACCCGATGGGCACCGCTCGCTTTTTTTGAAACAGGGAGTGAAAGATTTTAAACGGCGCCTTGTTAGCTTGGACATGCAAAAAAATTTGGTAGAAAAATTTCAACAAGACTCGGCACCAACCCATGGAACCCGTAAAACCTAAATAGGAAGTGTTTTTTTTTTTTTTAATAAACAAATAATATTCACAAAATTACATAATTTTTTATAGGTATTACTTTGAGCGCCGACCCTTGCATTGATCGACAACTGAAGATTCATTCACTTGTGGTACCGTCTTGTTTAATCACATATCGTTCAAAAAGTAATCATCAATTGCAGGTCAAAAAAAATCGATTATCATATGGCCATAGCGCTCTGAATTGAAATTCGCAATTCCGCCACACTTTCACTAACAGAAGCGATATTATCGACAATGCGTACATTGTGATAATGTACGGGTCTGATCACCTACGTAACGCTTCTAGTCTCTTAAAATTTCTTTAGAATCTTACCAATTCCTTGCACAGTAGGTCGATTATGACGATATGTTTGTAATGCACGAAAAATGCCCGTGTTTTTTGGTTTTGATACCACTAAATATTATATTTATCAATAATACTTGAACTGATATAGTGCTAACAAAAACCTCTAAAATACTTGACTTTGTGGGTGGTTAAGTTGCCGTTTCCTAACACAGCTGTAAACTTAATGCAGGGTGTCAGTCGGGAAGGTATACTACTTTGTTTGTTTATAATTTTTGATTAAATGAAAGAGAATGAATCTTATATTGATAAATGTTTTATTTAATGTCGGCAATTATGTATGGAATACAATATCAGATAAATGTCCGCCTCTGTTAGCCTCACAAATGCGAGCCCTTTTGAGCACACTTTTCATTACATTCCCACACATTTTACGCGGTATTTCATTAATTTCATCACGAGTATTTTGTTTGAGCTGCTCAAGCGTTTCTGGTTTGTTTGCATAAACTTTACTTTTCAGATATCCCTACAAAAACAAGTCCGGAGCAGTCAAATCAGGCGACCGTTGAGGCCAATCAACATCACCTTTTCTTGAAATAACTTCTTGTGGATAGAGGTGCAGCAGTAATTTTATTGGCTGAATGCGATGTGGCATCGTATTGTTGATACTACATGTTAATCAAGCCCAAACCATGCTGTTGTGGCGTTAAAAAGTTGTCAATCATATCACGATATCGCTCCCCATTGACAGTTACCGTTACGCCGTTTTCAATTTCAAAGAAGTAAGGTCCAGTGAATCCTCGTGATCAAATTGCATACCAGACTGTCCCTTTTAATGGATGCGTTGGCACATTGTACGATGATCGATTTTGATAAAATGTTTTAACAATTAAAACACGTTAGTTTATCGAATATTTTTCAATAATAAATTTGCCACTTCTCTAATAGTATACCTTCCCCACGGACACCCTGTATTTAAATAAAACTGCGAGAGTGAAACAACTTCAATGTGCTGATGCTGATAACTACAACTTTGTAATTATAATAATTAGTTTTAGTAAATTTGTACTATTTAATTTCCAAAAATTATCTCTAACCCTTCAATCTTGAGCAAATTGAGGTCAGTTAAGGTCATCGCTACAAAACTGTAAGTGAAATAGCATAACCAGTGTAGAACTAAGTTTAAGAACTAAGTTGCCTAGATGTTTGATGCGTGCTAATTTAATGCAATTGAATGAAAGATATTGATCTAGGAATATATAATTTGTATGATAAGTACCGGAATGGGCTTGGTTATCCAGCCCATTTTTCTAATTTAAGTTACTGCATATTTAAGCTACTGCCAACTGCAAATTATTGACTACAAAAGAAAAATACCGATAAATCGGTAAATTTATGTGGAAGATACCACAAGGAGTGCTGCAGAGACGTCCATTTTCATTACCAGCGCTAAGTTTATCTAATTTGTAATGCATAAATTTAACTGAAGTCAGGACAATTGCTTGAAAGATATTAAGCTCGGAATGCATTTCTATGGAATTGCCAGAAAGGGCGTGGTTGCTTAATTGATTTTTCTGGTATTATGCCATACGTTATGAAGCAATATAATGGACAAATTGATTACTGCGGATTAGAAATTAGGAATTCCAGAAATGTGATTTAATTTCTGAAAATCTGTCTGCATCAGAACATCGACTCTTCCAGAAAGCATGTGAGAGAACATCTATAACATTTTCACTATTATAATAATTAACAAATGGAAAAATTCAAATACCAAAAAGAAAAAAACATCGATCGTACCAAAATCATAGTCTACAAACCCTGTGACTCCTATGGGAATTTACTTAGATCCCACTTGCAATTCGTATTCTATTCATTTTAAAATTTGGTCACCAAAGACAATTTTTGAATTACAAAACTTAACTTAACAATGCAGAACTATTTAATATGGCTTTAAACCTGATGAAAAAAACGAAAGCCTTTTTAAAAACTGTGGAAACGGCCAAGGAATGTTAGCCTTCAATACAATGAAAACATATCTTGTAGTTTCTTTTTTTTAATTTATTTAAAAAATGCGATGACTAAAGCGATTAATTTTAAATTGCCAATTTTTGTGCAAATAAGCATATGTGTTATTATTTTTACACAAAAACTATCGATTTGTAAAATTTGAATTTATTAATTGATTGCGGCAATAGAAATGTGTCATCCCGAGAAGTGTTTTCTGGGTTTTCAAAATTACCTTGGGCTGTAGTGACAATTGTGAAGTTGCACAACTGCATTCACACGTATCGAAAGTCGATGTAAATATTTTGCACAACTAAATTAAAATTGTTGCCGTTATCTACAGCACATGCTTACTTTACTGCGGCTTAAAATCCATATCTGAACAATTCTTCTAATGCTGTTACATAGTATGCGTTTCCAACAGGATGGTTCTTCTTGCCGCATAAGCCTGTTGCGGCAGAATTGCAGTGAAAATTTCAAGAAACTTCACATTTCGTTGGTTCTCAATGTCTACTGACCTTATAGTCTCAATTCTGAATGAATGATTAAAGCAAATCATTCAAATGATAATTGAGTTTACGTATACTCAGTTTATACAAAGGAATGTTAATATTTTTCTTTTCTTGGTACTTGCCAGACCAATGATTGCTTAACTTAAGTTTGGAGATTCCATAAAACGACACAAACTGTTTTGCTTTTTCTTCGTGGTTATTTCGCGAAAGAAAAAAAATATTTACAGTGCAGTCCGATTATGGCGAATTCCGAATTTTCGCACTTCTTACAAATAAATTCCAATGTTAGAAATTAACTGCTATAGCGAACAAGTAATTTTTTCACAAAATGTTTCGTTTTTACATCTCGAATATAACGAACTTGGTTTATAATGAGCCAAACTTGTAGTTCCTTGGAAGCATTAATAACCACAGTGCTGTGCACTTCTATATTGTAGAATTAAACTCTCTTTTTCAGTATTCCCATTGCGTTATCCTCGGAAAGCAGCTTCATCCATGGAATCTCCATTATTAATTGATAGTGACACACACTGATTTCGAAAATTTAGTTTCTATGGAAATCCTTCTTGTATCTTCCTATTCTCAATCACTTTAATAATCATTGAGATGCTTCTGACATCCATAATCTTTATAATTCGGATCGACTTTCCAACTGCTGAGTTGTTGAATCAACATATTTACACTAACATGAGCCTTTCACGAATCAGACTAATGTTGGAAATAAAATCGCTTGGGAAAGGAAAAATCTGAAGCAAATATTGAGGCAAACATTACGATGTAGCGACCATGATTTGCGAAGAAGCTGCATCTATCCGACTGGCGGATGTAACCAATAAATGTAAGGCGAACGTAAGAGCTGTTCAGGAGATGTGACGAACTGGCCTTAAAGTGTCACATAATGAAAAATATGGTATCTACAGAGTGGCTGATGAATGTTGCGTTCAAAAAATAATTCCTTTCACCTCTGTGCGATTTTAAAAACAGTGCAACTTTTTACAGTTGTTATTACATTATTGCTGCGAAAATGTAATAAGCTGTTTTCAAGAAATCTCACATTCACTGCGATTTTTCCTTGTGAGGTTATTGCAAAAAGAAAATTAACAACTTTGAATAACTGAAAGCAATGTATTCGAATGAATGTTGATGTCATTTAAATTCAATTATTTTTAAAAGTCATCAAAAAGACGTAAATATTATTTTTAAACGAGTACAGAAAATATAATCAATATGGCTGACTGTATTTGCATTCACATAACCAACCTGCTATAAAGTGAATCATAAATTTAGAAGCCTTTTGAGGCTTAAACGTCGAAATCACAGAGCATCTGCAATCCTCATTAAGACGAACAACTTGGTTTATCACATCCTTTTGTATGTACATATGATGAGAACAAAGACACATATTGTAGAATCTGTAGAAGTACGAGGGCGGTCCCAAAATTAAACACAGAAGACGTAAAAAATTTGGGATTTTTTTTTTTTATTTTTCAACATAATCTCCCATTTATAGTAAGAGCTGTCCAACTTCTTAAAATGGACATCACCCGCAGACTTCACCTCTTCATTGTTGGCAAATCTTTTACCACCGAGGCATTTTTTCAAGTTTGGAAATAGAAAACAGTCCAAGGGAGCTAAATCCGCCGAATAAGGTGCGCGATGAAGGAGTTTGAACTGTAATTCAATAATTTTGGTCATCGCAGTAGTAGATGTATGGACTGGAGCATTGTTAAACAACACTTTTTTTTCGCCAAATGCGGTCTTTTACCATAATTTCATCACCTAAACGCTGCAATAAATTAGCATAATTTTTCCTTTCTGAAGATAATCAATAAAAATAACTACATACGCATATCAAACAAAAAAAGCCGCCATGACCTTGCCTGCAGACGGAACCGTCTTCGTCTTCTTTAGACACGATTCTCACATTCCAGTCCACTGCCTTGACCGTTCCTTTGTCTCAGGTGTGAAGTGGTGGGCCCAGTCTCATCCGTGGTTATAAATCGACGCAAAAATTCGACTTTATTGCCGTAAAACATCGCCAAACACTCTACTAAACAAATCTGCACGACGTTATTTTTTGCTATATTGAAAGTAAGCGCGGCACCCATCCTCGTACACCCGCCCTCGTATATCAATACGACTCTAACCACAACATAATTATTCTGAACGATTTTAATGTCAATACAAAAAAGGAAAAACTTCTTAGTCCAACGGCTAGAAAATTTAGCCCGCATAGTAAGAGGAACCAGATTACTACACAATGATATTGCCGCGCCAAAGAACATGGTAGTTATGCAACGTATCAACTTGGATATTTCCTGAACTAAACCAGAGACCAGAGTGAACATTTGTTAACAGGTGAAAGAAATACTTCCTGTGATATTTGGCAAGCGAATGATCCGTATTGCTAACATAGACTCTGATTGCCAGCTAGTGGCAACTAAGATATGCACGGAATTAAGCAGGGCTTATAAAATGAAGCCAGTTATTGCAATAATGATTTCTATTCTCAGCATAAACATTGCATAGCAAATATTGCAATACTCACCACAACTATTCATCAAGCTCTGGCATACATTTTATAAAATGACCTATATTTATATTTTACAAAATGACCTATATTTTGTAAATTTTCAGGATTATGTAGTGCAAATTAAAGTTTGGAAAGTAGATTGAATGTTATTCACCCATGTCTAGCAGGTCAATGTAATACATAGAAGTACATTAAATTGAGATAATTTAAACTTTTTGAAAAGTCATGAAGCAAATTGGAAGCAAAGCTTTTCATTACTTCAAACCATTATTTTTCCTATAGTAGCGTTAGTGTTACTACTTTGAAATAAAGTGCGTCCCAACGAGAACTCAAGATTTAAATTTGGCGCCATTCGAAGTGTCATTGTTTGACATTTGAACAATTGTTATTGTTTGCTAGTAGAAGGTACGAGGTTAGTAAAAATGGAGCGCTACACGAATGAGCAACGCATCCTCATTGTGAAATTGTTTTACCAAAATGGTGAAAGAGTCAACTGCAAACAGATTAATGGAGAAATTTGCCAAAACTTTGTCCGTTAGTGATGTAAAGACGACAACGCGCCTTCGACTAGGTCGATCGAACGAAAATGTCGCAGCTGTACGTGATGATGTCGCTCAAACTCCATCCACCTCAATTCGACACCGAGCTCAGCAAATTCGTGTCTCCGCTATGCAGCGAATTTTGACGAAAGATGGACAGCGAAGGGAGTTCGTTAATTGGGTATTGGAGAGACAACATGAAAATACTGATTTTGACAATAAAATTATCTTCAGTGACGAGGCCCATTTCCATCTTAATGGCTTCGCCAATAGGCAGAATTGTCGCATTTGGGTGAGGAAAATCCTCGAGTGATTTACGAGAAGCAAATGTATCCTCAACGTGTCACTGTGTGGTGTGGATTTTGGGCTGGAGGAATCATTGGACCTTTTTTTATGAAAATGAGTTATGTCAAGTGCAAACAGTCAATGGTGTTCGGTATGGTGAAATGATAACCAGTTTTTTCGTGATTAGAACTGAAGAAATGAATGTGGAGGGCATGTGGTTTCAACAAGACGGCGCCATATGTCATACAGTCAGAGAAACAATTCAATTGCTGCATCAGTCATTTCCCGATCGTGTTATTTCGTGTTTTAGAGAGCAGAATTGGCCGCCTAGATCGTGCGTTTGAACACTATTAGGCTTTTTCCTTTGGAGGTTTTTTAAAGTCGATGGTTTACGCGAATAAGCCGACGACGAGTCAAGTCTTAAAAGAGGAAATTGGACGCTGCATTACTGAAATACCACAGCATTCATGCAAAACGGTCATTGAAAATTTCATTGAAAGATCGCGTGTGTGCCAGCAAAGCCGCGGCGGCTATTTGCCCGATGTGTTGTTCAATACATAACCTCATTCTGTCTACTTTACTATATAATGAAGTTACACGATTTTTTTTAAATATCTGTGTTTTATTTAAAATTTACAAATTGCGTTCTTGTTGGGACTCCCTTTAGTATACTTTTAGATTATTGGAAGCAGTCTGAAAGCACTTCTGCTAGAAATAAGCAATCGACACATGATGCCATGTTGTCATTAATGAAAATGTTCTCTTAATTGGAGTACTTTCAATTTTTTTGTTTTCGTTTTTTGTTTTTTTTTTCTGATTTGGTTTTTTTTTTCGTTTTTCATTTATTTGCGCAATACCACTATTTCCGACACTCCCAGTAAATAGAGGCAATACGTTATGTCGCAAAATCCTATTTAGATATGAAAAACCGCATTCATACCAGCTCTGCTATGAAGAATGTCGCCTAAATTTGTGATACTAAACAAAATACTTAGGCCTAAGAATATATTGGATAAATAGGTCGTTTATGTGGGGGGTAGCAGAAGGATTAATTTTCTTGAAGAATTGTAAATCAATACAATCAACAAAAAATTAGAGTACTGTAGTCTACGAAAGAGGAGTTACAGGGAATGAATCGAATATCGGAAAACAGGTCATTTTGTGTAGGAGACTTTATATCTTGCTCCCATACAAATTGACATATTTTCTGATTGAGCTCAACACATATAGGGTTATCCGTTCATAGGTTCAAAACCGCCGGTCAGGCAAGACTGTCAACTGAAGTTTTATTTGGTTAGTGACAGATTTCCATTTACGAATGTGGAATAACCGAAGAACGCGTAAAAATAGTTAAAACTTACTATAAAAATGGTGTTTCAAACATGAGCTTTCAGTCGAATAAAATGTTCTTCAGCGACGAATCTCATTTCTCACTCGGTGGTTACCTCAGCAACTAAATTGTAGCATATGGGGACCGAAGAACCCAGAAGTGGGTGACTGTGGAAAAACCAATGCATCCGGAAAAGTGACTGTTTGGTGCGCAATTTGGTTTGGAAATATCATTGAGTTGTATTTCTTCGAAAACTACCTCAAACAAATGACATTGTATTCCATACAAAATAGCAAGCTCCAAGTATTAAAACGAAATAAAAATATCATCGAAATCATAGTTTTAGTGTTTTATTTAACTGGAAACCGAAAAATGGATAACACAATATATTGTATAAACATTTGAAAGTCAAGTTGTAAGTATTTATTTTCCATTCAATAGTAGTATTTATGAAGCAAAAAAACCAAGGGAGATAAAGAAAATCTACATTAATTTTAAAATATTTGTCACAATTTTTTCTTCCAAACGAGGAGAGGTTGTAATGCGGTTCATGTAGTAACCATTTGAAGACCGTACGAAGAGCCATTTGTAACGTAAATGTATGTTGTAACAAAAGTATTATAACCAAATTCTAATTCCATATGCTTTAATAAAGAGCTGAGTGTAATGCGGAGCGTAACGAATTTTCCAAGATGTTACACATATCCCACCGTGACGCGATGGTTGGTACACGCGACTATCGTTCACATGATCGCAGGTCTAACCCCGCACACAACTAGCTATCATTATTTGAGCGGTGGTCACCTCGATGTGTCTGATGAATTCTTCGAGTAATCGACAAGACTTATTGATGCTTCTCGGAATCATCGTTTATGTGTAGGTCCCATTGAGTGAGTCTCAAAATAGAATGGTTGAATAAAATGCTGACTGAATGTGAGAAGCTCTCTCATCTTTCATGCATGAGATGCAAGGGATTTTTGTTTTCTTTGTTGCACATATAATTTACGAAGCAGAGTAGAGTGTATTAAAGAAAACGGCAAACAGGTTAACATTTATACAGGTGTATTTATTTTCAAAAAGCGTGATTTCACAATTTACTTTCAACTTGCTGAGAGTCCATTTTCTACTTTATGGCGCATTTAAGAAGGATTTCTCCTAATTAATGCGATGCCTTCCACAAGGGGCAAAATAAAATGCGTCGAAATAAATTATGTTTTTTATTGCGTATTTACTATTGCGTATTTACTATTTACGTCACGATTCTTTATCCACATACTGAATTAGAATGCAAATTATTTTAATTGTACCAGTGTCATCTTTGGCGGCCTCTGACAGATATCATACGCCCCCGTAAATTGGCAAATCGTAGTATCATAATACTAATATTGAATTACAAAACCAATCGATTGTGGTACAATAGTTTTCCCTTTGATTTTCAAACAATTCAGTATCACGATACAAATCAATACACTCAGAAAATGCCGGCGTCAACAACCACTGTCAAACACACACACACAACAATGGCCAGCTGTCAGTATGTGTGTATTGCAGCAATAAATTTGTCTGCCAATAAAGTTGATTCAACTCATTTCCTATTTCCTGTTTTTACAAGAATATACGTAATCATACACTAAATATATACACATGCATGTGCATATGTATGTGCAATGAAACTGCCATATGTTTTGTAAAGCAAATTCGCAGTTTGTGACCGCTAATACAAGCAGACCCCATGTTAGGTGAAATGTATCGAAACTTTGAAAACAATTTTATTAACTGTTGTGCTGTCGATTGTGAGCATTGCTCATAAATATTTATGGGACATAAATGAACTTTATTGGCTCACATGCTTCCCCGTGACGACTGCTAATGCAAAAGCAATGTTATCGTTTTCAAATGAAAAGAATTGTTGAACATTATGAGCTCAAATTTAAGGCTGATTAGGCAACGCAATTTATAATAAAATTTTGTCCTGTTAGTATTAAGAAAGAGATGTCCGAAGCTAAACAATACGTCGAATTGAACGCGAAATTTTTGATGCCGCTTATTCAGTAATTACGTTTTGGACAGTTAAGGTGGTGTATATGGAAACAATTTGTTGAGTAAAACAAATGGATACATATGTTTAGCAGGAAAAACTTGAGTAGAAGTTACATTATTTTTACTCTCTACCTTACATCCTACATCGTTCCACATAAGCAGACCTAGCCCAAACCTATACAGTATAATATAATTCAGTTTTTTGATTCGAATAATCTAGTAAAGTTCATAGTTGTTAACTGCCTTTCTATCATAAATATCGAAAATCCTGTTGTTTATAACCACTACCCTTTTCTTGAATGAACGTAGATGACATTTGATACAGCAAAAATTCAATGTCCAGTGGATAAATTACCAAGTATCTTTTGACCAAATATATTTCATGGCTTTTTAAGTCGACTGAGCGTTGTCTGTTTATTTTGCTTTCTGACTCATAGACGTTATACCGCCGTAAATCTTTATGAATCTTCTGAAAACTTTCCAATACCTAATGTTTTGCCACAGCATAGCCGGGGATTGTAAATTGAGTATTTCACCGCATCCCTTCTGATACCTCCCATACAGACTGACTGTTCCGAAATCCAGTTGTATATTGTATTGTATTTCATATCGTTCTATAATGTTTGGTAAAATTTGAAAAAAAAGGTCTTTAACCATATCGATTCTGGTACGCCCGATCTGCATGATTGATATAGCCCATGTATGCTTAAGTAAAACTGGATGCACGTCAAGTATTTACTAATGTCCGGCCTAAGAATGAATGAATGAGTTGACCGTAATAGTCATGCCTATTCTGGTTCCTTTCATACAAACTGACCGATATTTCGAAATTCGGTCTGTATCCTTTGACTCTTAATGGTTAGGATTGGCAGTAATCTAAATTTTTATTTGGCATATTGTTACATAATCGTTTGGAAAATCGATAGATTAACAATGCCTCTTCTGACACCTCTCATACAACTAACCGACGTGACCGATATGTTCTTAAATTCATATCCTGAAACTGAGTAAAATTTGGTACTAAAGTATGATATGAGAATGAAAGAGGAGAGCTTTGCTACGACCCTTTCGGCATCTCCCTCACAAGTGAAGGATTTAACCGAAATATGAACTAAGTTTTGAAGTGAAATTAGACGGCATTGCCAAGTCTATTCCGAGCAACTTCTATACAAATTAGCCGATTTACGGAAATGTAAATTCATGGACTGCACTTTCTTAAGCTGATGTTGATCGGATTAAATTGTGATACTTCCTTGCTTTAATTTACTTAGTTTGATTCATATTTTCCTAGGCACATATCTTTATTTCTACTGTAATAAATTCTATATAGTTTGAGAAGTATCAGGCATTTACTAATGTCAGTTCTACGAATGAATATAATCCGTATTGCTGCTTCTTTTAGGAAGCCTCACATATAAATTAGTCGATTGGACACAAATCAATTGCTTCTCTACAATTTCTATGCGAAAAACAGTAAGTTGTAAGTATAATATAATATAATAATTATAATTTATGATAATTAAGTTGAAGAAGTCGTAATTGCGCTCCCTTTATTGTTCTTTACGGCAAAGAACCCAGCGATTTATCACTCCTTCCTCACACTTCGCTCATTTTTGCACCAAGGCAAAAGGGTGTTGAATAAAGCTATATGTAAGTCAGTTCACATGACTGAAATATCTGTACTGGTCGTACCTTTGAGTTATTTTGCTTCCTTTTTACCAGTAATAGAACACAATTGATTTATGATGTATTGCGAATGTATCTATTTCTGATCGGATTAGAACTTTACCTAAAGCTGTATCATTTGCATTGATCAGTGTTAGTTCAACACAAACCCAAGGGTGCGAATTCTTCTATCATAACGTAATTTCGTTTAGTAAGTACTTTAATATTATTATAACGGCCTTCCACATCTTCTTTGATAAAGTCATTTTACACAACAGTCACAAAAACGTCTTTGATCACTTCCATATAATCGTTTTAGTGTTTAGACGTAACTAAAAATTTCAAGACGGTAGACCGGCACAGTAAAGTCCAAGACGGATTTCCTTAGTGCGGGACAGCACAATAATTTCGCTTCATTTTCCGCTGGCGCATCGTCGTGAAAAACTACTAATCCAACTGCCATAAGATCATTAATACTAAGTTGCTCTGCTACGTCAGCCGCAGGTACCAAAAATCAAACCGTTGGAGCCAAAATTTTTATGCGAGTCCCACTATTACTTGGATCTATGATTCGCAATTTTTGTATAGTTTATTTCCAACAATTGGCATCCAAATTTCGTCTACTTGGATAGAAGAAAATTTTTTGTATGTCTACCAACTTTAGGTGACAGCCCACAAAAATATTTAAATATTTATAAAATTTATTTCGTCCACTTATACGAGAACTAATTTATTCTGCGCTATTTAATCGAATTGTGTGTGTTTTTTAATTTCTATTTGACCTACGGTTTCTAAAGCAGATAATCCAAACTTGGCGTAGAGTAAACAGGGTAAATATCCAATGTAATATTAGTTTAATACTTTGTAGAAACAGTGAACGTTCGTGCGTAACATTTTGTCAAATTCTGTTCACAATTGTTGTTGTCATCAGTTTATTTGTTTGATGTAGTTATCAGAACCGATATGTCATATTTGCATTTGTAAAATTGTAATATCAAGAGGTTTTTAAAAGGTTTGATTCTTCGCCAAACAGAAGTAAATGACAAATTTTAGTTAAATTCGGATTAAAACTGTCGGTTGCAAGCATTCGTAATGGCGCTATAAATAACATAATCTAATATAGGCTCCATTTTTCCTGCAACCGAAGCACATTTGCCATCTTTTTCTGAAACCAGTTCATTGAATCATTAATTTTGTTCATTCATTTTGAGTACTATAAACATTAATACCCAATCATTAATGTAAAAGTATGTACGAGTGCATACATCATTTCCCACTTCTCTCCACAAGCTTCATATGAAAATACAAAATATACCAGTTATAATTTTTAATTATTCTTAAGAGTAGCTGTACAACTTTCGTAATAATAATAGAATTTAAAATATAGCACTTTGTCAAATAACACCACTTCAACAAAAAAAAAAAAAAAAAAAAAAAACTTTATAAAGTTTCAACAGAACGTGGCAGTTAACTACGAAGGTCATATAATAAGTTCATATAGCAGATTCTGGGCAAATTTAAAATTATATTTTTACATAGAAAATACTGCTTCAAATTGTAAAAGAGGGGTTGTTTCAAAGATCACAGTATCATAACATATGACCAACAAATGCCGAGTCAATTCTTCAACATAAAAAACAATTTAAAGTCTGAGGTGAAGTATAAAGTATCATTTGTATTGGCGAATTTTCCCTACGGTATTTTTTAGTTTTCGCGTGAACCATGTAAGGAATACACGAGTATTCTACAGAAAGGCTGGTGAACGACACTACTTTAAGGGAGTTACATCAATCTTTTTTTAATTTTTTTTTTTTCATTTTTCTTTATCCATTTGAATAGTATTATAGTACATTTTTACTATGTTTTTTTAATGGCTTTTAAAATTAATTGAACTTAAGTGATCTCCACGCTCGACGACGCATGTGCGGCAAAGTTATTTATTAATGTCTGAGCGATTCCAGAGGAAACTGCCTCCATTGTCTTTCGAATGAATTGCTTTAAATCATCCAAATTTCCTAGTTGTAATAACCGCATAAGAAACAAATGCAGATGCATTAAGTTCAGGAGATACTGGTGGCTGACGGAATGTGGAATTCATGGAAAGCTGTAATTCTGCACAACAGATCTGGTTCAGTGGCCTCCTCTTAAAAAAACATATACAAAGTTGGAAGGACTTTTTCTTCGGCGTGGTTCTGAAAAACAAAATTCTTTCGGCACCTTTAAGTAACATCTTGGTAACAATGTTCACTAACCACCCTGTATTAAAATCAAATATGAAAAAATAGCAACAACATACGAATATACCTTCACCCAACGTTGTTTTTACATAGGTGCAAAAGTATGCGGAGTCCCAGAGGGGCACCCATAAATCGGTACGTTATCATCAATAAATTATCTGACTTAACGCACAACAAAAGAAGTCAAATTATAATTTATTGAACTTATTTATTATGACTTACTTAGAATTTACCATCTTCCGTTTTAAAATCGTAGAGAAATTATCAATTTTTTTAAATTCGTCTAATTTGTACAAAGGGATGAAATAAGCAGTCAGTTATTTAGACTATTTTCGATCTTAAAATTAAGTTCACGTACAGCGTTTGGTGACATAAATTGTCAAGAGAAGAGATTAGAAATAACATGTGTGATTGAAAAAGGCCACAAAATTGACAGAAAGAGTAGGTGGTCATAAATTATATTTCTATTCTCTCTTAAAGATAGGGTGAGGAAAATATATCCCTTTTGCTATGCCACTTCAAGTGCGGCCACATATTTCAACTTATTCCAAAAAATAACACGTGAGGCAGCCTAAAACAAACAATAATATGTAGGCTGGGTTATTAGATAATTAAGGGCTTAGATAGGAAAATATGTAGTTAAGAATGTGTTGGCGGGGTAAGTAGTTTAAAAGTTTTTAAAAAAAATTAAAAAGTAGCGTTCGAGTAACATTCATTTCGTTAGGTGTTGTTTTCTTTGACTGCCGCTGACAACAGATAAAAGCTCACATTTTGTGGGTTAAATTAGGTAACGTGTGGGGGAGGCCCCAAAAGGGGCCTGGTATTTCACAAACTGTATAAATAAAATTAACGGGTACCAGCGGTACCGAGAAAGGAATGTTCACGCCAGGCTGTTTTTATTCTTACAAATAAGTTTATCAAGCGCATGACATGTGCAAAATTTGATTGAATTCTGTGCAACTGATTAATAGGATATGTCTATTTGTTCGACTTTTCGCAAATGTTATCAAGCGTTGAAAATCATTACAATGGACAAAAATATTTCTTACAGCATCCTACTAGTATGGGAAGTACCGGAAGCGTCGTAAAAGTGTGTTCCATCCTCATTCTCACACATTGCTCCAGCAACCTTAAATTTGACTATATTTAGTGTAACTATATAGGTATATATATATATAGAGAGAGAGAGAGAGAGAGAGAGAGTCAGATAGATGGATATCGCTTCACTTGATCTTAAATGTTATCGAATACATTCGATCAAGAGATACTTGGTACTTTAAGCACTTCCTTTTGGTTGTTACAGTTTAGGCCATATGAAATGATGCAGATTATGAGGGAGGAGGTTTTTTGTACTGTACTCTTTATGGTACTTTACCATCTTTTAAATAGTACTTTCACTCAATTTCACTCAATTTATGTATGAGTGAATATGAATATTATGCATTAATGTGTCTACTCTAATGTAAAATTAGGACATACGAAAATAGGATTAAGTATACCATTATGTTTAAATATAAGCCGACGAAATTTGGAAATAAATTCAATTATTAAGCATACTTTAGCCGATACAATTGACTTGGCTTTTAATTGCAACATTAGCTCGCTAGACGAAGCTAATTTTGTAGTTAACAGTGGCTTTGAACTGTATAAGAGGCGGTAAAACAAAGTAGAGGCGGTATTTTGAACAAGAAAAATACTTTTGCCCATCACATTTCGGACCCATCACATTTTAAATTTTATACATACGTAAAATAACTGCCCATACTTAAGTATAACAAATTAACCTTGGTCGAATAAGTACAGGACGTGAATTAGTTTTTTCATTTTATTTACAAAGCTCGAGATTTATCTTAAAAGAGTATCCCAGCAAATGTAGACCTTTCTTTTTAATTATGTACAAATATTTATAGTTTAACTTAAATTAAGTTTTATTAATAAATCTTAATATTAAAAAATTTCTATGAACTTCACGCCTGAAGTTGAAGTTAGATATGCAAATTTCTCAGAATAGCATAACTCGAAGTTCTATTTCGATCTTCGAATCTGCTTGTAAGTTTACAAATTACCGTTTTAAACATATCTTTCCCTATTTATTTATTTAAGTTAAGGTTGTTATTCTGAATGATTTAAAGTTTTTGAACGTTTGCTTTGGCGCATCTGGTTGACCAAACTTTACAATCGTACATCATTGAACAGGAATTTGGCTCTGATCTACATTATAAAATCTTGTGACTTGGGGTGGAATGATTAATTTCATTGTTGGTTGTAACTTTTAATGACGCTTTTGTAACAGCCGCGAGAATGACCACATATAATTGCTCTAGTATCAGTAACAAAAAAAGGAGATCAGATATTATTTCAGAATGGGGGAGTGGAGAGTAAACTGCGATGCTTAACATTTAATATTTGCCACATCAAGTATGTGCCCTTAATTTTATTACCGACATAGAGATTAAGTCATAATTCAGAAAAAGTTGAAGACACCTTTTGAAATGTCCTAATTAAACAGTCATATAATGAACTTTATATTAATGTTAACCATTTTTTTTATATTGCAGCAATTAGATTATATTTGGTGGACTTATACTTAGACCATATCTTAAGCATAGACTAATCTTAATCAAATGTGTACGACCTTATTTGAAAACTGCAATGCAACATTTTATTTGCGTTTATGACGGCATCCAATCCCATGAAAATCAATATAATTCCTATGACAATTAGAAAATATGGACGCTTTCAAATGCTGCCAACACAAACGGTAAGACGAATATTTTTATGCTGCGACGTTTTTGAACAACCCTCGATTTAATTTACTTGTAAACTGTATGCAGCAACACCGCTTTCATCGCATGAGAGCAAATATTTTGAATATTATGTGCACATGCTATGACTTTGAATAAAAATAAAAGTTGTTGTCCTGTTTTTATTTCATGTTAAAAACTTTGACAGCTGTGAGACACCAACGAATACAACACAATCTACAGCAACACCTATACTTTCACATGTACGAGTATACATAATATAACACTTTCACAAAGTATCAACAGTAGTTGTATGCATACATATACGTACATACAATTGTGTTTGTACACATTCACAAATTATAAAGAACGGTTCGCCTTTCCAAATGTAAAATATCCATTTCTGATTTCATTTCAATCAGCGATTAAAAAGTAAATAAAAGTCACAAAACTTGTTTCAATAAATTATTTATTAACTTTAAAAGTAATTTGTGACTGAAACTGGCTTAAGTTGTTGTTGATTACGTCAGTCAAACAACTTATTAGTGATACTCAAATTAAATAAAAATAGCAAATTGAATAAAATGGCAGCAAAAAAATATTATATTGCGAACTAAGGTTAAAACTGATAGCGAAAATTTCACATGTGTTATAGCTAAAAGCGCTAGTCAAAATCCTGTAAATCTTAGAAAAAAAAACGATCTGAAACATCCTTTTCTCTTCCAGGTTAAATGCACAAAAGTGATTTTTATCAAATCCGTAATATTTTACCGTCGTAGACCAGTTTCAGTGGATTTATATAAGCATTTCAAAAATTGTGATATTAAGAAGAATATCTTAGCGCTTAAGCCTCGGCTGCATAGTCGGGATTATATAGGTATATGTATATTTGCCCGGAGTTGTAGTAGGAATTGGAGCTGATTTGTTTGCACCACTCCAAAAATCCAAAAATCAAAATCCTAAAATTTTTGAAATTTAAAACTTTAAAGTTGTGATTAGCATTAACAAGTATATTTTATTTTAAAAATAATTGGAGGCCACAATTTCACACAATTACGAATTTGATTACTTTATGTTCATGATACTCGTATATAGATTTTATTAACACAAGTTTGAATTTCACAAAACCCTAAATTTGGGGTTTTTGAACAGCAATATTCATAAGTCTGTAAAATGTAATAATTGTTTATGGATTTAGACAAGACAAAAACGCAGTTTCGTTTATAAAACCTGTACAGAAATTTAAGACAGAGGATCTGATTTTCCTACATTCCATGAATGGAGTGTGCGAGCATTTTTCATATTGATTGAGCTTACTCACAATCAACTTTTAGACTCACTGAACTGAAAATACCATTTTATGATGATTCCGAAGAGAGAAAGTTTCAATTTACTGCAATTAAATGACGAACACGAACCTACGAAACGCGCATTTGTTTGGACGTACCAGAAAGAGGTGTCCAATCGGTTAAATTTTTTCAGTTCTCATCTAAGATTATAAATAAGCCAATAAAATGGGCAAGAATTTTTCAGTTAGTAATTATAGGACGAGTTTTGTTAAATCGGTTAATTCGTATGATTGGTGACAGAAGTGTTGCGTCAATGTGGTCTATTTAAAATCTCCGACCAGTTTATCAAACCAAACGTTAATTTGGCAAAATATTAGGATACTCAAAATATTAAAAAATTGTATCAAGATTTACTACCATTATCAACCTAAATAACTAACTAAAAACACATATAGCAAATTTGACCAAAAGGTCGGCACTTTAAATGCTTTCCACTGGGTTTTAAAGTTTTCTGCCTTTTGAGCAAAACTCAAAATTTCCTCTACTGTTCACAATTGGCAAACTGAAACTATGTAAATTTTTGTCCGTTATATTAATCGAGCATTTTTGAAGATGAAGTAAGCTAAATTTTTACTTAATATAAAGCTATATACATATACAAATAAACATTTTAAATCATAGCCTCGTATTATTCATTCAATTGCACTAAATTCAGGCAAATTTGACACACGTTAAGCTTTCTATAACGAAATTATATTTAAAAAAAAATCAGTTGGATAGCCATCATCTTCCGAAAACCTTACATACAAATTGGGTAACTGAACTTATATTTTCATATCTTTCATTTAATTACGCTAAATTCACTACAGTTTTAATGCATCAAACGTTTAGGATGAAAATGGGCTGTATTGCTATGATATCTCCCATACAAATTGAACGATTTAAGCAACATCAACGTTTGCTCTGTAATTTCAGAGCAGAAGACATCAGTCAGTAAGTTATGAGTTTGAATGTTTTATTGCCTATTAATTCAGAGCTATCTTTGAGAAGAATCGAGTATTACGTCACATTCTTTCTACCACCCATGTCAAAAATGTCTATTTTTCCATATCAATTGCTTCATTGCTTTGAATGAAGGCAAGTGTACTAACCAATTTGGAAGTCGGAATTGGCACTTCTATTGTCGCAGAGTTTGAGTGGAATTCAACATTTAGCAAAAGTCCACCACCGTGATTTAAGGCACAGTAAAGATTACTCAATCTTACCTCCACTATTTCAAATGGCATTTTCAAATTCACTAGGCGTAGTATATTCCAAACTTATTACAGCTCTATTATCCGAACAGTAGTAGTATATTTGTAATTTTTTTGCACAAACTCTTTTAAACATAAATGGAAAAATAATGTGATCCATTTGCTCAAATAGAACGTTTGGAAATTCCAAACATTTCTAACATAAATGGGAAAGTGAGGATTTTTTTCCAATACCCAATATTCTTATACGGTAGACGGTGACACAGATAGTCGCCGATGTCTGAGAAACATACAGAAAAATGCTTCCCTGCAGATAAGCAATGATGACAAAAGAACCTCGTTATGCATTTTATAAGTGCGCAGGAAAATTGATTACTTGTCAAATAAATGACAGTTTTGAGTCTACACCGGTTTGGTAAATGTTGTCAGGGAAAACATTGATGACTGCGAATGGCAAATCGTAAATGTGAAAATGTGTAAAAGAATTATAGTTTGCACGTTGTGCAGACAAATTCGAATTTCATACAGAGCATTGTTTCAGGAGGCACCCCATTTATATTATCCTTGCTGAAATGTTGCAGGACTTTGAATATTTTCATGAGAATTGTGTTACGCTGCTGTTAATTTGTTACAAGATTTATTGCGGTTTGC
The DNA here is from genome assembly GCA_019455685.1 of Philornis downsi. Taxonomy (NCBI): domain Eukaryota; kingdom Metazoa; phylum Arthropoda; class Insecta; order Diptera; family Muscidae; genus Philornis; species Philornis downsi. Next base: position 7,222,806 of record JAHXMU010000007.1, read on the forward strand.
TAAAACTGAAAGGCTGTCTTCCTGCCTCATAATTTCGTCTTTTTAATGCAATCTTTCCAAAATTGACAACGTTTTACAAAAAATGCTCTTCTGTTCTTAGTTGCCAATTGTGGAGAGGAATACGAGTACAATTCAAAATTGTTAAAAGATCAAATTTTGTCTATTTAAGATTATATTAATAGCGAATTCTGTACGGATGTAACAGATGGATGATTTTTAAAGCTATCTGATTATAATTATCAAATTCGAATTTTTAATTTTTCATCGAATTGTAAAAGGCATTCATTTAAATCTATTTCAAATAAAATCCTCAATTATCACAAAATGTTCAGACCATGCTTTAGTGCGTGTGGCCATAATTTTACGAATTAAGGAATTGTTTGTACTTTGAAGAGTAGAAAATTCGGCAAGAAGTGTCGGGTTTGGTACAATCGATGATTGAGCCGTCTAATAATAAAAAAAAATGGGCTGCCTGCCTCATGGAGACGTTTATGGTAATCATGGCTAAAACCATTTTTTCGGGATTTCCATAAAGTAGATACAATATAATCGCATCTAGCCATAAACTTTTAAGAAATTCTTTAATAATAATTTAATAATAGGGATATAAAGCCTTCAAGCGACCGACCGTGGCGCGACTACCATTCACATGGTCGTGGGTTCAACTCGGCTGGTGTCGCCTGCTTCAATGTGTCTGAAAAAACACTGTAGGGAGTGCAATAATCGGCAAATCAGTAGGTCCTGGCTGAGTGAGTCTAAAAATAGATTGCGTATAAGCTCACTGAATGTGAGAAGCTTTCCCATATCTCATTCATAGGATGCAAGGAAATTTGCGTTTATACAGCCTTTCCTTTGATATTATACATATGTTACCTATCTCTGCAACATGTTCTTATCTCTTGCGAAGTTTCAAACAATTGACAATATAATTCGATAAAATTGCGCTTGCTTCGATTCATAGCTTTTGGAAAATTATTCGTCCTATTGTATAATACAATTAAGTTAAACCAATTGATTTGTTTCAAGGACAAACATACACTATCAATATTTTATAGAAAATAAACGAATGTACGTTGTAAACAGTTGGTATATGACTATAATGCCATTCTATATCGCATTCATCTGCACACAAAGCTTTAACACACAGGTTTTTCACTGACTACAATTTTCCGAATGGTGATCTGTCATTTTCATGCCACTGTCCTAAGTATAGAGTAACCATTTTTAATTGTTATAAATAATATTCTGTACTTTAAATAATTTGTTTGTTACATTGAGAGCACTGTTTGTGACGTGCAATAATGCAATCAGATAATTAAGCGTACCCAACCAGTTGCGTTGGAAATTTAAGGAAATACAAAAAAAAAAAAACCTTGAACAAATATTTGAGCATCAATAATCTGCACTGCTCGCATTATAATACAGCGAAAGAAAATTATATTTATAGCAATTGATGACTTTTAGTGTTGAAATTCAATCGAAACAATTGGAAATTTTGAGCGGTTTTTCATTTATTAAATTTGTACAGCTCATTGCGAAATTTATAGAATTCATATCAATTACGAAGATCCCGAAAAGTAATAGGTCTAGATAGAGAAAAAAACAATTTTTCGGATTAAATTCCATTAAAATTTCAACATAGCCATGTTTTAGTGCCGTACACTTAATCCGAAATATTTGACTTCGTCAAATACAGGGTGACCGTGGGAAAGGTATTTTACCTTGTTTTGCCGCCATTTTGGTAAACATTAATCTTGACAGTCCATATTTGGCAGTCGTGAAATACAGACATGGTAAATTTATTATGGAAAAATATTCGATAAACCAACGTGTTTTAATCGTTAAAATATTTTATCAGAATCAAGTTACGTGAAACTTTTTGGGAGAAACAACGTGCCAACAAGAAGAAGAAAGAGGGTCTGTACCTGATAGGGCCAAGCATGGACCACAACGTACTGCAAGATCGGCTGAAAACGTTACTGTCGCTCAAGAGGGTATTCAAAACAATCCATCAACCTTAATTCGACACCGTGCTCAGGAGCTTGGTCTTCAAAAGACAACTTTGTCCATAATTTTGCACAAGGATTTGCATTTGTTTCCATTTAAGATTCAGTTGACACAAGAGTTTCTTCCACAAGACCATTTACGCCCTCGTACATATGCCAATAGGATGTTACAGCTCGCTCATGGCAACCCCGATTTTTATGAAAAAATCATAATAAGTGACGGGGCACATTCTCGTTTGAATGGGTATGTGAATAAACAGAATAGTCGGTTCTGGACAATGGAAGACCCTCGAATTATTCATCAGTCACCTTTGCATCAATTAAAAGTGACAGACTGGTGTGCAATTTGGTTCTTTGAAACTGAAAACGTCTTAACGGTAACTGTCAATGGGGAGCGATATCGTGATATGATTGAAAACTTTTTAATGCCACAAATGCATGCTTTGGGCTTGATTAACATGTGGTACCAACATCGTATACAGACAGGATTACAATGGAATTACTGCGAGACCTTTTCCACAACAATTTATTTCAATAAATGGAGATGTTGATTGGCCTCATCGGTCGCCTGATTTGACTGCTCCGGACTTCTTTTTGTGGGGATATCTGAAAAGCAAAGTTTATGCAAACAAACCAGAAATGCTTGAGCAACTCAAATAAAATATTCGTGATGAAATTAATGAAATACCGCGTGAAATGTGTGAGAATGTAATGAAAAATGTACTCAAAAGGGGTCGCATTTGTGAGGCTAACAAAGGTGGACATTTATCTGATATTGTATTCCATACATAATTGCCGACATTAAATAAAATCAATCAACAATCAATACAAGATTCATTCCTATTCATTTAATCAAAAATTACAAACAAACAAATTATTTAACCTTCCCGACGGACACCCTGTACCTTCCGCAGAATACGATTTGACGAAATCCTCAGAACAGACTTTAATCTCACAGAGGACCTGCTTGTTTAACTAAAATCTCTTTCCACCAAACCATTTCTTCAAGTTTTGAAAAAGTTAGTGTGTAGTGCTTGGAGGCCAGAAAATATAGTGGGCGGTGAAACAATTCGTAGTGTAGTTCAAACAATTATGCCATGGCGTCTACGCTGTTCTCCGCTAGTGCAGTTGCCATGCAACATTTTTCTTTGCCACACACAGTTTTGTTTATTTAAAATTAGCTACGAATACAGTGCAACAGTAATGAATAATATCTAGCGTTAATCAAGCCGCCCCTTTAGATTAATGTGAATTAATGGCAGTGGCTTCTTCCGAAGGCAACAGTCTTAGCCTTTTTGTTTATAGACGCATCCAGACCCCATCCGGTCTTCAGATTCATAAAAAATATTACAACTTCGCTGTTCATTAGCTTCCGATGTGCTGTAATGGATGTCAGTTTCGTCCGCAGTTGTGAAATAACAGAAAAAGTTGAACACCTTCATATATTCTTTCATCATATAGTCAGAACAATGCATTTTTTGTGAGTTGTTAACAACTTGAAAAGTAACCTTTTCAAATCCAAATAATAGTACAATATATTTCACACAATCTCCTATTACCATTTCTTGGATATTGGCAACCATTTCTGGAGTGCCGAATTCTGTCGGACGTTCCGATCGTTTGTCATCTCAAATAATCGTGCGCCAGCTCAGTTCAGTATGTTGTAATTGATATCAACGGTGGGGATTATCCAGAAACATAACACAAAGCGACTTGATCCTGACTGTTCTCCATTTTTTTTTAAAAATTGGAATCTAATAACAGCATGACGTTCAAGGATGTTGAAAATTTTGGCAACTGATGATGTGCAACTGATTTGGTGCACATTTTCTCTGCGCACATTTCTGCCGAGAAAAATAATGTTAATTAAGTATTTACCAAGAAATTCCTAATAGTTAGACTCTATATAGTTTTCGTAATATTCAAATTTTTTAAATCGCAATTATATGACAACAAATTTTTTTGAACGGCAGAAACAATAATAACAAAGAACTTATTCTCACTTTCATAATAATAACAATATTTAGAAATAAATAAATAATAATATTTAGAAATATTACATTATTTTCAAAAATAAATAAAATAAATTGCCATATTAAAATATTGGAGTGGTGATTGAACGTAGTTGTAAATAAGGACAATAATAAAAGCGAATAAGAGAATTATCTTCTTCTTCTTCTTTTATTTTCGAATTTTAATGCTATTAAACGATATTTGACGAATGGTTTAATGATATTAAGATCCTTATTCATAACATTTTATTGAATGTCTGAAGAACGTTTTTGTTATGAAGATTTTAATATTAAACCCCCAATATTTATTTGTTAAAACGGCCTTAAGTGTTTTTCGAGAAACCGCTGATACAGACTTTTAAGTTGCATATGGATGCGTATATGTATATTTATTCATTAATTTTAAATATGGTTTGAATACCGTTTATGCCAAATGTAAATTACAAAATATGGAAAGCATTCAACTTTTGACATGCATACAGATGCTCTCCCTTAAGAGTATTTTCATTATTTTTCCATGTTTTGAAAATGTGTTAGGGTTGTAATATATTTCAATCTTAACTTAAGTTGTATAGGGTGGCGCATAAGCAACGTTAAGATTTGATCAGTGAATACATTTTTTGTTTAAGTATTTTTTTTTTCGTCTCTTTACAGAATAAACTAAATAATACTTTGGAAATTTATGATGGAAAGGCTCAGCACAGAACAAAGAATAAAAGTTGTTCAATTTTACTTTGAAAGTCAGCATTCGATTATTTAGATCATATCGAAATTTCTTTCATGTTCGAAATGCTCCGAGTGCTCCAACAATTTACCGATTGGTTCATCATTTTGAGCAACAACGGGATGTCTGTGATCTTCCGCGTGCTAGAAGACCTCGTGCAGTTCGAAATAAAGCGACCATTGCTCGAGTGCAAGCATCTATTGAGGAAATCCCCGAAACTTCTACCAGGCGACGTTCTCAGCAGTTAGAGATGTCTAGGCGGTCTTTGCGAAGAATTTTTCATATGTTACATCTTTTCCCATATCACGAGTTAAAACCAAATGATGCACAAGAACACATTCAACATAGTCGCCATTAACGTTACTTATGCGTCACCCTTTACAACTCATCATACGTTTGTTAATCTATTAAATAATAAATAAGTATATTTTATAATACGAAATCATCAAATTTGTTATTTACGTATTTTAATTGCCCATTCTTAAATATTCAACACTTTATTATTTAACTAATTTAGCCCTTTGTTTTACTTATAACAAATATAGTTATATAACAATTATTATTTTATTACTTTGTATTATTATTATTTTTTATACTTACATTTATATATTTCCGTAATGTGTAAGGAATTTTTTTGTTCATTAATAATTTTGTACACATAATATATATGTACATATATATACATATATATATATATTTTTTTTTCAAGAAGTAAGAGTGAAAAATTTATAATTGTAATGCAGCGTAGCTGACATATTTCAAGTATAAGTGAATAAATAAACAAACAAATAAATGAATGAGAACATACTTCTGATGACGTAAACAATGGGAAATCCAATTTTTCGGACAAAAAAAAAGTTAAATAGAACACACGTAAAGCTATGATTTCGATGAAACTTTTCCCCACATTTCTAACGGTATCTCGGCAACAACTTTGCGAAGGTTGGTTTTCAAATATTTCAACGTTTGGGAATTATCGGCGAAGACACGGTTTTAGATGGAGCCCCACAAAAAAATCCAACAGCGTCGGATCGCGTGATCTTGGTGTTCAATTGACGTCTCCAAAAGTGAAATTACTCTTTCTAGAAATTTCTCATGCTAAAGGAAAACATCAGTCGTTTCGTGTGGCTCGTGGCATCATCTTTTTGAAACCACATATCGTCCAGCGCATAATCTTCAATTGCAAGCCAAAAACGTCGGTTATCATATAGCCATAGCTCTCTGAATTGACGTTAATGGTTCCTGCAGCGTCATTTTCGAAAAAATACGTGGCAATGATACCTCCAGATCATAACAGTCACTATTATGCGATAATTTTGCTTGATATGAGCTTCGTCGCTGATGAAAATTTTGTTCGAAAAATCAGCATTGAAAACTTCTTGCTTTAGCACCCAATCAACATGTCTACAGCGCTGTGAATGGTCAACCTTGTTTCGTGAGTTGGACCCTATATGGATGGAGGTGCAAATCCAAATGCCAATTCGATATTTTCGGCAGTGCGCACATAACGATGTTGCACACGCCTGACCAAATCTGTAACGCCTCCAGTCTCCAGTCTCTTCGAATTTCTTCACAATTTGCCAATTCCTTGTACACTAGGTTGATTATGCATGTAAAGTGTTATTTTTACGCTTTCTTCAGTTGTTTACGCGTTCTTCATATTCCTAAATGGCAAACCTTCACTAAATAAATAATACTTTAGATGACAGATATTTAACAGTTGATAGTCTTGACAGATCGGCGGGTTTGAAACCACTAAATGCATAATCCTGTATTTATAGCATAAAATATATCCTTGCTTATAACATAACTTAGATATTCTTCCATTCTGAAAATTAACTGCAGCTTTTGTACTAAATGGACATTTGGAAAGAGGACTAGACGTAGATAAGTATTTAAATAAGCATAACGATAATAACAAATTAACTGGAATTTTGAGAATTTAACAATTTAGCACATGATGCCATACACTCATAATACAAATATCTCTGCAACAAATAGTGCATCGTTTGATAACCGGCACAAAGGATAATCTTGTCATACGGCAATCTTCATTCAGACTATCCATAGCATGATTAAAAGCACCGCATGGAGCCTGATGAATGAAACAATGACACCAGTTTTTCAAAGCAAATCTAAATCTTAAATCAGAGAAACATGTTAGCATTAAATGTGGACGATTAAATAAAATGTTAATGGTCACACAGAAAGCCATTATGACAAGAAACAGACAAATAAACACCAGACAGAAATTCAAGAAGAGAAAGAAAATTTTCTGTAACGTCTGATACGCCCCCAATGATTAGCTCGATAATGACGCCGGCACCAAAACTGTGGAGAATGCCATCTACACAAGAAAGACGAATCTTATCGCATCTGACCCCAACTCATGCCTTTAGGAGTGTACATTATGTAGGTTCCATTTGTATGGAGGAAAAATCGATTTCAATTTTCCCGACTAAAACACACACAAAATCGATGCGGACTCTATATCGGCGTCACCTCATATTCAAATTCTAATTAATTGATTGCCGAGATATTTATGAGTATTGAGTATTCATAATATACGACAAAGAAACGAATGCGATTCTACTGGAAGAACCCAAAACCATCGCAGAAAACATTGTGTTGTTTTGTAGACATCAACAAATCAAGACAAACAAAAATTATGCGAAGAATCAAATACCTTCAATTAACTAAAAGCGCATCAAAAACAAACTAGACAACTAAATTCAAAGAGTTTTCTCATTACAAATTAATCGCAAATGTAAGTCTACGAGAGTGAGGGAATGGCAGCCATAGTTACAGATTATCTGCGATATGACTTTTGACATATTCCCGCTTTACTCAAATGATTCTGCATTATCAGCGTCTTTTCGTCGGCTACAGCTTTAAAATAAAGCCTGAGAATCAAAAAGCTGTATAGGAATTTCAGTCAGTTGAAATAATTTACATTTACCTTTACGCAACATCATTTTGCATTTTTGCAAAAGTGTGACCAGTGCCAGAATGGATGTAGTGAGTCACTGGAATCTCTAAAAGAATATCCTGCCAATTTTCATCCACAGAATGAAATTCGCTAAATGCCTGATGCGTGCTAAATGTACTGAATTCAATACTGTTAAATGTAAAAGATATTAATCTAGGAATAAATGAATTTATTTATGTAATTTGTATGAGAACTACCAGAGAGGGCGGTGTTGCCTGTTATAATGTAATATAATTGTAAATTATTTAAGTAACTGTGGTCTATGACTTAGAGATTACAGCATACAAATTAAATTTGTACGGGAGGATCCAGAGTGGGTGTGTTAATACCCTACGTTTTCATTCTCAATACTTACGCAAAAGCATAACATTTCCCAAATTTGACTGAATTCAGTACAACTACTAGAAAGATATGAAGATAAGAATATTAGGACTAAATCGGTAATTTGTATGGAAGGTACCCCTCTATTCCATTTCTAGAACTTATTTCACCAAACGCATTACGTTTGTCAAATTTGACTGAATTCACTAACTCCACTAGAAAGATATGCAGCCTAGAATACATGGTGTTAAATCAGTAACCTGTATAGGAGGTATCAGAAGAGGTGCAGTTACTTGGTCAATTTTTCTCAGGGCTTACAGAGAACTGTAACAAGAAACCAGGCTACAGCAACCTGCCTATCAGAAATTACTAAGGGAAGGTTGAATTTCGAAATGTCGGGGAAGCATCAGAAAGCGAGTGGCAATCAATTTTCAAACTCAAATTTGACTAAATTTTGTGCAATCCCGAAAGAGATATGAATCTAAGAATATATGGACTAAATGTGATATTTGAATGGAAAGTATCTGAAGGGGCGAATTTTGTCAGTCGATTTCTTCATATTCTGCCTGTCTATGAACAAAGAGTTACAGGAACAATCTGAATTTCTGACATTTAGTCAATTTGTATAAGGAGTACCAGAAGTACTATACTACGATCTGGCATAACATTTGACAGGGCCAGGTTTTAACAACAACAGCAAGATAATCGACTTAAAAATGTTTGAAACATATTTGGTCAAAAGATATCGAAGAGACGCAGTCTCAAGTAAATTGTGCAAACGTTACTTCATGTTGTTATAAACTGTTCCAAAATTTTAGACCTCGATTTTAAAATTTCACTGCAAATAAGAACCCCTCAATATTTTTCTGATTGAGGATTATGCTTTGTAGAAATGCAAAATAAAACTGCTGGCCCTAAACGGTCTTAAGTGAATGAAAGAAATCGAAATATTGTAATTATCCCGAACATAAGCCTTCTTGGACGAAACCACAACATTTTTGACCGGAGAGTTGTTTTTCGACAGTCATTAAATAAGACCTAATTGCTTATGAGGGCCAGAATTAATTACTATTGATGTTAAGTATTCGGCCACGAGTAATATTCTGAGGAATCATGTCGTGTTTTACTGTAGCTTTATTAACAATAGTGGTGACTATTTCCAAACAATTGGTTGAAATTGCTAAGCGGTTAAAAGCGTCGCCTATAAATGAATTTTTCTGAACAAGAAAAGTGTTGGTTTGAATTTATTGTGTAAACTAAAAAAGCGCTTTTACATTTGAAATATTCTGACCGATACAATGTCAGAGCCTATTGCAAAAAGCTGACGCAGTAGAATTACAGAGTGATTATAAAGTACAATAAATGATACTAATATATTGTTGTAATTGTAATTTCATTCAATTTACAACAAGAGAAATCCTTTGCATGTGGCTAAGTCTCATTTTGTTTTCTCATTGCATCAGAACTTTAAATTCCTTCGCCAAATAATAAATTAAGGTATTGAATTTAATTTAAATATAACAGCTTATAATAGGCTTTGAATTTTCAAAAGTTATTGAAAAAAAATGTAACAGTTACTTAAGTTTTGATAATCACCAAAACATATCTCTATTTGGATTTTGTTGCAATTTGACCAGATTTCATTGCTCGCCCATTTTTTCTCAAAATCTTTAATACAGGTTCATGTTTTTTTTTTTATTATATAAAAATTTGGTATTTGGAGAATGTTTTTAAAAAGCCTCAAACGACGATTAATAAAACCGAAATATTTTGGGAATATTCAATACCTATTTTTAATCGCAAAAAAGTGGAAGTGGAAAAATACACAAATAAACTATGAAATATTGAAAATATAGCCAAAAGAACAAAGTATTTAAATCACCCCAAAATTCACAAAAAAAAAAATGTGAATGTGTTTGGTTTTATTGTTTATTAAAAACTACAAATTTCACACAAATTTGAATCAATTCGCTACGTATATGTAATTTATTTGCGTCATTGTATCATCGAACAATGTTTTAATAAAGTAGATCTGCGGAGCGTAATTTCTTCAATTTTACAAGTAATAATTTTTATTCGACTTTGAAAACATACTAATTTTATCAGAATATGTCTCGGGTTTTCGCTAATATTATTAACAGTATCCGATGATGGGTATTTTGCGGTTGGTCCTCCTGCATATTGTGTGCCGCGCTGTCCAACTTTGCGTCTGTGCACTTGTTTTTGTATTACAAATTGCACATGCGAAATTAAGTCGCTGGGATTACTCGTCGAAGACTTACTTTTGAAACGTTAAAAAATCTAACAGATAAATTTGATTCGGCTGAACTGACTTTCACCCATCGTCCTTCGCATTGCTGCAAAAAAATGGCTTCCGCTTAGAAATTATTATGCGTGAATTTATATGAAGTACCCTAAAAGAGGTAACAGCGCCAATCATTCCCATTCGTAGTTTAGCCTGGTGCTTGCTAAGTTGTACCGAATTTAGTACAAATTAATGATCTCGAGAGTGAAGATATAGAAAGATACAGGGGTAGAGGTAAAGTCCAAAAATTCAACCAAACGATCAGAAGTAAAGGGTATGGGACAGGACTCCCCCCCTTATAAGGTCAGCGACGGAAATGTGGTCACAGATAAGCAGAGTGTGCTGCAACTATGGAGAGAGCATTTTTACAAGCTTCTAGTTCCGGATGGCGGCACAAGAGAATACATCACCACAAATAACCACCAATACCTTAAATTGCCCAGCTCCGAACCAAAAAGAGCCTAGAATAACAATATTGCCGCTTAAAAACAATTGATGGGCTGTCGGCAGAGACCAATGGCAATGAGCTGATAAATCAGCTCCTAAATACAGTTTGACGATGATTGGACGACACTGATTGACACAAAGTATTCAGTGAAGGCGGGCAGACACCTTAGTGAGTTATTTTCCTTACACCAAACGAAGATTTTACACTAAACGAGGTGAACTTTTCTACATACTGCTGGAGATGATTATCAAGAAAGATGTAGTTAACACGACTGATAACATCGTTAACAAAAGCCATATGTTACTCGCGTATACAGACGATATAGACATTATTAACAAAAAACTGCGAGATGTTACTGTAGCCTTCTCAATTATTGAGAAGGAGTCAACCAAAATGGGTCTGGTGGTAAACAAGGACGAAACAAAGTTATTTGTTTCAAAGACCTGGGTTCCTCTGCAAACAAAACGAATGATGTCACCATGGAGATTAAGAGGAGAGTATTGCTTGTTAATAGATATTACTATGGACCAAGCAAGCGATTCAATGATAAAGCCCTCTCTCGACAAACAATAATCCAAATTGCCAGATGGTGGTTTTATCTGCTCGTTGTATGGTGCAGAATCTTGCATTAGTAAAAGAATCAGTACTAGGGGTCTTGGCGAGAAAAATACTCCGGAAATATATACGAGGTGTGATCAAAAATAACCGTTATTTTAAATTTTTTCGAAAAGTATTTATTTATTCATCAATAACTATCTTGTCCCTTGCAAAGTAATCCCCCTCAGATATAATACACTTATACCAGCGTTTCTTCCAATCCTCGAAACACTGCTGAAATGCGCTTTTTAGTATCGCCAACAGCTCCTGTTGTCTTCAGTTTTAGGAAGAGAAAAATGTCAACGGGGGCCAAGTCCGGTGAATACGGTGGTTGAGGCATGATTGCGTGTTTGTTTTGGCCAAAAGCTCCCGCACAAGCATCAATGTGTCAGCTGGTGCGTTATCATGGTGCAAAATCCATGATTGGGTTTTCCACAATTCTGTGCATCTCTGACGAATTGCTTCGCGCAAACGGCACATAACTTGTGGCAAGAATTCATGATGCACTACGCCATTGTAATCGAAGAAAACAGTGAGCAAAACCTTCACATTTGACCGAACTTGACGGGGTTTTTTCGGTCTTCTGGACGCTTCCATTGGGATGATTGGGCTTTGGTTTCAATGTCATAGCCATACACTCATGATTCGTCACCAGTTATGACCATTTTGAGGAAATCTGGATCGTCGTTGAGGACGTTCAACAGCTCCTGAGCGATATCCATGCGACGTTGTTTTTGCTCAAAATTTAGCAATTTTGGAACAATCTTCGCAGCCGCTCGTTTCATGTCCAAAACAACCGTAAAAATTGCTTGGAATGAGCCTTACGATATGCGAACATCATCAGCAACCTCTCTAATAGTAACTCGACGATTATCCAAAATCATTTTCTTCACTGCTTCAATGTTTTCATCGGTTGTTGACGTGCTCGGGCGACCAGGACGAACATCGTCATTTACATCTTCTCAGCCTTCCTTAAGCCGGTTATACCACAACTGAACTTGTGTTCTGCTCATAGTAGACTCGCCAAACGCCACAGTCAACATTTCAAATGTTCTTGCACATTTAATTTCATTTTTTACACAAAACTTAATACAATTTCTTTGATACATTTTTTCGAATAGTTGAAAATCGAAGAGCACACCAAAACACGACTAACCTTTTTATGTGTCAAAAACAAACTGACAATCCAAAATGGCTGATATTGTCAACATATATAACAGACATGTGTACCAACATAACAGAAAAAAATGCGAAAATCGAACAGATGTAAGTCATGAAATTTAAAAATAACGGTTATTTTTTGATCACACCTTGTATATAGACCCATCGTCGTTAACGAGGAGAATCGGCGTCGCATGGCAATGAGCTGTATGAACCATACGACGACATTGACGTAGTCCAGAGGAATAACAAACAGCGATTGCGTTAGTTGGGTCATGTTGTGCGGATAGACCCACATGGCCCAACGAGAAAAGTTTTCGACAACGAAGTCGATGGACGGCTAAAGCGATGTTTACGCGATAGGTCTTTTGGAAATAGCCAAGCGGCAACATGATTCCTACTCAAACAATCTTTTAAAATGATGTAAACTGATTCGGGAATCACAGAAAAGTCTGGGGACATAACTCTTAAGCCATCAGTCACCATTTCATTGCCTTCTTCGAAGACGTTGATGGCCGACCAGAACGAAGTAAATCTTCCACCACGACTCGACCATCCTCTGTTTGTCGACAAAACGTCCTCTGTTTGTTGCGACGAGCAATGAATATTCCCACCCGGATAACCGCTTAACCTGTGATTGCTACAACTACGGCTTGTGGCACACTTTTATTTACGTTCTCTACAACGCATTAATTTTCAACTTAGAAATATAAAGCAGAATCTTAATGAGAGTATTACTTGAAATTAAGAAAGCACTTGGAGAAGGTATCCATTTGCCGCTGCACAAACATGCAGTTATACAAAAAGTATGGGAGGACTTTGTTAATACTGTGATTATGAGAAGGTATGAAAATTTCGTAGCTCGCAATAGGGGGGCTATCAAGACTCCGTTAAGAAGTTGCAAATATTATTTTCAAACCAAACTGACCCTGCAATTGACATGGATGTCATTCCAATTAGCTAAACTATTATCTCATGAACTTGGGCGCGCTTTTTCGAAAGTTATTGCATTGCATTAATTACGTTCACCACCGCATGCATTTTTTCATCATTTTAAATTTTACTCCAGTTAAAATTGGCTCTGAAGTTTTGTGTTCCATTGTAAACGTACAATATTAAATTTTTATATATACAAATATAATTGTAAAAGCGCATGTACAGATGTCGGAAGGGGTGCTGTGAGTATCCTTGTAAACGAATGATGGAGACCACACATGTACAGTCATACATTCAGACATACAAACACATCCGCTGATGTATTTCTCTGAAAAGACAACGATTGTAACATTTACACGTACTGCATAATTTACAATGTGGTTTTTATTTCGTTCAATTGTTGACGATTAGTTGTTGGAATTTTTCACATGTGGAAAATTGGCTTTTCAATCTAAACTGTTTTATACCAAAAGGATATGAAACAGTTTGTCGTTTTCCTATTTAATATTTCATAAATATTATACAATATAGTAAACGGTATTTAATTTTGTCAACTCAAATTATTATTTAATGTGTTAAAAAAATATTAAATGTACGGATTTTACGAAGTAAGGAGATGTGTGTATACACTGCCGCTCACTTGAATAGCGCCCCCTAATCATTTAACAATAGTGACTACTATTTAAAGTCCACTTCACAAAACGGTTCAGTTTTTACTTATTCGTTTCTCCTACTTCCACACATCACGTATAAAAAAAATGTCAAGCCATGGAAGTTTCCCGTTATTTTAATTAGCTCTTTTCTTTTAAATGATAGAAAAATGTGTTCTTTCTTGGCCCATTTGAATAGCATCCCTCACATATCGACATACATATTTACGTGACACCGAAGGCTATGGAAATAATATGAAAGGTCGAACAGCAAGTGTTATTACAGCCGCTGACAAGAGGGATATTCTGAGGTATGCCTCAAATTCACACAATTCTGCCGCCAAAATCAAGGAAAAAGCTGGCGTAAGTGCAAGTGTATCAACGGTAAAAAGAGTTATTTTCAAAGCAGCACACTTACAACGCTTTAGACTTAAAAAGAAACCACCACTAGACAATCTCCGTAAGGAAAGTCGCCTTAATTTTTGTCGTACGGCTATGACGACGTGGAGTAGAGAGTGGAATAGAATTAGGTTTTTTAATTTACAGGGTCCTGATGGATATAATTATCACTTCCACGATCTTCGAAAAGAGGAACACCTACTCAATCGATTACACAGCCGGGAAGGTGGAGTTATGATATGGATGAGACTTCATACAAAGCCGTGCCGGAAAAAGCATTTCCTGAAGTTAAAAATGTTTACGGGGACTTGGAATGGAAATTCCAGCATGACAACGCGCCAATCCACATAGGAAGAGTCGTCAAATCATGGATTGAATGCCAAAATGTTGAGGTTGTGAACTGGCCGCCTTACTCTCCAGACTTAAACGTTATTGAAAACGTCTGGGGATGGCCAGCACGCAAGGTCTACGAATCAGGCAAGCAATATCCAAGCAAAAGTGAACTCATTAATGGAATTAAACAAGCCTGGTCGTGTATTTCGGTGGACCTAATCAAAAAACTGTACGATTCTTTACCGAACAGAATATATGAATGTATTCTCAACCAGTGCGTTAGCACCCATTATATATATATAATTTAAGAATAAGTATATATATATATTTTGGAAAAAGTTGAGCTTAGAAAAATATTTAAAAGGGGTGCTATTCAAGTGAGCGGCACTGTATATCGGGAAATGGAATAATTACAATCCTTACACCTAATATTATCAATGTTAACCAATTTTTGGTAAACTAATATAAATCATGTCTTTATTCCAGAAAGCGCCTATTATTAGATTAGAAATAAAAATGTTCTGTATATTGAAATTATCCCAGTAGATAAAGAGTTATTGCTTGAAGTAACTTATTTACCGAAATGGTCGATCATAACCTTATACAAAATAATCTCAAGTGCTCTTAATGTGTGACAATGGCTTTCTCTTTTACGACATTTGCATCCTTCTACACAGTCCTAACGTACTGATTCGCACAGTATGAATCGGGAGGTAATACACCTATATTTTTATGAATTTACCTGTTTACATGTAAATTACACAAACTATAAGTCATACTAATTCATCTGCTTTGACAGTCATCTATGATTGTCCACCACATATAAGAGAAGATGAAGATAGCAACAGGGTCCGAAAGGCTGTCATATTATACAAGGAACCACTGGCATGATCGTACTCTTATTTATCATTACTTAGGACTCCAAATTGCTCATTATAACTTCACTCGGAGAAATGAAGGTATAAATCGTTTGATTCGGCAAAAATGTAACACCCAGAAGCAAGCGTTTAAAACAACAAGCATGTTTTGACAAAATGTGCTTCATGACTCTTTCAGACGATAAAGCGATACCCGTCTGTGTAAAAAATTGTGTAAAAAATTGACCAATTAACTCCATCCCTTCTGACACCTCCCATTACGGATTGTACACATACGAGTACATTCTTAGGTTCATCACATATCTTATGCAATCGCACCAAATTTAAACGAATTTGGTACACATCGTTTGTCAAAGCAAGATCTCATAATGAGATCAATTCAATCAATTCTCTGTGATATCTAATTGGCTGGCTACAATAGTCGTTACATTGTTTTGCAACCGTCTACAATATCGGATAAAGCTCGGCCAAGTAACCACGCCCCTTCTGTTACCTCCCAATACAAATGACCGACTTAACCCAATTCGACCATATTTTCCATATATCATGCGTTCGATAATCTAAATTCTGACAACAAAAATGGACGACATTGCCAAGCCCATTCCGGTACCTCTAATGTACGTTGACCAATTTATCGAAATTTGATCTTCTACTGTAATCCATAATTCGTAACCTAAAATTACATAAATTCTCATCAATTAGATTGCGCAATAATACTGAGAACAAAATCGATGAAATGACCACGCCCTCTCTGGCATCCCCATACAAATTACCTTTTTTAATTTTTGTATCCCTCGATTCGTATTTTTCATTCAATTGCACTATGTTTATTATAGTTTAGCTCGCATCCGGCAATTAGTACTGCGAATGAGAATAGATTGCACTGCCTCGCCCGTCAGGGAACCACACACGCAAATTGGTCAATTTAGCAAAGGTCCCAAACTGAGGACTTCAGAAAGTTATAATTTTACTTTTTTAGTTACGCTTTAATCTCGAATACTTTTTACAGCAACATAACCTGAAATTTCTGTACTGGTTTTTATTTCGTATCAATATATCGCCTCGCAGGCACGCCAAACTTAGTTAAACAGTTTTCTTCTTGTAAGGCTTTCCAATGATCGGATATTCATTGATGCATGCTCATTATCAGCTCATTTCTGGCTTTAAAAACTCTCTCGGCAGGACATCAGCAATTTTGTTCTCAGGCCGTGAGATAATTGGTTCGGTTTCTTCGATTGTACTGTCATCCAGAACTACCAACATGCAGAAAACTTCTCTTCATAATTGCGGCTAACACAGCGTACGAATATACGTTATATTTCATTATGGTTTTTATACTTTACCTTTTACTTTTTATCTTTTGGAAGAATTTTAGAACTCCACATTCAGATTCATTTTCACGTCAAATGAGTCTGCATTCTGCTTTTAGACTCACTCAACAGGATCTATAATTTAATGACGGTCCCGGACGTCAATTTGAGCAGAATTTACTAGACTTGTCGATTCCCAAATCGTCTGAATTGACCGTCAGTCATCGAATTGACCACCGTTCAATTAATTATTGAAGATTGGATTACGGAACTCACTCCATGCCGACTACTTTTAGAAGCACTTCATCCCGCTTTCTCGATGTTTGAGTGGGGAACATGTTGCGATACAGCTGGCGATAGAATTTTAATGGACGATGAACATCCTCGCTGCATTCTGCCAGAATCAACAATAAAAAAAGAAACCATGAGAATTCACAAAAATGAAACGATAAAGGGAAGGCCTTCTATAATACAATCCTGTTATAGGCAAGTTAGCGAGTTTAAATCATTCGCTATTACAGAGTGCTGCCCATTGTCAAAGTGCTAAAGCAGAAATGAAACGATAAAGACAGAGGCCTTCTGTAATACAATGCTGTTTTAGGAAAGTCAACGAGTTCTATAATAAAATCCGGTTTTAGGCAAGTTAACTTGTATAAAACAGATGCGAGTATTGTGACATTCTATAGAAGGAGGAGTGAATGCATTAGGGAAAAAACCAAAGCTACTATTGAGATTGTAAAGAGTAGGAGATTTGCAATTAGAATCTATATTTAAATATTTTTTTAAAGCCAATAAATGACATCCAAAACAGAAGATATTATATGATTACGCAAAATTTTGAAAGCTGACAACTCCAAACTAGATGTTTTGTGAAAAAAAATTTTGAAAATTTTTACTGTAGATTTCTAGATGTTCTACATATCAAAGAAAGAACAATTTCAAAAATTTTGGCCGTCATGTAAACCAGACACCCTTCTGAAAATTATACAACTTTGGCTTAAGAAGCACTGACATAGCTAACGCGATTTAATATAAAATCAATCAAAATTTTTTTTAAAAAAAAAGCCATCACATATATTTAAAATTCTGTGTCGCCATGAAAACACAACAAAATGCCTTTGAGGGTAACCATTATCCTTACTAATGCATTCACCCACACATGGGATAAGTCAACAAATAACATACTTTCAAGCAATCGAACTAGTTTTTCATATCACAAAGTCATTGAAGAACGAATGAAACGATGTCACCTGTTCATATGTGTCTCTATTAGGCCGGCTCACCGTCTCTACAATGGAAAAATTGTTATGGTTCTTAAGATACACACAGTTCATGCTGTGCTTTAAGGCGGTGTACCTTTAACAGAAAGCGGAGCTTATGGATGCTCTGCACGTTAGAAAGCAACGCCAAAATATTTTAATGAAAAACGTCAGTTTGAGAAGCTTTCACTAGATTTGTAAATGATCCAACTACTTGTAATGTTTCCAGACAAGTTGATGTTGATGGTAGTATTAAAGCACGACCCCGGGATCATAGCTTGAACCCCGATTATAGAAGTGATATATAATAAAATATATAATTTGAAGATGAGACCAATGTCGTTGTCTGCCAGTTTGTTAGAAAGATGATACTCGTATGTATATGACTCTAACTTGATATATGACAATAAAGCAAATTTCAAGGCGTCATATTCAATCAGCAAACAATTTAAACATAAAATGGGTGCATATGTAAAACATAAATTTCTCTTTCCTTTAGTATAGATCCCATAATTTCAGGTAATGACCAAGACTTTTCCTCGGTTAAATATAGAATATGTTCATATATTACAATGCCTTGTCACCAACTCGTGCAACTGGTTTTTATTTATTTTCTTTTTACAGTTTGCACATTTTCGGCGAGCAACCCTAATAGTCGTACATATGTTAGATGCGAAATCGTCCTTAACAAAATTAATGCATTTTTAATACGAAATGATTAGGGAAAAACGGAAAAACAAAATCTAAATTGGATTCAAAGTTCATGATACCACCCTCACCATGATACCTCCGGTCCTAATGTTTAAATCAATAGCTTGACGCTATACTAAAGACGATTAAATGAATGATTGATACGTTAAGTTGCTGTTAGAGCAGTTCGATGACATTTTTGGACTTTACGAGTTCTAAGAAAATCAAGATTACAATTAAATTAATCACATTTTTTGTAGAAAACTGACACATTGAGTTTGCAATATATTGTTAAAATTGTATAGCAAATTGTACGGACAACAAATGTTTAGTATTAATCATTACTTAACTCGAGGACTGTTAGTGCAAAGTTAAAGATATGCCCAGCAATGGTCAATCGAACCGCTGATATGAAATAACAAACTCGCGATAAAATTCAATTCAATAAAAATGCGCATTACGGCTAAAAATTAAATAATTGCTTTGTACATCTTGAATGAGATATGAGAGAGCTTCTCGCATTCAGTTAGCTTGCACGCATTGTAATGCCGATTTTAACAACTGTTTTATAGACCTTTAGTATACAGGGTCGATTGCTTGACTACTCGAAAGTCAAGAAAGTCAAGATCGGAGCTCAGACCCACTGTCACACTTGCGTGTATTAACCATCGCGACAAGGTCGGCAATACTAACTAACATTTGTAAACCTTCATCCGAAACTGTCGGTCTGGCAAGGCTGTCAGCTGTTAAGTCCCTGTCATCTGCAGTGTTATTTATTTAATGAAAGCTTTTCCGTTTGCGAATATAGATCGTTTAACAACCGACGAACGCGTAGAAATAGGCAAACCTTACTACAAAAATGGTGAAGCAAACGTGTGCTGTCAGTCGAACAAAATGTTCTTCAGCGATGAAGGTCATTCAGTCGTTGGTTACGCAACCACCAAAAATTGTCGCATATGAGGCTCGGAGAACCCAGAAGTGATTGTTAAAAAGCCATTGCATCCGAAAAAGTGACTGCTGGGTGCGTGTTATGGTCAGGAGGTGTCTTTGGTCCGTACTTTTTCGAAAATGACGCCGGAGGAACCGCTACCGTCAATTCAAAATGCAAAATGTGCGAAAAAGTGGCCGAAAACTACCTCAAAATGATCCGCTGCTGTAACCAATCCAGAGGCGGTCATTTAAATGACATTGTATTACGTACATAATGGCAAGGTCCAATCATTATAATGAAATAAAAATTTATCGAAATCATGGCTTTATGTATGTTTTGTTTAACCTCACTTTTGAAACCGAAAAATGGATAAGCCGTTATAAATGATGTTCAGAAAAAAAAAATGTTGTGAGTAGTTTCAAATGTTTAAGAAATGTAAGTTTGAGGGTTAACATAAGGAACGCAGTCGATATCCGAAAGTGTAACAAAACGCGGAATTGGAACCATTGTTGAGTGATAGAAGGAACGCATGAAGAACTTGCAATTACAAAAAATTCGGTCACCTCGCGCACAACTTGACCGATTTATCGAAATTACTTTTCGCTCTGCAGTAACTTATATTTTTATCTACAAAATCTACAGGATAACCTCATCCTTTGAGGTACCACCCACAGAGATTACCTAAATTAAACCATTTTTTCCTAGATTCTTTTATTTGTAATAAATTCAGTATAAATTAGCAAGCATTAGAATTTTATCAGATTAATTTTTGTCAACAAAACCGGTCGGAAATGACAAAAACTAGGCTAAACTCACCATTTTCAAGCGATTGCATGTGTTGGGAATGATTCAAAAGCAAATAATTTGGGTTCCTTACGAGTTCAAGCCAAGGGACGTTTAGCGTCGTTTTTTTTTGCCTGTGAATAACTGCTTCAGCGACAAAAAAGGGAGAGGTTTCTTTTTCGTGTTGTAACAGGTGATGAAAAATAGGCCCATTACAGCAGTGCAAAGAAAAGAAAGCCACAGGGACTCTGTATTTGGTGGGACCAGGTTAGTGTTATTTATTACGAGCTGTTGAAACCAAGCGAGACCAGCTCTGCGCGAGAAACGCCCACAATACGTGAAGAGACACGAAAAAGTGATTCTTTAGCCTACATGGAAACGCTAAAATGGGAAGTCTTACGCCATCCGCCATATTCCTTAGATATTGCGCCTTCCGATTATCACTTGTTTCGTTTGATGGCACACGGTCTGGCTGACCAACAGATTCGTAGATAGACTTAAGAGATGAACAGTTTTACCGCGATGGAACTCGAGCTTTCCCAGAAAGATGGGTAAAGGTAGTAGCCAGTGATGGGCAATACTTTCATTGAATCATTTGTAAACATGTCTTCATAATAAAGTTGCATTTTTATAAAAAAAAAAACAAAAAACAGCGTGAACTTAGTTGCGCACCTAATAATACTGTTTTCTATCAAAGAAACAATTTTTCTACCTAACTATTATGTTTTGTGAAAAATCAATTTGCTTTTAAAACAGGCTTTAAATTGACTCTTTTATTTAAAGGGCGTATTATGAGCAAGAGATTAGCAACTGTGATGAAAATATGGCTCTCAAATTGTTAGTTGCGTTAGATAACAGACCAAAGAACTGAGTTGGGCAAAGATGTGTAAATATGTATTATAATTTAAAATCTGGTATGTAATTTATCGTATAGAAATCACAATTTGATAATTATTTGACAAGGGACGGAAGGGAAAAGTAGAAAAAACGACAGTTAGAGCGTTGTCCAATAAGTGGGTTTATTTGAATGCTCACCGTTTCACCTGCAGATTATGATTATGATTATGAGATTATGAGTCTTTTAATCTGTTGTTATGTGCGATTTTATCCACTAGCAGTATGTTTGATGGGCAAAAGCTTTTGCATATTTTTATTCTTTACAATTTTCTTTCCCAACCTCGAAATGTTCTAAATGTAATTTACAATAGAAGTGCTTTAGCCTAATTGTAGTAAGGAAACTCAATAAATTCAGAATATCAAGGAATGTATTCGTTAGTTTTACAAATTCTTTTAATTGGATACATTTAATTTCTAATATATTTAGTTCCTATTTCGTTAAATTCAAAATTGTATAAAATTCAGTTGATAAAAGTTAATAAGCAAGTATTCGATGCCTTTTAAAACCAGCATTTTAAACGCAAACAACATTTGAATAATTTTGCATTATCATTTTAAAATATTGTAATGATTCTGGGCAGAAAATTACCATTTTCCGTTTAAATCGCTTTATATGAACGTAGGGCTCTATGCCGGCAATTTTGATGTATGTTATTTGGTGGAACCCCCATGATTGTCATGACTTTTAGGAACACACTAATATTCGTTTCAAAAACTAATTGTCTTAGCTATCCTAGCAATTTTTCCCTCAAGTAGCCAGATTTTCCTCGGCTATTTGGAGATAACGATAAATACATCAAGTCTTTACTTTTTCTGAATATGTTTTCTTCCTTGAAGTAATCATCCAATTTAGAAAGTGTGAATCGGTTATGATGACATTTTTATGACTGGTTGATAATGGCGTCTAGACGTAATCTGTCAAAGTGAAAAGTGTACAGTATACTCTGCCATTTCATCATGACTACCACAACGTCTAATTTTTGATGAAAATCCGCTGTTTCGTCGAAAAATTGTGTTCAGCGATGAGGTTCATTTCTTGCTGAACGTATACGTAAACAAGCAAGTGATGAACAGCCACATGTCATACATGAATTACCGATGCATTCCGAAAAAACGACAGTTTGGTGTGGTTTATGGGCTAGTGGCATCATCGGTCCATTTTTCTTCAAAGACGACCGTGGAAGAAACGTTACCGTCAACGGCGAACGATATCCAGCTATGATTCGCGTTCTTTTTTTTTTTTTTTTTTGCTCCAATTGACTGAGTTGAGTAGTTTCAACAGGATGGTGCAACATGCCACACAGTTCGTAAAACAATGGATATGTTGAGGGATGAATTTGGTGAGCAGCTTATCTCTCGATTTGGCCCTGTAAGTTGGCCCTCACGATCTTGCGATTTAACGCCTACGATTATTTCTTGTAGGGTTATGTCAAGTCGTTAGTCCATGTGGACAAGCCGAATACTATTGAAGCCTTACAGGGTAACATAACACGCGTTATTCGTGGAATAAGGCCGAAATGCTCGAAAAAGTGATGAAAAATTTGGATCTTCCGAATGGACATTTTGAGACGGAACCGCGGACGACATTTATATGAAATTATCTTTAAAAATTAAATGACAATGACCAATTTATCGATTCCAATAAAAAATTTTAATATATGATGCAAATTTGGGTGATTTATTCGATTTAAAAAAAATACTATTTAAAAAACACCTTTTATATGATGCAAATTTAGGTGATTTATTCGATTAACAAAAAATACGATTAAAAAACCACCCTTTATATGATGCAAATTTGAGTGTTTTATTCGATTTTTACAAAAATACGATTAGAAAATCACCCTATATTAACCAAAACTCACGTAAAAACTATAGCATTTTCATGCAAACTACATAAGTATTGACTTTTATGACGCCAATTACATTGTCATAGAGTTTGTTTTTAATAAAAGGAGAATTTGGGCAAGTATAGAAATGTTGAAATATATGATTTCTTTTGCAGAATGTTTACTTCATAATGGTCAAATTGTCTTGCTTGATGTGAAGTGAAAATTATTTATAAACATGGGAAGATATCAAACAAACTGCCTGCAAAGTTAATTAATTTCGTGTATTTTCTAATTTGAACATCTTTAATGACTGATTATTATATGGGAAATCAGCTAGTGAATGGGGCAAAATTAGTTAGCTTCGCCGACAGTCGAAATGGGTTGTATTAGCGACTAATATCAATGATATCTTCGTACCGAAGTTTTTTTTCTAAGTTCGCTCTAGTTGAGAGAGAGAGAAGGAAAAATCTTTTGTATTTCACCACGTGTTAGAAGAATGATTAGAAGATTCATTCAATGACACTTTTTTGATTATGAATTTTATGACAGATCAAAATGGACACCACAAATGGTCGACCACTATGGTGTTGGTCTCGCTTAAATTCTGCTACCCAATATTTTACAATCATAAACGAAGGAGCAGACTCCCCCCGAGTAGAATCTAGCTTGGCATTGTTATTGGTTGGACTGAGACCTTTCAAATGGAAATATTGAATTACACAACGGTGGCCAACAGACAGTATTTTGAACAACACAATATTGTTTATTCACAATAAATGACTAATTTTTGACAAAAAAATATTACGTAAACTGATTTGTACTTCCGTTATGTTATATTTCTTATTAATTTTTTTATGGCTTTTACGACAATCAGTGTAAATGCGAGAAAATGTGGCAGTTTATAATTGCATCAAATATTTCAAATTTTTAAGGTAAACCATGTTTAAATCAATATGCAAGAAAAAAATAAATATGTAATTATATAAATTTTTTCCACACACCTTCACAATATCACCTTCACACCTTCGAAAGTTATTGTGGTATCTGGCTAAAAAAAAAAAAGGTAATTTTTACTTTAAATGTGTCGACGACTAATGAATTTTCAATTTTTTTCTTATCTCTGTTATAAAGCACAACAGGAATATATTAATTTTACGACGCTTTTGCATAGAGCAAAAGAAGTTTTTGAACACCAATTATTTAAAATTGTGTTTGAGGAAACTGTATGAGCATCTGTGATAGAATAGGAGGTGTACCTTTATTATAAGAATCAATGTCGATTTAAGAGTCTTCTTCTGCCCGATTGCGTGATTTCTAAAACCACTACAGCGGCCAAAATGCTTCGCTTGACCAATTGCCATGCAGCCCATTTCTGAGATGTGGGAGAGCTTCTCACATTCAGTGAGCTTACAAGTTTTGGTTGAACTTAGGATTATTCGATCGATAGTCGCCCACTGCGCTACGATCAGGCACATCATCACCTAGAATTTTGAAAATGTGTGCGGAAAGTCTCATCAGCATGGACAGGCTAACATCGAAACTTTCTGAAATAGCTCCGCTAAGAAAAAACTTACCTAAAGAAGTGCTGAACCCGCATCTAGAATAATGGCAATTTTTCCGAATTTTTGCAACAATTTTAACAGTACTATGTTGACTTTTTGCGGTGAAACTCCATACAAAAAATGGCCGTGGCTTTGTAGCTAAGTTTTTCACTAGACAAATTTTATTTTTTGGAAAGTACATTTTCGTAAATGTATTGGTTTTAAATGCGAAAATTGGAGCAACTTACATTTTCACGTCATAACACTTATATTTGACAATGCACTAGTAAATTTGTGCAGTGAAGTAGCAATACAAGAGAAAATTGTGCAAATATAAGGCACATGTCTTTAATAATCTGTGTCTCCCGTTGTATACGAGTTACGATAGATGGCGTTGGAAAGATAAAAAAATATAGTTCTGTGATTGCTTGACTCAGTGTGGCTGGAGTGTTTGTCAAAAATGGATACCAAAAGACGGAAAATACGCCATATTTTACAGTTTTCCTTAGTGTTTGTAATTCTGATACTGTAATAGCCAATCACGCACATTTTTGTTTTTACCGATCCAGTTCCAGAAATGATTGACGATTTGCAGATGGAAATTGGATCTGTGGAAATTTTATGGGATTTGGGGCATCTTAGACATCGACATTACTGGAACGGGATCGGTAACTGATGATGAAAAGTAGAGCCGTTGACGAAACGCCCAAATGAAAAAGTCAGCGACTGAATTGCGGTGAACTGGCACAAGCGGTGGGCAAGCCAGAATAAACGGACAGGAGAGTTTTGCTGTGTGTTTTTAATGGGATTAACAGGTAGTCATCTGTTAGGAGCTGTTGCCCTATACCAGAAGGCACTAATCGCCCAGGAGCGATTAACTTTGTGCAATAGCATAGGAATTACATTCCATTAGGCCAATACCAGGCCAGAACCTGCTGGGACATGGTTAGGTGGTTTTTATACAGCCACTTTATAATCTGCTCGTAGTTTCATATGATTACCACCAATTTCTGTCTATGGGGAAAGACTTTTCTAGTGAAAACCCTGCACTGACCTACCAGTTTTTTGCCAATAGCAATGATGGTTTCTATGAGAGATGCGTAAATTAATTACATTCAAAATAACAGCAAGTTATTGAACAAAATGGTGGTGATTAACTATGTGAACTAAAGTTGTCAATGTCATGCAAAAACTATGGATTTCTTTTTACCACGCCTTCCGTATTGTCGAACGCGTTATGACGTAAAAGCAAAAGATTTGAGTGTTTGTAACCAACACTATGAAACAGTGTCGAATGGAATTGTTTTTCTCGTGAAGAGAAAATAGTTTCCAGCCTTCTTTGTTAGAAATTATGAATTTCGGCAACACATAGGTATGAAAAAGATACATATTTTTCTAATTTCCGCTCTAATTGCTTGCGTAGGGTTATCCATTTTTTCGTTTTCAAGTAAAGTTAAACAAAACACTCATAAAACTATGATTTCGATGAAACTTTTCATTTCATTATAATTTTATTCATTATATGTACGAAAACCAGAGCCATTTATTAAATGACCAACTCTGGATTGGTTGCAACAGTGGATCCTATTGAGGTAGCTTTCGAAAAAATGCGGTCCAATGACATCTCCAGACCATCATGCGCAGCAAGCATTCACTTTTTCCCCAGGCATTGATTTTTCCACAATCATTTCTGGGTTCTCCGAACCCCATATGCAACAAATTTGCTTGTTGGCGTAACCAAATGAGTGAGAATGAGCTTCATCACTGAAGAAAATTCTGTTTGATTGAAAGCCCACGATTGAATCAGCACTTTTGTAGTAAGTTTTAACTATTTTTACGCCTTCTTCGGTTGTTAATCGATCCACATTCGTAAATGGCAAGCATTTCAATAAATAAATAGCACTTCAGATGAGAGGTATTATTTAACAGCTGATAGCCTTGCCAGACGGGCGATTCTGAAACCACTAAATGGATAACCCTATATATTCCCTATTCTATATTTTAATTATGTATTGGGTATTGCATATTTTATTTAAACAATCGCCACAAGCCGAATGCTGCAATGATTCTAAGTAGAATGAAATGAACAGCAATCAACCCACTTTAACTTATTGTGACCTTAAAGTCGATACAGATATAGATAAATAGACTCGTGTATCCTGACATGCATGGGTTAACTACGTATGTATGCCTGTGTACGTTTGTCGATTACTTCAAATCATTTCAGATCCTTATAAAGAGTTCATATCGAGTAGAGAAAAGGTTTTTGTGTCATGTGATATGAATTTAAATTGTGACAGACTGAAGGAAAATGTTGTTCTTCTATGAATTCCACAGGATATTGATTTATAGGATGAGAATATATTGAAAGGTCAAATGAAGCCGCAAATCGTTTCAGTGTCGTTTTGGATTTAATATAAATAGACGACTAAACTGTTAAATTGACGTCACTGTAATGGATTTTTTCATTAGATTGTCGCTGTCTGCAGAATGGCGGTATTAAATAAAAAAAATCAGTGGAAAACACTACACTATACATGTGTGTATGTGTGAAAATCGCCAAAGTTTAACTGTATTTTACAAAGGAAAAGGTTTACGGCAAATGACATTTACTCCTCTATCTACGGGTACTGCAGATGAAGGCGTTAAATTGGCGTATGATATATGTCTTCTCAGTGCAACTATATTTTATTCATATAGTACTGGGTAAATTACTGTTTTTGCTAGATTGTTTGTTATTTGAGAACAATATAAAGACAGGAAAAAAGCAAAATTCATGTAAATTTTATATAGGAAAAGAAGGTGCAGTCTGAAATTTTTTGGAATATTTTGTTTGTAAGTACTGGGCGGCGCACCAACTGAAGCACAATAAGAAATTCAAATAATTTTTTATTTAATCTTTGTATTTCATTTATTTATTTATATTTTTTATCGTATAGATTCAATTTTATTTTATATAATTATATTTTATATAAACATAACTAATTGGTTTTAACCTCCACGCTCATTCACGCATATGCGACACCTGATCAGAAAATTATTCATTGCGGAATCGTCTCAATCATTGTTTTAATGAACTGCTTCAATCCAATTAAATTCCTTGGTTTCGTTTTGTACACCTCTTGCTTGACATATCCGCATAAAAAGAAGTCCGGTGCGGTCAAGTCAGGTGACATTGAAGGCCAGCGGAAAGTGAAGTTTCTGGATAATAATTTGTTTAGGAATTTTCGTTGGAGCTCCGCAATAATCGGTCAGGCTATGTGTGCAGTTGCTCTATATTGCTGGAACCAAATGTGGTTGAAACGGATACGTCTTCGGCGTAGTTCTAAGTAAAAAAAAAAACTCTTTCAACATCTTTGAACAACGGTCCCCATTGGCAGTTGACAGTAGCACGATTCGCGCGCCACTCTGTACTAAAGGAGAATACATTTTCAATTTTCCTATTCTAATCTTTCTTTTGCTTGACAACAGGGCCAGAGTTTTAGCTGTGAAAAGCTTGAAATTGTGTTTAATAAGTGAAAGACATTCTTCTAATATAATGGTCGTAAATGTAATGCTAATAAAGAATCAAAACTTAACGTGATTGCATCAAAGGTAAGCCAGAGATTGAGGAGAGCGGAAAACGTATGCATAGCAAATGACTAGATTAAGATAGCCACAATGTATTCCAACAATATTGCATTGGGTTTGAAGAAAAATTAATATGCATACGTCACAATTCAAATAATTTTATCATTTTGTAATAATAATAGAGGGAAGGTTATGATACTGGACTTTTCTCCTTTATATTTCTTCACATTTCATATTTTTTTAGAATCTTTACCTCTATCTGCAACCTTCTATATCATCGCACTCTTGCTTTTA
This sequence comes from Philornis downsi, assembly GCA_019455685.1. NCBI lineage: Eukaryota > Metazoa > Arthropoda > Insecta > Diptera > Muscidae > Philornis > Philornis downsi. Next base: position 7,251,669 of record JAHXMU010000007.1, read on the forward strand.
AAGGAACGGACCGCCTCTCTTCTCTTCTTCTTCATTGAAACTGGCTGCAATGTTTTTATTTTTGTAGCATCCTTTTCCTCAAACACAATGCAATAGTTCTTTATCCCAAAAAGCCGCGAAACGCATTTGCTCAAAAGATTTTTGGGTGTTAAATTTTTGCACTCCTGGCGCGGATATAAAAATCGCTTGGTACTCAAGACAGAGTTGCAAATAGGATAAAATTGCAAGGGAGACTCCATCTTGTGGAAGCAATTAAAGCTAGTTTGAGCAATCCAATTATAAAGGTTATTTAAAAATATGACATCAACACTCACTGAAGCATAGGCGACTGTTGTAGGAATTGTCCCAAATATCGTTCGAATTCTTTGCTTTGTTGGTTTTATTGTGTAAACTTACCGTTTCCAATAACACTGCAAAAAAAAAAACAAGTAGATACAGTAGGATCAAGACTCCCTGAAAGCCAACGGAAAGCGAAGTTTCTTGTGCCCTGTAAGTGGTACATATGATTTCATTGTGACTGGGAAGAATTCTGATGAAAACAGATCACGTCGGTCCATATATTTGTCTCTATATTTTTAAAAAATAAATTTTTAAAAAATAAAAATATAAAAAATGTACCTGTGGAAGTTTTACCACTTTAAGAATGAGTGTCCCGTCTACATACATTCGAAATATTTGTCTATCCGTTTTGTTGATGTTTTGAGGTAGATCACCCTACTACTGTGGTTAAAATCTTATATATACATACATATACATTTATATATGTTACAGCTGAATTATATACCAACTTTATTAAAAATGAGCCATATTGCCCCATGGGAAAGTGGAGTTATAGCCCCCATATAAACGGACATGCCAACATGCATGTAATCTATTCTGCTCTAGGACAAACCTTCCAAAAAAAAACAATCGTGTTGATTTAACCTCCAAAAAATTAGTTTTTATACTTGCATTTATCCCCTTTATTTTAAATCACATGGTGCAGATATTAAACGATGAACTTTAACCATTTTCGAACTTGCCCAACTACCCGTACTTGCGGTAGCCTGCTCTCAAAATTGTCAACTTCTATTCCCATGGGGGAATATGTCTGGTGTGATTAGCAAATCGTTGGTAAGGCCTTTATGGCGACACTCAAGAAAACCTCTGTGGACTCTGCTATCGTGAGCACTGCCTTGAAAAGTTCTGCAGACCACACATCACAACTACGCCGCAGGGACTCTACGTCAAATAAACGCCCTTGAAGCTAACTTCATTGCTCAGTCCATAAATTTCGAAATAGAGAGCATATTGCTGACTATCTAATCATTACCTGAGACCGTTCATATTTGCATATAAGAGATAATACCACAAAACACGTCTCGCGATCGGACAGAACCCTTTTACGCAAATAGCTCAAGGCCCGCCAGCTAGACACTCTAAAAGTGTTCTCTGAGCGGCCAAGGACTGTAATGCTTTTGGATTGGGTTGAGTTTGCAGTCTTGTCCAGCTTGATGATAACAGCTGCTACTTGTTGCATTCGGTTTCACGGAGTTAAAACTGGAAGTATCTCAGCTGCTAGTTCTGGCTAGAGGCATCGTACTTTGTTCAGCTGTAACTTCATGATTTCACTGAAGTTCGAATGGAGTTTCAATTTTTAATCACTGTCCGAACATTGGAGGAGTTCAAAAACATACTACATACAGAATTCCTCTCTCTTTATTCGATCTTGTGAATTCGTTACTAAAATTCTATCATAAATTTTGCAAATGCCGTTCATTACGTTTGAATAACATGCAACACGTTCCTCCCTTTTACATAATTCGTACACAGTGCATGTTAGTTGCATCATTTTTTCCTTTCTCACAGGCGTTACACAAGATATCTTGTCATTACTTAGTTTGCCTGTGGTCGGCTTTTCATACAATACCATGGATGAGTACCATTTGCTATTGTATACTCACGGGGTGCCAGGAACTCTCAGGTTTGCGGGCGTATTGCAGTAGCAGATGGAGTCATCCCACATAATAATCTCAGCGCACCTTAGATCCCACTAGCATCTTTTAATACACGCACCTGCATTGTTCTCGAAACTTATCCATAACGCTAAATATGTTCAACTTTTGATAAATACCTAAAACTCTCATCAAAAAGTAACGTTTATATTATTCATTTCGACTCTTTATTGATTTCGCAATGCCCAACAAATTACCAACTTTCCAATTTACCCAACATTTGGCGATGACTATAAATTTATACGGGCACATAAATAATGAGCAACCAATAAATTAGACCAGGTCATTACCATTGCAAATGCCAATCATGGGACGCACACCCAAACGACAATTCATTATGGCTGTAATAACTACCTGAAATCGATGTGCATTGCTAACAAATGGATCCCAAAGTATTCCAATTAAACTCAAACATACTCAACAAGGTTCCAATTACATTTGCATAATTATACGTTTCTACTCCTATAAGGACTCCCACTGTACAGATATGGTGACGATACCAATTTGTAGTTACTTTCATGGAGGATTATGTGGTCTTAGATGTAAAGAATTTTTGTCTGGGATATAATATCCAATTTAATTTTGATTTCATTTATTTTCGTCATTTTTTATGGACATTTTAACGCTTCTCGGTAATGCAGGGATTTCCGTCAAGACAGACATGCATAATCTATGAATACGACTTTACTGTTTTCATGGCATTTGTGTTGATATTCAAAACAAGTTTGGAAAAACCTCTGTCTTTGGAAAAGCAAAATCAAAAGCAAGAAATCCGAAATTTTTCAATAGATGGATTTATCTCACAATGTATCTCGTGTTGTGTAAATGTAATCAGGTTACGCTAGATGGCGTTAGAAAAAAAAGATTACATACTCAAAAAGTTATTCAAGTAGTTTTGCGATTGCTACAATACCTATAGACTCAATACAGTTTGAGCGCGAGTCAAAGACAGACAACAGCAAAGGGAAAAATTCCATATTATGACCTTAATGCTGTAACAGCCAATCACAGGCAATTTTGTTTTTGTCGGTTCTATTATGTAAGCATTGTTTGGATTGACCAGGAATAGAAGCTGATCAAAAAGCTGTTTAGAATCACTTGAATAACACTTGGACACAAAAATTAGTTCGACATATGGGTTAACACAAAAAAACATCAAGGACTAGATTTGCATCTGTGAATCGCTGCTGAGTCCTAACAAAATCGGCCCATATCTGAACCGAACGGTGATAGGTGATGGAAAGTTGATCACTTACGATAACGTCAAGCGAAAACGTGGTCGAATGGCCATGACAAAACAGTGGCCAAGCCAAGTAAATGGTACGTCCAAACTCTCTTACAGCCTGACTTTACAACAATTGGACATCGTTTAAGGGAAGCAATCACACAGAAACCGTGAGCTTTGGTCAATAGCAGAAGAATTGTACAGGACAAGTCTCCAATTTTACGCAAAAATAATGGATTTACTTTTACTACACATTATTCGGTAAGCTTGGTATATATGGAAGTACCTATCAGAAGTGATATGATTGCTTGGCCAATCTTTTCCATATTTTACAACACGGCGTAAATATGTGTTTTACTTCAAGCCCTATTCCGATTCCAGGTAAATCTGCTGAGCTCCGATTCATACACACCGTCACCAATTCCGACTCTATAGCTCTGCTGGAGTTTTTTTTTTTTAAGAAAGACGGTGGATGGCACGTATTATATGAGTACTTAGGCTTTTGCTATTGGACGAATTCCACGTTCGACTTACACAAACAAACTTTTGCTAACAAAAATATCAGAATCTCCAATAAATATCATGTTTTGTCGTATCAACAACAAAAACACAGCACGCTAATAAATGCATCGCTTAAATTCGTATGCACTACAATAGAAAATTGGATGTTTCTTTAATATTTTAATATAATTTTGAGATTTAATGCCAATCGGAGCAGATCGGAATGGATGCTACTTGATCTTTGTACCTCAGTGCATGTGAAATGGAATCGATTAACTTATTATGGTTGTGACATATTAAACAATTAAGATGCGAAAGATGTAATAGATGTATTATCATTATACAGCCATCAAATTTACTAGATCTGGTCATCAATGAATTTAATTGATTGCTCGTAATCGCTTGAAATTGAAACAAAATCCATTTCAAATAAATGTTTACGGTTTTTATAGATACCCTTGCAATTTTCCGGTTACGCCTACCAGATATATATGTGTACATATGTATGTATGAATGTAAGTATAACTACATCGTTTAGGTAGGATTTTGGCATTGAAATGCAAAGGTTATTCTTCCCGACTAAGTTGGCATTTTAGGCTCAATGCCAACACGAACGATTTAACAAAAACAACAATATGTTCAACATATTCCCAACAACAACACAAAGTCTCACCCACACGTTCATTCATAGCAGACGAAGTGAATCCTTCGTAATTGTCAACTCATGCCCATACTTATGCGAACAAATAAGGGTCTGAGTCTTTACACCCCGACACACCACACATGACCCGCAGTTAAGCAAAGAATATGATGAAATAAATGGTATCGTAGCCAGCCTTTCAATAGCTAGAAATGCCATTGTTTTAATGCACTGTTTGGTATTGAAGTGGCCCATGTTTTCCAGCATCTACCACAGAAAATAAGTATTACATTGGCTTTAGCTTCTCTGTTAATGTATTTATTTAGTATTATCATTTAACACGGGATAGACATAACAGCCAGAAGGAAACGTTTAACCCAACAAGTATCTTTTGACCGAATGTGTTTCTTGACTTCCTTGACTTTTTAAGACGATTAAGCGGTGGTCCTGTGACTGGTTGGTTTTGTAGATATGGCTTAAATACTTGTGCTTCTGGCACCTCCCACACAAATTGATAGTAACAAATTGGCTGTAACATTCGTAGGCCGTAGTAAGTTAGATTTGATTAGTAGTTAGTATCGTTTTGTAATGAATGTTAAAATGTAAAAATCCTTGTTTGGTTCATAATTTCTACTTAGTGCTTGGCTTTATGTTAGGTCAAAATTGCTACACATTGAGAATATGCCAAAAATTTTCTTCAAATGAAAACGGACTGCATTGTCACATCCCACTTGGAGTCTTGGAGCCGATTTTCCGAAATTGAATCTCGCCTCTTTAAGATCCCATTAGTAGGCTGCAGTAGCCTACATTTTTTTCTTGTCGTTGTATTGCCATACAATTCTTTACAAAAAATCCACAAACTAAACGCGTTCCTCGCCGTACACTTCATACAGACGATCTATTTAAGTCACATATTCGTATCTCTCAACAATCGTTCTAAATGCAGTCAAACTAAATTCAGAGAATTTATCGAAATTTAGTTTTTCAGTTATATCTGCAAATATTATTATTTAGATATATGATTATTGTATTGCATTATATTATTATATTGTATTATATTATATTATTATATTGTATTATATTATATTATTATTATTATTATTATTATTATTATTATTATTATAATTGCTTAAAGAATTGTGGAAATCGATTGAATAACCACGTCCTCTAATTTAACTCTCACACAATTCACCTAATTCGACCTAATTTAATTTTACATAAATATTCATATCCTTCATTCAATTCAAAGTTTGTATAATTTATCACGTATCAAGCATTTAGTAAACTTTATTCTACGAGTAAACGTGGATGTAAATGAAATTGTCACGCCCCTTAGGGTACCACACATACAAGTTGACCGATTTAAGAAAATTACATCTATTACTTCTAAAGGAAAAACTTCAGAAAGTTACAATTTTACCTCTTTTATTGTCCTTAAGTGATTTACTCTGCATACTTCGAAAATCAATTTTTGGTATTAACCTCACGTAAAAGGACTTTGGTTGAAGGTACCCACCAAATGCACTATGATAAAAAATTTACATAATTTTTTTTAATCAATGCATTTCATATATTTTATTTTATTTATTTATTTTTTTACAGAAAATTCAATTTTATTCTATATAAAAAATTGGGTTTGAAGATGGCAGTCCGTAAATAACTTCCATGTTTATTCACGCATATACGACAAATGAGCAGAAAATTATTCATTGCAGGATCGCCTCAATTAATGGATTGCATTTTAATGGATTGCTTCTCGTTTGGTTTTGTACACCTCTGTCAAACAAAAAAAAAATAAAATAAAAAAAATCTGGTGCAGTCAGATCAGGTCAACGGAAAGTGGAGTTTCTGGATATTAATTTGTTTGGGAATTTTCGTTGGAGTTCCGCCATAATCGCCATAATCTTGCTGGAACCAAATACTGTTGAAACGCATACGTTTTCGGCGCACTTCTGGCAAAAAAAACTCTTTCAATATTTTTAAATGACGGTTCCCATTGACAGTTGACAGTAGCTCGACTCGTACGAAACCTGTTATTATATGTAAATAAGTTCATCTGACAAAAATTTATGTACCAGTTTTACCTAAAGTTGTTGGAAAAGTATCGAAAAAAAAAACTATAAACATTTTTCCGTGAAATACAATTGGTGTTAATAGTTATAAATTAAAATTATAAGAGGATGTATTGCAGACATTTCATTGGCACGCCCCAACTTCGGGGAGAACTTTCCGCTATTTATCAGAAAATGGAACAAATAACTATCAAAAAAGTTTTACTAAATGAAATAATTAAATCTGTATTTAATTCTTAGGGACAATTTATGTAAAGTTCAGCGATGACAATTTCGTTAATAAGCCTCCAATAAATATTTGTATTTTCATGTTGAAAATTCTTGTTAAAATAGTTTTATTTCAAAATGAAAATATATCAATTCATTACCTTTTCGACGCTGTCATCCGTAGCTGAATCGCTCATAGCATTGAATTGTATTTCCGAGTTGCCTCACTTATTTGTTATCAGTGTTTTTATGCTGATGGACATTCAATAAGATAATTTCTGCTTATCTTGGCGCCCTGAATATCAAATTGCCATTTTATCCGAAAATTTATTTTTCCACTTTATTTAAAACGATATAGTAAGAAATTGATGATGCTCATCAGATAGTTTTGTTAATTGTTGATGCAGGTAGTCAAAATGATGATGTAAATCGTATACAGAACATTTTAATTGGAGTAAGCAATTAATTGAAGATTTCAGAATAATTATTGATGATCAACTGTAAGGGGATTTCTTCAATTATTGTAACTTGGGGTAGAAGTAATGGTGCTTAAATCAATTATAGATAATTTCATTACTTTTACTCAATGTGATAAAATCATAAGAACCGATCAATGGAAAGTCGTCATTACATTTACAACAACCGTATTCATTGTGTGACAAACAACGTTATATAACAAAATATCATTATTTTCACACTACAACTGACATATTACGTTCCTCGGAGAAAGAAAATAAAACAAAAATATTTCATATAAACGAATGAATTTTTTAAATCAATTGCGATTTCATTACAAAAAATAATTTCAATTGATTGATTATTATTAGTTGAATCACTTGTAACGAAATTTCATTGGCAATTAAATTTTCCTACGTGGAATATTGATAACAGACTATGAAGCTCAAACTCGTGCATCAAGTTTGTAGAACGGTTCCAGCGCCATTGGCAAATTTGCCACAAATTAATCAAATGTTTTTTAATTAGATCACGCGTAACTTTTTTACGCGTTTTCTGTAACTCTGTGTTCGGAGTTTAAGTGGAAGTTTCTGTTTCGGATGTTTTAAATGAGTCTCTCTTGTGTTCCAGCACTTCAAATAAGAATATATCTATGCCTACAAGAAAAAATTATATAAATCGACATTTATCGTCTTCAGATGTACAACATTTTTCAAAAAACCCGAAATATTCGGACAACCAAAAAATTGTTCTTACTTATATAAATATGTAGAGATTCCAAGTAATTTTCCAAAAATCAAAATCCGCTTCAGCCATTTTTTCTTGTGACCGCAGATATGCAACAATCTATAGAAAACACTTATAGAAATTGGTAGAATGCGAGCAAAAACGAACAGTTAACATTTTTAACATGTTTTTTAAAATCGTAATTTATTAATAATTCTGTTAACTAGTTATGGCAATTCTGATCAAAAGATGAAAATTGTCAAAAATTGTCGGAAAATTTTACAAAAGAAATGGCAGTCAAATGTCAGCCCAACATAGGAATGACGAAAGACACAATAACAGTAGAGACGAAGTCAGGGTTCAACCGCCGTACTAAGAGGACTTACGACGAACGAAAAAAGCTAAACTTCTAATTTATTATACAAGTTTGAATTAAGTCGTGTTTCATCAATTATTTTAAATAACAATTTGTGTCCTATCACTCACAATATGAAATGTGACGTGTTTGAGTCAGCAATGTGAAATATGTTAATAGAGTTATGTACATTTAATGATATTACTTGAGGCATTACTTACAAATTTTGAATGAAAACATCAAATTTGTGATGCCACTAACCATGAAGAGTTGGGTTTAAATGAAGCAGTTCACAACTTATGATCCTAAAAGAAAATAAGTAACATTATTTTCCCATATAATACAAAATATGTAGTAGGCGTATGTAAGAGGATAACAAATTGACATACCATACAATTGGCAGATTTGGCCCCATTTGTTAATGACTTCATCAAATTTTCATACAAAACATTTACCATTTTTCTCAAATAGAGTTAAATTTCTTACATCAATTTGTATGTAAATGGAACAGTAATATTAATTTATTAGGTGCGCAACTAAGTTCACGCTGTTTTTGTTTTTTATAAAAATGCCACATTTTTATGAAGACATGTTTACAAATGATTCATTGAAAGTATTGTCCATCACCAGCTACTACCTTTTCCCATCTTTTTGGCAAAGCTCGAATTCCATCACGGTAAAACTGTTCATCTTGTAAGTCTATCTACGAATCTAGCCATTCCTTGATGTCCTCATATGAGTGGAACTGTTGGTCAGCCAGACCGTGTGCCATCGAACGGAAGAAGTAATAATCGGTCGGCGCAATATCTAAGGAATATGGCGGATGCGGTAAGACTTTCTATTTTAGCGTTTCCATGTACGTTTTAACGGGTTTGGCCACGTGAGGCCGAGCGTTGTTATGCTAAAGAATCACTTTTTCGTGCTTTTCCACGTATTCTGGGCGCAGAGCTCGACTCAATCGCATTAATTTAAGTCGATGCCAATCCCCTGTGATGGGTTCGCTTGGTTTCAACAGCTCGTAATAAATAGCACCGTCCTAGTCACACCAAATACAGATCACAACCTTCGCAGCGTAAATATTCGGCCGGGGTGACGACATAAAAGCATGACCGAGCAGTTTCCATGGCTTTCTTTTCTTTGCATTACTGTTATGGATCCATTTTTCATCACCCGTTACAATACGATGGAGAAACCTCTTCCTTTTTTGTCGCTGAAGCAGTTGTTCACAGGCGAAAAAAACGACGCTCAACGTCCCTTGGCTTCAACTCGTAAGGAACCCAAGTTCCTTGCTTTTGAATCATTCCCAACACATGCAATCGCTTGAAAATGGCTTGGCGGGTAACTCCTAATACTGAAGCAAGCTCTACCTTCGATTGACACGGATCCCTATCAAGCAATGCCGGCAATTCAATGTCTTCGAAGGGGTTTCGCCTTCCTTCACGCGAACGGGCGTCAACATCGAAATCACCGTTTTTAAAGTGACGGAACCCATCTCGACACGTTGTTTCACTTAAAGAGTATCTCCGTGAACGTTTTGAAGCTCTTAATGAGCCTCAGTCGTGTTTTCTTCGATTGAAAGAAGAAAAGAAAATTAACAGAAAATCACTATTGTGTCCAGACGGTATGTTTACCACATGCCTAAGCTTGGCTTATGACGTTTAAGTTATGGCAGAATCGACTAGTACTTACAGCTAGCGCGAACTTAGTTGCTCAGCTAATATATTGTCAATAATCTTTTTAATAGAGCTCCCAGTTTTTTACCAGCAAAATTTAACCTTTTCCAATCCTTTTTATATACTTTTTAGATTACTTTTAGATATTTTATTGACACTTATTTCATTTAAGGAGTTCTAAAGAACCCAAAAAAATCATATTTTGCTAAGAATAGAAAAATTATTGAGACATTAAAATAATGGCTTTGCGAAAGGAAAACTGTGAACTTTGAAAACTCTGCGGTGGCATACAACCACCCACATTCGTAAAACCGGTTTAGGACATAAAGCTCACTATTAGGTTCAGAATTAATCCCCTTTATCGTGTTGTGAAATAAGTTGGACAAATTTGTTTAAAGTAGAACAAAATTATTCCCCCGAAAACTTGAAACATTTGGACTTTATCTTCGCATGAACTAATTTCAAATTTTATTGTTAAGCAAAGAAAAATTCAATAAAAATAACTAACTTAAATCCAATTATTACGAAAAAAAAATCAAATTACAAAATTCGGTTTGATTTCAAAAATCTCAACATTATAAAGAAAACGCCATATCTTTTTGATTAATATTTTGAGGCAAAATTAGACTTTGAATTCAGATTAAGCTATTATTTGAATAGAGCTCAGCCGTATAAACATGTCTAATTTCGTATATATTCAAATTATTCATGAAGTTTAATAAAATAAATTTACAAAGAAATGTATTTTTCATCTGAAATTTTATGATTACCATGCTTAATAAACTGTCTGTGTGACTGACATTTTCCACGCCCATTGAAGGAAATGTATCAAACCTTTTAACTTTATAGCAAAATTGTAAGAATTTTAGATAAGCTTTACTTAATATTACTTTTTTATATATTCTATACACTGCAAAAAATTATACTCACTGGGTCAAATGAAAACCGCCCTGTGAAATATACCTTTTAAGTAATCTTGTGTTATAAATTTTCATAACAATAATTCTAGACAAGTTGACAACAAATTCGTTGTAACAAATTTATTGTAATTGTAATAACGCAACTCTGTATAGAATAAAAAATATACATAGAGAACATTCGATATAATCACAAATTATATCTTTAAATTGAATTAGAAAACATTTCGTATCTTATCTTTCTTATCAGCTTAGTTTAATAATCCATACGATTCAATAAGGTTCAATATTGTAGGATTAGATCTAATGACAATAACAAAAAGGAGCGTCTTGGCGATGATTACACTTTTATTGTAATTCTTCCAAATTTAACAATCGTAATAAACTTTAAATATAAATCCAATATTGCAGCAACTATAGATATGAATAAAAATGATAGCTGCATTAGTTTCGACTTACAAAACGCCACAACACTGATGTACTTCAGATCATATTACATCGATTTTCCTTGAAAAAAGCTGCTTTTTCTTCGATTTTGCAAATCTGTAACAATTAGAAGGAAGCATTTAAAGTATCACATATCTTTTGATGAAATCTACGTTAATATCGATTAAGTGATATCCGTCTGGCTGGCTTACAAAACGCCACAACACTGATGTACTTCAGATCATATTACATCGATTTTCCTTGAAAAAAGCTGCTTTTTCTTCGATTTTGCAAATCTGTAACAGTTAGAAGGAAGCATTTAAAGTATCACATATCTTTTGATGAAATCTACGTTAATATCGATTAAGTGATATCCGTCTGGCTGGCTTGTAGACACGATAATTGCCATAAATTTTAATAAAACTTCGTAAAACTTCACAGATTCTTATAATTTCCTAGATCGTAGGCGAGGACTGTAAATGGGATCTATCGGCCAGCGTCTTATGCTACCACCTGTACAAAATGATAAAACGACCGCCAAACTGCCAATTCGTATACTGCATAAACCTAAATTTGTATCCACTGTTTCTACTAAACTCTATAACGCTTGACAAAATTTGCTAAAATCGACCAACCAAATAACCAATTTCACACTTACAATCTCAGCTTATATCTTTTACTTAGTTGCAATACGTTAAATCAAATTTGGAATATGTTAGCCGTTTACCAAAACATACTCTTAGGATAAAAATTAACCAAATTGCCACACCAGTAAGGTACGCCCATACAAATAACCTCTGTAATCCCTAATTAACGGTCTGCTTGATAAAAATGTGCTAAAATTCAGTAGAACACCCTTTCAGAGACTTACTCATATGCTCTTAACTTCGCATCTTTAAATTAACCGATTTGTTAAAATAATATTTTATCCAATCTAAATTTTTATCCATTGTGTTGTGTTACAGTGCTTGAAAAAAAAACAACCAATTAATCATCCACCTTCACGCACCTTTCATACAACCGACCCATTTCACCCATATACAGGGTGTCCGTCGGGAAAGTATACTACTTTGTTTGCTTATAATTTTTGATTAAATGGAAGAGAATGGATCTTATATTGATAAATGTTGTATTTAATGTCGGCAATTATGTATGTAATACAATATTAGATAAATGTCCGCCTCTGTTAGCCTCGCAAATGCACACTTTTCATTACATTCTCACACATTTCACGCGGTATTTCATTAATTTCATCGCGAATATTTTGTTTGAGTTGCTCAAGAGTTTCTGGTTTGTTTGCATAAACCTTGCTTTTCAGATATCCCCACAAAAAGAAGCCCGGAGCAATCATATCGGGCGACCGTGGAGGCCAATCCACATCACCATTTCTTGAAATAACTTGTTGTGGAAAGAGGTCTCGCAGTAATTCCATTGTAATCCTGGCTGTATGCGATGTGGCACCGTCTTGTTGATACCACACGTTAATCAAGCCCAAAGAATGCAGTTGTGGCGTTAAAAAGTTTTCAGTCATATCACGATATCGCTCCCCATTGACAGTTCACACATCTATTCAAATAAAAATGTGCCTCGTCACTCATTATGATTTTTTCATGAAAAAAAATGTACGGGAGCGTAAATGGTCTTGTCAAAAAAGCTCTTGTGTCGACTGAATTTTAAATTGAAACAAATGCAAATCCTTGAGCAAAATTGTGGCCAAAGTTGTTCTTTGAAGACCAAACTCCTAAGCACGGCGTCGAATTGAGGTTGATAGATTGTTTTGAACACTTTCTTGAGCAGCAGTAATGTTTGCAGCCGTTCTTGCAGTACGTTGTGGTCCACGCCTGGCCCTATCAGCTACAGACGATCTTTATTCGTCTTGTCGGCACGTTGTTTCTCCCAAAAATTTCACGTAACTTTCTCATCATCACAGTAATCGATGATTGACTTTGATAAAATGTTTTAACGATTAAAACACATTGGTTTATCGAATATTTTTCCATAATAAATTTGACACGATGAGTCGAAATTGGCACGCATCGCATGCGTTTGATAAACTTAGTTTTGAGAATCAAAAAGGGATGACATTGCCACGCCCTTTCTGATACCACTCGTGCAAATAATTTCTCTATTATTTCCAAACGGAAAATATAAAGTTATAATAAGCAATCATAGTAGGTAGTAATTCTGCTTCTTTCATAATGCCTCAATTCAGAACATTTTTATAACATTCTAACAATTTACCACGCCCGTTACGCCATACCTCACACTTCTACTCCATTTCTGACTGAAATTTCTGTTCTGTTTTTTGTATTTCTAGCAAAAATTTTATTTCTTTTCCATTGTCAAGTTCAAGGGACTCGGATTTTCAATTTTATCCTTTCGAAAGTGAAAAATCCGAGTCCCTTGAACTTGACAATATATATACATATATATATATATATACATATATGTATATATATACATATATATGTACATCATTTTAATTGTGATTATTTATAGTTTTTGTAAATGGAATGACTAACTTAATATATCGGTTAACATATGTATAAGGGAGGATAAACAAATGTTTTCCCAAAGAACTTTAAATGGTGCTTCTTTAAGCCGGCTATCAAAAATTACGTCTTCGAAGCTGACTGTGTTCTCTACGAAACAGATTTTGGAGTATTTCATATTAAGAAATTATGTTATTATTATATTATTAATTGTTAGGAATTAGAAATGGCTATCGAACCAATGTTTTTACGTACTTCGTAAATGTGCATGGATTGCATCTTTAAAAGTAATGAAAATGTACTTCTTTTTGAAGGACTTCCACTTTTTTTTTTTTGCTGGGCAGTTAGAAATGACAGAAAATATTGATTGCTTGTTTCTCTATCTCGAAGGATAGATTTCTTTCGTATTCTACGTAAACCAAAGCCGATTTGCATTCCTTTAACTCAACGTCTACGCAAACGACAACGTAACAAAATTGTTGTGTTGTGTATTGTCAAAATCATTCACTTGCTGCAAAGAGAGCAAAATAATATTTTGAAAGTAAAAATATAAGTGATAAGTGTAAAATAATATAATTATCGTTAGTTTGTTAATATTTTTTCTATTTTTCTCAAAAAAGTTAACAACGCGGCAGCCGCTGATTCTGGTGTATAATATGGAGGTCGGAGTGTTAATTTTTTTGTGAGAATGGTATCTGGGCACACAACTGTTTGTTGTCATTATTTTGCTTCCTATATTTCAATTATTCACTAATTGCAGTTCTCTCTCTCTCTCTCTTATTCTACCATTCGTATTATTTTGCCCCTATCTCACTCTCTTATTTGCAGCTAATCACTTGGAAGTAGAGTGTGTGTACCTCCGAACAATTTGGTATAATTTTTACCACGTTCAGACGAAGTGGCAACAATGATGCAAAATTTTCGATCTAGCAATAACGTGATTTCTAAATATGTAAAGACCGAATTTGGACATTCGTAAGTGCAGGCAAAAACTTTCGAAGTCGACAAACCCCATATTAACTCGAACTGGAACGACTCGCCTTCGATTGCCTGAAATTTCATTCGCGATAGAGAAACAGACCATGAGTTTCGGAAAATCGGCCAATTTTTATTGATGATGATGAAGCCTTGTGGCGATGCCCTCCATTTTCATTGTCAATCAATTTTGACTAAATTTAGTGAATTCAATGAAAAATATAAACACAAGAATGTATGGCTGAAATCAGAAGGTACCTGAAATTTTGCCAAACATTACAATGTAATACATACAGTGGATAAAAATGTATTTTATATTAGCCAACGGATTAAGCCATGAGAGAAAAGAATCGAATTTCGAAAAGTCGGTCTATTTGTTTGGGAAGTGCCGGAAACTGTGAGTCGATGTAATCCATTCACAGCCCCTGGTAAAATAATAGGCTGTGTCGAATTTTAATAAGTTCCATAGATATTTGCAATAGTTATCGTGTGTACCAGCCAGTCTGACAGATAGACGATCAAACTATGCTTTGTGTTTCAAACGCTTCCTTTCGGGCTGTTTGATTTCTGCCATGTAGTTCGTCTGCCGCCAGCTATGCAAATAGAAATTTTCGGACAAGAACCGAAAAGTTCAACGTACAATTTCATGCGTTGAAAGTGTCAAATACAAACAGACACATACATAGTTGTAATGTATACACATAACCTACTCGTTGATATCTGCAATGACATTTGCTTAAGTGATTGTCAACAAGTACACATTTACGCTTGAATAATTCGTAATTAATTATTCAGAAACCTATTAACAGTTGTATGCACACATACAGTTATGTACATATATATTGTATATTATATAGGTCAGCAGGTGTTTCTTTCTCTTAGCTTGAGCCCACATATAATCCATCAAATTGAACGAGAACATTGTTAAGTGCAGGGTAATTTATATAAAATTTACTGACGATGTAACCAGGAAGTTTGCGTATTCATTTATTTGTCCTTACAATGTTTCGGTTATGAAGCAAAATCAACAGTATCCAACGTTAATACAGATAATAAATAAGGTCTTATGTACAGTAATTTACTTAATTCATGTAGTTTTCATAACTAACAAAAGTAAGTACAAATAACTTGTTTATTATTGGTTTTATGTATAATAATAAATCATCTGCTCATAAAGTGGTTGCATGACGTTGTAATTTTGTCTTTGGCCACAACTGTCATTTTGTGTGAACTCGAGTAATATAACAATCTGACAGCAACACTATTATGAACTGTATGTGTTAACATTCTAGTATATCCTATTTTGTGCTCTCACCCTTCGAGTCTTTGTTTAGTATAAACTGCCGTCTGCCCCACAAATGGTCGATCACGACATGATATAGTAACATCTATCGTTAAGGAGGCAGGCATTAATCGTAAGAAACCGAGCAATTTCAGTCAGGTGAACTGGCTTACGTTAGTTATGACGTAGTCATCGACGCCACCAACAACTCACCTACAAGTCACCAAAAACCTACCAACAACAAGCAACAAGTCAACGACCAATAAATGCACACACTGCAGTTCCTGCACACGTCATCGACTGAAGTTCCGGCACACGTCTTCGCCCTAGACCTAAGCTCAGCATATTTCATAAACATTCTTGCACTTAACATGATCTGTATTTCTTTTACCTTTTGTATGATCCACATTTGTTCGATTTCCTAGAATTACTTTGTATTTATGTTAAACACTATTTCTTATTCATTTACATATACAGCAGTATGTATGTTTGTATATTAACGTATGTTAGACACCTTGTCTTACTTAGTCATTTTCATGCATAATTAATATAATAGAAATTAATAAAGTCCTGTCATAATTTTGTACTAAAAGAGAGAAGTCGTGTTTGTTACTTAGATTGTGTTGAGAAGAAAAAAATAATGTACTCTTTTTTTCTTCTAAATCCTGGATATCACACTTAACTCGTTCTTACCTTCACCCGACATCATTTTACTTTGGCATAAAAATATGTAGACTGCCAGAAGGATTGTGGTATATCACCAGGTTCTTATCAACAAATACTTTGAAATAATACGTAATACTGCCGCTAGTATAACTGGATGAAAGGTATCAATCCAAAAATGTATTTGTTAAATTAGTACATTTTTATGGAATATTCCAGAAACAACGGAGTCGATGTTTCCACATTCCATAAAGGGTTACAGTAAAATATTTTTGGCAAAGACCAAAGTTACAGCATACTATGCATTACATTGTAAAAAGTAGAGGAAAGTAAACAAATTTCATTCCTACTGACGCAAATGAATGAAATAGTTGTGGGCGTATCAAAGAGAGAAATACTAAGAAATGAAAGAAATGAAGATATGAAAATTGCGTACATTTTTATGAAATTTTCTAAAACTTGGCGCAGCCTAATATTTGACAGATTGTAGCCGGTGACTATTAGTTAACTGTATTGACCATCCTCCTCCGATGTCTCCCGTAAATATTGACTGATTTTTCGAAATTACATTTTTCCCTGTAACCCCTAATTTTGCTTTGCCCTAATTTTTTTCCACTGTATTGCTTTATAATTAGAAAATATCAGTCAAGTAGCCATATTTCACCCCATTCAAGCAGTTTCACGGAATTCAATCACATCTGGCACACATCACGCTTTTCTTAACCTAGTTTTGAGAATATATCAAGATGACCCTGCCCTGCCTATGGTATCTACCCTACCCCTATGGTATCTTCCATACCATACCACAATACCAAATTAATCAGTCAAATTTGCTGAAGTAATGCGTAAAAATGGACAGAGTTATCGCAGCCCTTCTTGTACCTCCCATGCAGTCATTCCTCCCTCAAATTTTAGTTACTTAGATATTTATTCATTGTATCGACTATTTTATTATAAAACTTGAGAAAAACCGACCAAGTACTCCAGCCCCTTCTGTTACTTCCCATACTGATGACCGATTTAACCTACATATCCTAACTTTACATCCGTTGCATCGAACCCAGCCATATTTGTCACCCACCACACAGTTTATGAACTTTGTTCCAAGATCGAAAATTATTACCACACTCATTCGGATATCGCGTACAAATTAACCGATTTAGCGAAATTTAATTTCCCACCGTAATTCACAGGCGGCAGTTACTTAAAATGTTCTCAGTTTTATTGCAATATAATGCAATAATCACGACTTATCTGGTAGCTCCATTACAAAGTACATGCTTTAAACTATATATTCAAAGAGTAATATATTTCATTCACAGGTACTAAATATAGCATAAGTTAGCAAGCATCAGTTGCTTAGAAAATTGAATCCTTCGAATAAAAATGGACTGTGCAGTTGCACTACTTAGGGTTTCACACATCCCAACTTACCAATTTAACAAAACGAAATGAAAGTAATAATCTGACACCTTTTACTGCAAATGGTTATCCATTTAGCGGTTTCAAAATCACCGGTCTGGCAAAGCTGCCAATTGTTAAATACCAGCCAGCTGAAATGTTATTTATTTAGTGAAAGGTTTGCCATTTACGGATACGGATAGTTTAACAACCGATCCCATTAGCGATTACTACAAGAGTTATTCAAATGTGGACACTTTTGATTATTGTGGACGAGTTGATTGTTCTCATTCGACGAAGCTCGTTTTTCACTCGGTGAGATATAGGGCCCGGAGAACCCAGATGTGATTGTGGAAAAACCATTGCATCCGGAATAAGTGACTGTTTGGAGCGTCATGGCCTGGAAGCGTCATTGTGCCGTATTTTTTCGAAAATGACGCTCAATTCAGAGCGCTATGGCTGTGAGATAATAGACTTTTGGTCTGCAATTAAAGGTTATGAATTGGACGATATGTAGTTTCAACAAGACGGTACCCCGATCCAAACAACATGACCGATTTTGGCTTTATTACATGAGAAGTTTCCAGAAAGCGTAGATCATGCGATTTGACGCCATTACGTTTTCTTTTTTGAGGCTACGTCAAAGACTGTGTTTACGTTGGAACATTTGAAAACTAATATTCGTCAAGTTATCGCCGAGATACCGCCCGAAATGTGCGGAAAAGCGGTCGAAAACTACCTCAAAAGGAATCCACTGCAGCAGCCAACCTAGAGGTGGTCATTTAATGGCAAGGTGCAATCATTTCAATGAAATAAAAGTTTCATCGAAATGATAGCTTTACGTGTGTTTTATTTAACTTTACTTTTGAAACTGAATAATGGATAACCCTTTACTTAAAGTCAGAATAATTTTTAATAAGAACCTAGCAATTTACCACGCCCTTTTTAGCAGCCGTCAGGCATATCTAAAGCAGTTAACCTGATTGCAATTTATGTATTCGTTACATAAATCGCTATAATCTGTGAAGACATGATTTCTCGCTAACAGTACGTTATAAAACACATTATTGGTAACGGAGAGACTTGAATCTATGCTTATAAGCCGCGAACAAGCGACCAAACGAGTGGATATTGCGCCAAAATTGAAGCATGATCGAAAAGAATGTGGCAAAGGTGACGAAAAATGAAGATTATGCTAACAGGTTTCTTGGATCATCGTGCCTTATTATCGTTGTGCATTATGAGCTTCTTCCCTGGGCCAAACTGTCAACGATAGATATCACTTGAGGATCATACGTCGTTTAAGTGGAGCTTAGTTAGCTTGGTTTTTGTACCGCGATAATGTGCCATCTTACGGTTAATATCGCTACACAACCGAATTTGCTTGATTTATCACCGCGTAAGCTCTGGTTACTTTCCACACTCAGAACACTATTTTGAGTCGATTGAAATTATTCAACGTGAATCAAGCCCGCTCGGCAGGCCATGCCGGAAACAACTAATTGGCGTGCTTTGAGAATTTGAAATAATATTAACAAAAGCGAATCGTTTTACTGGGGAAGCACTTTGGTGACGATGAAATATATTTGCACGAGAAAATAACGATTTTTAGGCAAAATAAAAACTTTTTTACATTTTGAATACAGTAGCACAGTATTGGGTTGTGGCATAAATGTCAGTTTTGGTAAGAAAATGTTTGTTTTTTCTTCTGTGATATCTAAAAGAAATACGAAAAATGTAATATAATTTTTGAATTCCTCATAACCGTTTTATTTGAAATTGAATCGGTTATACTATCTTTATCGGTTAAATTCTGTGGAAATATAAGTTCCACTTAATGCTTTTTGTGATACCAAACGTGCAAAAACAAATTCGAAAGTCATTTTCAGATTCTGGAGCATAAAATCTATACACTCTTCATCGTTTTATCCTAAAGAGCGTCAGTTGCAATGATTATTCATCAGTAAGTCAATTTATAGTAGGGTTGCAAGCCCTGTGAAGTTTTACATTGGTTCAGTTCCATTGATTGCTCCATGTTTCAGTAACTTTTCCGGTTAATAAAAAGGGTTTTAAGACTACCGCGATATTGGTTTGATTTGTTACAGACATTTCAAGTTCAAGTTCATGCAGATACTCAGAAAAATTCATGGTTATTTCATTAGAAACTAATTTATTTCGATTGTAATGCTGTTATTATTTAAAAGCACATGTATTTGCATTAAACATTTCGTACTCTTCATACTGTTCGCTCTGCAGTCACTTGTGCGGGAGTGATCCATTTCGGTTTTCTTTAATCATGTGATGACGATAAATTTGCCACGTGAGATCCACTTTCAATAAAATTGTTACAATTAATTGTGTTTTCGTGGGAAGTGAATCTCTGGTAAACTATTTGACAAAGAATTACTCTTTAACTTTTGCCAAAATTCTGAACATTATTTTGGATAGATTTTAGTGCACAGATGCTTTATGAAACTTTAATGAAAGATTGATTTCGACAAATTTGAAAGCCAAATTCTCCAAAATCGACGATTACGCCAAAGAACTGAAATTGATCAAATTCGTATACAGTGAAACCAACTTAAGAATATAACTTTCTTTCATAATACTATTTCCAATTGAAATTGAGAAAATTCCAAATTAAATTTAGATTCTCTAATTATAAACGAAATTTAGAAAATTCCAAATAAGCCAAAGATTGCAAATGTTCATTAATTTGTGTTGATAAAAATAAAAAAAAAACAAAAAATTTGGGTGCAATCTTGGAATGCTGTGTCATCACAACTGTATAAGTGCTGTGGAGGCGGAAGAATTAGGCAAGAACTTGCCGAAGCTTCTTATTGCATCTGCATAACGTCTCATGACAAAGTAGATTTCATTGAAATTTTGAGAACTTGGCACGATCTTTATTTAAAATGGGCATTCACCATGTCAAAATCTTTCAAGATTATTACAACGAAAGCCAACAAATGATATACTCAAGTGCTTGCGTTCTTGCAAAGTATGTATAAGTTATGTTTTACAAGCTCTAATAACCACCACAAATTCCAACAGAATCAATCAGCATTTAAGAACTCTTCATCAGCATTTCAACTTTGAAATACAGGATATGCGTGTAGATTTTCACAAATGAATTGCAAATTTCATTTCCACCATTTTCCCTAATTTGATTGATTTTTTTTTCATTTCAGCCGTGATTATTTATTGTATAAAATAAAACATTTCAACGAGAAATGTTCTGGGCTTAATCAGTTTTTTGCATTTACAGAAATAAATTTGTTAACTTTTTTGAAAATGATTTATTTATGTTTAGCTAACCTTTTGAGATCATATGCAGAATTATAGAAAGGAAGAAAAAGAATTCTTATGATGATGCTGTGACGAATACTGGAATAAGGATCTTTTCAGTCAAGTGTCAATATCTCAAGGCCTAATCTTCAGCACTCTTTGTATCTTACTAAGCATGTATCATGCATAATTAAACGTTATGTAAATAATTTTCAGATATTAGTGAAGAACATCAGGCTTAACTTCTCTTGCAAAAGTTTCCACCTTGGATATGTCCTTAAACATAAATGTTTACATGAAAAATATAAAATATTTTTACACAGTAACTGTGTGATTTATTTTCAGAACCATATATTTCAACTACATCATTGGTAGTTTATGTTAGTTTTTTGTTTTATGACTAGAACATAAAATTGACAGTATTTTGGTTTTAGTTGATGTTGCTACCAAAAGAAATTAAATTTGAAACGAGAACGTCATAGGAGCGAGTTGATATAACTTAAAATGTCGATATACTCGCACTGTTGCAAATGTTGAAGCTACTGAGTTCGCATATTTTCTTAGAATTACAATTTCATTGCTAGAAATGAAAAAGTTTTGTGAAATACACAGTCATTATAAGTAGGAAAATAACTTGTAAATTTAAAATATTTGCACATTTAACCAAAAGACGATACGCATACGATTAAATCTTTGGAAAGATACTATAAACTTCTCTGTTCTGTTGTACTTTTTCCAGTGACATCAACGAATTTGGTTAGGCGATTGGAAGTGGAAGTGAAAGGCAACAAAAATAGAAATTTCCTAGCTAACTCGATAAAATATGAACGATTTTGAAAGTAATGTAGTAAAGCCTGGCAGTAATCATCAGTTTGCATATGCAGTGCGGAAAGGCTGTTGCGTAAATCAAAAAAATTTCAGTTTAAATTTTTTAATAGATAATAGAATTCGTAGACTGTTGCTACCTTCCAATTTTATGTCCTTTTTTTTTTTTGTTTATTTCAAAAAAATAAATGACATATTGGTAATTTTTTTTAATACTGAGGGCCACATTCATAATATTTATTGAAGGTTTGATGAAAAACTAAGATTTTTTAATTTATGTTTGAGAAAATTCCAAATGAAAATGGGATTTTTTATTTACACACTAGAAAATTACAATTGAAATTACATTTGTATAAATTATAAGTGAAATTGAGATTTCACATTTATATTTGAAATTAATCCAAATGTAAGTGGGATTTTTAAATCTCTGTTTGACAAAATTTCAGATAAATTTGGCAAAATTTTCAAATAAAATCGAGGGATTTACAATACAAATTGTGAAATTTTCAAAAGAAGGTCAAGTGCCGATTTAAAGAAGTTTGTTGCTCTCATTTCTTTCTTTTATTTATTGCAGTATTTCGACTGACATCGTCTGTCATCATCAGGAAAAGTTATTTAGTATTTATTGAAACGAAGTCAAAAAACGAAAAACATTGCCTGTCAAAGTGACAGAACAGTATTTAATAAAAGTCAGTATAATTTCTGCGAAATTTCGAAGAAAAAATCTGTTGAAGTAGCTAAAATATTTTTTAAATTAAGTATTCAAAACTTATTTGGAGAAATATCTACGGTTTTATTTAAATTTTGGAACATATAATGTACATAGAATTATTAATAAAAATGTCATAAAATTTATGAAGCCCCTCGTATTTTGACGAAATCATGTTATAATTTCAGACAATGTTAATTCTATTCTATCAGGATATTGAAAACTGAAAATGGTGACATATTTGACTTGCGGAATAGAGCACAAACTGCGAGGCTACGAGAGGTGGTTACTAACTAAGGAAATATGAGTTTGCTTTGGGAATTCTCAAGAGGGTTTTCATGTTATTTGTGTTGGTTATTTAGCAAATTCTAGTTTTGGTTTCAGTCAAAAATCACTTCCATCATATGCGTAAATTTCCTATAATCCAGCATACACAATTAAATTTCACAATAAAGGCAGCCCAAAATTAATTTCACATACAACACCACATCTATTTTCAATATGTCTTATCTATATTACCTACATATTATATATTGACAACTAAGAAAAATATATACGATATAAAAAGTCTTTATGACAGCTCTAAAAACATCAATAACTGATACAATTTTCGAAAATTAGTAAAATAGTAAACTAGAGGCAGCTCAGCTTAAACCGAGTTATTTAAAATCCGATCTGCAACCGCTAACGAATAAATAAAGTTGGACAGTGCTATTAAATTCCTTGGAAATAATTAGAACTTCATATCTGTCTAGATCGCGATGAAAATTTAACATTCTTTGTCTTGAATGACATTTTTATAAAAAATTAATTGCGGAAAGCCGATCTCTTGTATGTCCATTGAGACGCGGGTTTGTATTCTGTAAATATATCAAGTAAAAGTTGATAAGACAAAAATTAGTATAGAAATTTCAACCAGATAAATTGTCTAACATATAACTTCCCTTAACTTCACTTTACGTTGTCGCAAAAGTGTGCGGAGTGTCGAATGACAGAGGTGAATCGCAATGTTTTCAGCAACAAATGCTTTGAAAGAAACTACCGAATTTGGACAAATCAGCTGATATGTATGTGACGTACCCTAAGTATCTTAGCAGAACTAAGTTTACTGAAAGTCTGATATTTTGTCTAAATTATACTAAGCAAATATCGAGTAAATAAATATACATATGTATACATAAATTGCATAGATCAAATCATGTAATTTGTATCGGTGGCATCAAAGAGGGCGTGATTATCCCATCGGGTTTCTAGCATTTTACTAAATATTGTAATATAATGCAATTGACAAGAAGTTGATTTACTGCAATCCACGAATACGTGTTTTAGGGGTGAACATTTAAATACCAATAAATTAGCCAATTTCCAAAGGAAAGGTACAAGAAGGGGAGTGGTTAGTAGGTCGATTTTTTTAAACAATGAAAAGGGGACTGCAACCAGCTAATCTGAAATTACAGAAATTAATATGGAAGATAGCAAAGGAGACGTGGCAGTGCGAGCCATTTTTATTCATGTGCACTGTTTTAGGCGACACTTAACGTCTACCAAATTTAATCAACTAGCGTGAACCTAGGAAAAAATGAGTAAATCGATTATATGGCGGGAGTTGCTAGAATGAGTGTAGTGACTAATTGGTGTAGTTTCTCAAATTGTATTAAGCGTTTTAATTTTCGGAAAATCATTTAATTTGTGCGGGAGGAACTAGAAGGGTATCCCATTAAAAAAAACCTTCCACTCCATAAATGAGGTATGGGAAATCTTCTGACATTCAGTGAGCAAACACTCACTATACGAGTATTCTTAGGCTCATCCAACGGGAACTATAGTTTAATGACGATTTCGAGCATCGCAGATTGAGAAGCATGTACTAGACTTGTCGTTTCTCAAGTAATCGAACTGTATTAGGGGTTGAAGCCGCGTTCATGCGAACTGTAATTACTTGTAATAACTAAACTGTCATGGGTCGCTGTACGGCGGTACGCTGTTAAATACCGACCATCTCAAATTCGAATATTTCCTACAGTGCATGAATTTCTCCCTACAACGTGGCCCTATCAACCATCACAACATAAACGGTGGACCTCGGGTAGCCCGTATGCGATCCCAAATAATTAAGCTTTGTCAATTTTTAAGAAGTTCTATAAAGACGCTTAACGTCTGCAAATTTTGTTGACTTTAGCCCAACTTAATAAACGATGAAGTTAGGAAAAGAGGAATAGGCTTGATTAGTTGGTCGAGTTTCTGAAATGTTATTCAATATTATGATTTTCGCAAAAAAGTTATGACAAATATATGGTCAAAAGATATTTGATATTCTATGCGCCACCTGTCTGGCCTTGTGCCAGTATCAAAGGATTCGATAACAACACCCACAACACGCGGCAGCGATAATATTGGTTTATTTTTTATTTTGGCCAATAATACTCAGAAGGTAGTGTTGATGTCAACATTCATATGAAAAACTAATACTGTAAACCGAGTTCTTATACATATATATGTCAAATGAGACGAGGTTTTGGTTTCTGTACAGCTGAACAAACAAATTCCCTTGCAACTCACATTTAGTGAGCTTAAAGGTATCTCATTTTTAAACTTACTTTTTGTGTACATAGAATGCAAAATTTTGAAGCCAATACAATTAGCGCGTTATTAATAAACATTCGTTACAGATTTATGAGTCAGATTTTCATAGTAAAAACGTTCTTCAAAGCTTCAATAAATTTATAAATGTAATCTTTAGTATTAAAAAAATTACCAATATGTCATTTATTTTTTTGAAATAAACAAAAAAAAAAAAAGGACATAAAATTGGAAGGTAGCAACAGTCTACGAATTCTATTATCTATTAAAAAATTTAAACTGAAATTTTTTTGATTTACGCAACAGCCTTTCCGCACTGCATATGCAAACTGATGATTACTGCCAGGCTTTACTACATTACTTTCAAAATCGTTCATATTTTATCGAGTTAGCTAGGAAATTTCTATTTTTGTTGCCTTTCACTTCCACTTCCAATCGCCTAACCAAATTCGTTGATGTCACTGGAAAAAGTACAACAGAACAGAGAAGTTTATAGTATCTTTCCAAAGATTTAATTCGTAAGCGTATCGTCTTTTGGTTAAATGTGCAAATATTTTAAATTTACAAGTTATTTTCCTACTTATAATGACTGTGTATTTCACAAAACTTTTTCATTTCTAGCAATGAAATTGTAATTCTGAGAAAATATGCGAACTCAGTAGCTTCAACATTTGCAACAGTGCGAGTATATCGACATTTTAAGTTATATCAACTCGCTCCTATGACGTTCTCGTTTCAAATTTAATTTCTTTTGGTAGCAACATCAACTAAAACCAAAATACTGTCAATTTTATGTTCTAGTCATAAAACAAAAAACTAACATAAACTACCAATGACGTAGTTGAAATATATGGTTCTGAAAATAAATCACACAGTTACTGTGTAAAAATATTTTATATTTTTCATGTAAACATTTATGTCTAAGAACATATCCAAGGTGGAAACTTTTGCAAGAGAAGTTAAGCCTGATGTTCTTCACTAATATCTGAAAATTATTT
The DNA here is from genome assembly GCA_019455685.1 of Philornis downsi. Classification (NCBI taxonomy): domain Eukaryota; kingdom Metazoa; phylum Arthropoda; class Insecta; order Diptera; family Muscidae; genus Philornis; species Philornis downsi. The sequence goes on from JAHXMU010000007.1 coordinate 7,278,074, forward strand.
ACATAACGTTTAATTATGCATGATACAAGCTCAGTAAGATACAAAGAGTGCTGAATATTAGGCCTTGAGATATTGACACTTGGCTGAGAAGATCCTTATTCCAGTATTCAGTGAAGCATAATCAATATTCTTCCCACCGAATAAGCAATGTTGCGATCTTTTCATCACGGAAAGACTACAAAGCCAAACACATTCCAACAACCACAAGGTTTTTTGTTCATTTATCACAATAGCGCGGCACCATACCGTAGAGGTTGGTATTGACAGAAGAACCAACACATTGCTTAGCGAAAAGCTTTCAATAGTATATCAACTGTATGTATATGATATTTATCGTAACCACTGGTCGCTGTCGACCGACCACACTTGTTCAACAAAGAGTTTTCCGTTATGCTCTAAATAGAGTACACGAAGGAGATTTCCCCCGAAACCATCAGACCTCTGCCTTATCTATTGTATTTTTAGCAATTTAAAAATTATTCAAGTTGTGAATTGAAATTTAAGAGTGGACTTCAGAATAGAATTTCACATTGCCAAAAATTATGAGAAGAATTGTTTTTAGAAAAACTTAAATTATGATGGCCATTCTGGTGTAAAACAATACTAAAGAACAAAACATACATATGTTTGTTACCTAGAAAACCAACTACATGGATTGTCCTTGATATGCATGAGTTCGTTATACGCCCACCTCCTCTTTTTTCGAAGCTTTAACATTTGGTAAAGTCAGCTCACATACGAGTACATATCTATATAAACAAACATACACATATGCTGTCTATATGCATATATCCATTAGGGTAGTACTTATTTGTAAACTTTCCAAATAACAAAATCGACCACCCTCCAATAATGTAAGGTGTAATAAAAAGACACTGTATGGCTGTGATGAATCTATTCTGTATAGTTAGAATAATCCGACTTAAGTCAAATACACACCATTTTGTCGAAAACTTGCCGAAATTTTGAACGTAATTAATATAGGTCTCTCTCGTAGGATCACTCGTCCATATTGGCGAGAAGCAGCGAGTTTTTCACTAGTAAAATCATTTGCTATCGAGCATTTGAGCGTCAAAATAAAGTTTGTACACTACAAAATATAGTACATATGTATGTTGTAAATAAATAGTGAAAAATATTGTAATAATACTGCAAAATTCAGTATTAAATTGGGATTGAATACTTTAAAACAATAGGCGAAAACATTGAAAAATACCAATTTTTACGTGTCAAAATAAAGTAAACAGTTTTTTAGTGAAAAAAAAAATGCTTATATTTAATACTTTGTTTGTTTGCTTTTGACTTTATCACAACTTCTAATGTTCTAGTCATCGAATCAACAATGCCGTCTTCAGGTGATCAATTGGATTAAGATCTGTGGACTGCGGTGGATGGCTAAGAGTTTTATGAGTACGATAGACCAACCGCTTCCTCGCAATTTTGGCGAACACTGTCCTGTTGAAACATCCAATTCTTTAATAACACCAATTTTTCGACATTATGAATAATATTATTTTTCAAAATATGGAGATAATTTTCCGTTTATATTGTTCATTCGACAAACACGAGATTATCGACCATTACGATGCCTCCACCATTATTTATTATTTTTATGACTCAATTGTCATTAAAGGTTTCAATCTTACTACTCCAGACTTGAGAAGATTGTTTGATAACAAATATTTAATATTCCCCGAAAAACAAACAAAAAAATGATTGCGGAGTTGCAACCGCTTTTACAGTTCACCGATTTTCCGCACAAGGATAATACCACTGTTCACTTCATTTTGATGCAGAAAAATGGTACATTTTAATAAAATGTGAAATATATTTAATAAGTTATTACATTTTTTCCTTTTTTAATGAATTCAGTTCTAATTCTAATTTTAATTCCATTAATTTATTTATCGCTTCAGTTATCCAAATATAATGTAACTTAATTTACAAGAATATTTTTTTTTAATATATTTATATTTATTTGTTGGATCTTCATAAAATTAACTAATAATAATTATTCAAATCTTAAGTCTAGTGATGTTTAATATGTCCAACTATTGTCAGACATAAACTGAGTTATGATAATTATTAATTGTTCTAAAACAAAAACATACTCGTATAATGTTTCCCTTTTAAAAATTAATATTTCAAGCGTTGATGGTTACAGCCGCAGTGTCCCTCTTTTTCAAACGAACGTGCTCACGGTAGTTCAAGATATTGCGAGCGAGGGGATTAGGATGAGACACAAGTTTTGTTAAAAATTTGGCAGTGAATTTTGAAATTTCCTCAGTAACAAGTGGAATATTTAAGTCGCGATGCATATTTGAGTTTCTAATGTACCACGAAGGAATTGTAATCAATCGAAAGATTTTATTTTTCTACAATGGAAGCCGAAACAGTGCCCAACAGTCGTATACCATAACACCAAATGGGCTTCAAAATAGACTTGTATAATAAAAGTTTGCAGTCTAGACTGATGGTTGAATTTCGGCCCATCAGCCAATGTATCTCTGACAATTTAAGTTTCATCTGAGTTAGTTTGGTGTCAATGTTGAATTTCCAGGTCACTCACATGTGATTTGATTGTGATTTGATTATTTATACGAATATCAGGGCATCTTTCTCTTCGTAAAGTAAATGTTACGTGGGCACATTTTTGTTCGTTAACTTTTATTCTCCATAGATTTAACCACGATTCCAGCTGGGCAATATATTCCTAAAGATGACGCGATGCTTCACGAGGGCTCTCATGCGTGTAAGGCAGGCTGTATCAAAAGTAGGTGTGTGCCCTGTGGCAAACCGGCAGCTATGGATTCCGGCTCACTTGGAAAGTCTCTTTCGGGCGGAGATATAGCTTTCCAAAAGCCTTTGAATGTTCGTAGGCAGACATGCTTTTAGCTTTAGCATCAATCCTTCAAGCCATACCTTGTCAAAAGCCAGAGAAACATCGATGAATAGTGCAGAATAATACTTTTTTTTCCTCTAAGGTACTTCTAACGACTTGAACCAATCTATGCGTCTGTCCAATGGTGCTACACTGTTTTCTGAACCCAAATTGGTGGTCCAGGATACATCTATTTTCTGCTAGTATTGGCGACAGTTTAGCCAAAAGCTTTGACATCGTGAGTAATAAGCTAACAGGCCTATATGACTCAGCTGTGGTGAGGTCTTTGCCTGACTTTGGGATCATTTTTACCAGAGCTACCTTCCAGTTGTAAGGGGGAAGCAAAACAATACTTGGCAAGTTAGCAACACCACTACATGTATTTGGAGTGAAAACGTTTTTTTAAATGACCAGCAAGCATGTTGGCTTTTTCAGAATCACTTTTTGCCCAACCTCCACTCGAATTGCGTAGAGGCGGTTTGAATTCAACAGGCCTTTTTAGGTTTTTAGCAACACGCCATAATGAATAATTGGAGTCAGATGTGTGGCATCAAGACTTTGGGGATATGTTTCAAGAGATGCAGTTTTTTTAGATGCTAGCAAGTCTGTAATGTAACGTTTAATGCACTCTTTAAGTCTAATTTTATGTTAAGGTGATCTGTTCTGTTGCCATTCCCTTCTTGAATTTTTTTTCACGTATGAGGCGTTCAATATCTGCTGAATAAATTCGATTGAACCCAGTTTGCCGATAAGTGGTAGTTGCATAATCTGATAATATTGGCTTCCACATCCTCGGGGTTACAAGAATATGGCGTGTTTATTATATTTTGACGCTCACCGTATGCATTATATAAATGTAAGTTAGCACTGACTACGCATACAGGTTAGCAAACCAAATGGACTTTCTAAAATTGATCCACTTTGATGCTTTCTTTGATGTTAATTTGCCCAACATTCCCTTACAGACGTACTTACTGATAACTCATAGGAAAACCTACAACAGCTTTTATCTTTTGTTTCATACTTTTTCACATTTAATATCTAAGCAGAAAATGGTTTCACTACTTTCAAGTTGATAATTTGTTTCTGCGATATATTGGATGTTTTTCAATGGCTGTCCCTCTACTTGCAAAGCTACAAAGCACATCCTAGGATTTAAATAAGTTTTGCGAGTGGAATCAGCACTTTTTTAACTTTTGTAGACCACCATATGTATAGTTAGGAGTCACCCTAATATTCATACATGGCAACAGATAAACAATGTGCACAAACTCATATCATACGGATGGATGAGTTCTGATACAAACGGAACGGAAAATGATGATGACAAACAACGCCGGAATAGCTCCTCATCTTAGTAATAATGATGAGATGGTGACGATACTGACAAGAGTGATCCGAGTGATGACAGCTACGATGATGAGAATGGTGCACTTTATATTAAACAAAAAAAAAACGTCAACTTTAAGTTAAACATTTAGGTGTTTTTGTCAAGTCCCCTTAAGTAGAGAATAGTACGTAGTGTGAAAAACATTATGTAGTTTTTAATTAAAAGAAGTGTTTACCTAAATGAAGGTACTATGTAAATGTGAGGGGAGTATAAGAACTATTCTTAAATGTTTAGTTTAGTTTCAAAAAAAGCTTCAGTTGTTTGTTCATGGTAACTGTTCAAAACTCGTATATTCGTATTCCTTCCTGAACGACGACAATATTTTAATACTATAAGTGTCCAATAACGAACATGTGTGGTATAGTCTATATTCTGGTAATGATAGGGATTTCCAAATGGTCAGTTTTTTTTTTCCTGATAAACATATCGAATTTATGTAGGACTATACTGATAAGGAAAGTAAACTCATCTTGCGGTGTGGATATAGGCTAATTACAGATGTTTAAATTACCAAAAATATATTATCTTTGGGAAACGTTAGAATAGTCACGTAGTCCTAAGATGTAATAAAACTTGCGGCTCTGTTAAGTGGTGTTTTTCACAATAAGAGTGTTTAACGTAATAACAACAAAGAAATATATTTACACTCGTTTTCTTGTATTTCAGTTCAAGTACGGATTCCTTAAAAGTCACTAAATATTAATTTGCTTTAATTTTTGCAACATAATGAGAAATTTATATGTGCAAAGCATAGCTCAGATGTTTTTGCTTCTCAAAAGCAATACAACTTGTCAAATACATCGATATTGCATTATTTGATTTATTCTTTTTAAAGTTATTTGGACACACATTTTTTGATTATCAAAGATCGTTCAACATTAATTACGGACCTTGGTGGTGATGTCGGATTTTCAAATGGATCAGCCAACTTCATTAGAAAAGACGCGTCGCACCGTCGCATTCAAGTCTGTGAAAAGCATATTTCCGGCTACCAATACGAGTATGTAAAAGAACGTATTATTAAGGGAAAGCAAAACCTAAGGGAGGCTTGAATCAATATTTATGGCTCAGAAATTGCCGATAAACCCGTTAAACTTCGAATCTAGACCGCAAAAATTGTGGCAAAGTGAATTATGAGTTTCTTCCATTGGAGTAAGCTGTCAACTAGGAACAAGGAATATTTTTATAAGGAATTATAAAAAAATGGGACGAAAATAATTTGGGTTGCTGCAGGCTACTGATGAAGAGGTACAAGGAGGAAATTCAGAAATGTTTATGTGCTACAATTTTAGTATATATTCTGAAAAAATAGCAGCATTTATTTGTAGACAATTCTTGGTTTTTGCACCATTACATGCATCATCCATTGACTGAATTTTTCGGCAATAAAACTAACTAACGTCACTCCACAAATACAGTCTTACTTAGTTGATTTCGGACTATGTGATTTCTACCCATTTCCAAAACTCAAAATACCACTTCGGGGACACTGTTCTGAATCGACTGGAGATATTTAACTTGAATCGCAAAGCCTCCTGAAGGCCATGTTAGAAAGTGGCTATTTGGTATGGTTGGAAAGTGGGTGAAAAACGTTAGGAATATTTTAAAGATGACAAAATAGTAAGAAATTTAAATTTAAATTAGTTAATAAAAATAGTTGTGAAAAGGCACAATAAGGAGCGTGATAGTGAAATCTGTTGTCATTCGCATTACAAGATGCGTAATGAGTGCTCAATTATGCTGATTATAGTCCAAAAGAATAAAAGATACGAATCTAGGAACATATAAGTTAAATTGGGTAAAGTTCATGGGAGGTATCAGAGAGGCGGTAGTCATCCAATCGATTTTTTTTACATTTTACTCAGTATTATAACGCAATATAATTGACGAAAATGTAAGCAACTTCAGTGTTTGAAATAGGGATTATAGTAGAAAATTATATCTAATTTGTATACTAGGTACCACAATGGGTGTGGCAACGCCGCCTATTTATGTCCTCAGAACTTAGATGACCAAATGCATTATATATGGACAAATTGGTCGAATTTGATATAACCGATTGGAAGATGTGTAGATAATAATATATAGAATAAATCGGTTGTTTACATAGGACAAACCAGAAAGGTCGCGGTCACTTTGTCTGAGAGAATTTGTAAATCAATGCAATGAATAATAATCTAGACTACTATAGACGAATTTCGAAAAATCGATCAATTTGTATGGAAAATAACAGAATAGGTGCGACAATGTGCCCCATTTCTATTGTGAGACCTTAGTTAAGTAAACGCCCAATTTGTGTCAAATTTCACGAAATTTAATGCAACCGATTTGGAGATGTGACACCAGAAAGGGTTAAATCGGTCATGATTATGGTAGGTAACAAAAGGTGTGAAATTATGTCACGAAAAAGATGTGGGTTGCTGCAGGCTGCGGATGAGGAGGTACAAATAGGAAATTGAAAAATCGGTTAATTTACATTGGCATTTGCAATCTTCGGCTACGATCTGTGAAAAAATAGTAATCCTCACCAAAATTTAAGAAGCTCTGTAAAGATGTGCGGTAGTTTTTGTGTCCATAACTTTTAACTTTTTGAACTCGATTATACAAGTTGTTGTAAAAACGTATTATTTTTCCAATAGATGGATTCAGTAAACTGTATCTCGCGTTGTATAAGTGCGGGGTTATGCTAGATGGCGTTAGGAAGATAACATTTTGTACAGATTAGTTAACATATTATTGTCAAAAGATGGACACAAACAAAAAGAAAGTACATCATATTTTACAGTTTTTTTTTTCTATAAAAAAATTCAAATTTTGTTTTCGCACAACGCTCTGGAAGGTTAATTGTCGAAAATGTCGATAGAATAATAAAACATCGTTAAGTCGGTTTCCAAGTATGGGCGCAATACGAGCTAAAGGAAAAACATCAGGACAATGGCAGACCACACATTGAGAGTACTTCGCCTGAAGCTCCGGAAGCCAAGTTGGGAGTTTCTTATTCATACATCTGGCACCAATTGATTACCACCTGCTCCCGTCTATGGCGAATGGTTTCGCTGAAGAGAAGCTTACAAATATGAGAGTTTCTCCGAAAGATTCATAGTGGAATTAACGTCAAAATGGCAGCAGATTATCGCACAAAACGGTGTAGCTACTAACTAACTAACTAGCTATGGTAAATGAAAATTTTAATGTTGTTTAATTAATATAATATTAATTTCTTTTTACTACCTCGCACAATTTCCTGATGGACTTTTGGTTAACTTATCAGAAATTTGCGTTAAGGGTTTCCGAAATAGAAACATGGTATTCCCCCAAAACAAGTTAATATGTTAATGAATTTATGAATTTAAGTCCAATTTGGCTCTTATTATATGAATTCCTCGTCTATTGAGATAAGTTCATTCCATTCTGTTACTACCGTAATGGACCAAAAACCCGTAGGGATTGATAATCATCTTACTAAAACGCAATTTTTCGCTTATTTTGACTTGCCTACAGTTGAAGTTTCTGTCAATGATTCTAAGATAAAATGCTTAAATGTGTTTAAGAATATAGTTAAATCGGAAGAAGAAGTACTTCATGGTTGCGGTACGTTAAAGTGTTTTGCATGTCTAGGAATCGAAGATGTTCCTACGTCGACTTCTAAAAATGCACAAACAATTGTATATCTCGCTTTGAAAATGTTGTGTTTATTGTAAAAATGTGAAAACACCGGTTTGTGGGGGTAACCAAATTAAGTGTATTTATAAAATTATTTGATTTCATTGTTACTGCGTGATGAATTGTTTCCGTATAAGCAGTTGATTCCATTAGCAACAGGTCAACAACTTTTTAGAACCAACGCTTTATATTTTTAGTACTTTTTTATCCAGATAACAGAACAACATTATATATACATATCTCAGTAAAGTGGTCTATATAGTGGCTACCTGTCACCTGTAGTTACTGTATTCTATAAGGAATATTTGCACCTACAAATCCTGTAACAAATCTTCATCATCATCTTGGACACGAGTATTTACACTCTTTTCATTTATTTGTAGATTGAATTCAGGTAGCAGGATTTCTATTCACCGATGAAAATATCATTAAATAACTTCATTAGTTAGCTCGAAGGAATGGATTTGATACTGTAGAAAGCAACACTCACATGTATTTCATCACTTTTTGAATTATCCTAAATCATCGCGAAATGTGTCAAATTTGCGGAAACTAATGTCTTGCTAGGTCGTACAATCGGGAATTGGAAATGTGCCGTGTTGACTAATACCTTCTAGTATCTCCCACACAAATTAGCCGCTCTTTCGCAATTCAATCATTTCTTTGTAATTTCTAATTACACGTTGTATTTTTTTATTTATTTATTTATTTATTTATCAATTTTGACATAACCTAGCAAAACAAGATTAAATCTTTCATATTACAGTGCTAGTGGCATAAGTTATAATATCACGATGTATATAATTTAAGCAAACAAAACATATATTTATTTATTTATACTCATAATACACTATTAATGAATTTTATTTTTAGTTATATTTATTTATTCATTTAATCTTATTGTAATTAAGTTTAATCTTTATAAAGTGTAGCTAGTTTCCGTTTAAATTTTAATGCGTTGCTCAATATTTGAAGCTGAGAAGGAAGAGCGTTCCAAAGACGAACAGTACATAAAAAGAATTTGCCTGAGATACGGGTTCTATAAATTTGTTGTATAATTTTTTTACCTTTATTGGACATGGCAAAACGTATTCTTTGAAAAAGATATTTTGGCTCAATTGAGACTATAATCCTCTGCATTAGTAATAGACATTAGTAATAGACTTGTGTTTTAATGCTTGGTAAAATTTAAAAATATCATTCAGATAATCATGGCTGTTACGGTACCCCTCATATAACTTAAACAATTTAATTTACATTTTCCTTGGCTCAAATATTTCGTGCAACTGCATTTATTTAGTATAATTTGGCACGCGTCAAATGTTTAGAAACATTACTTTTGAGAATAAAGATAGGCTGCATTGCCACATTCTTTCTGGCATCTCTTACACAAATCCATCGATTTAGCATAAGTCTATATTACTCCCATAATCTTTTAGCGGGAGATTTCAATAATTTACAATTTAGCTTCTTCCATCTTGCGTTAATTCAGAGAATTATTGGATAAACAACGAGGTATTCACCGGAACTTTTCTGGTATTCCGCACCCTTTTGCAATAACATAAAAGGACATAGGATGAAGTTATACTTTGTCCACGCGGCATCTCGAACAAATAAACTCTTCGTTCGTCGAAACAAATAATTGGTATTACCGCAGATTACTGTCAGACCCATCACCTCTGGCTTTTTCCTTATACTTGGGGACACACTTTTCTATCAATGAGCATTTGACTTTATTATCAGGTTTAATGCCTCATTTACAAGGTCTAATCAAGATCACGCTGTGCTAGGTTGCAAACTCAGTAGAATTTTATATGAGAGCGGTGAAAGACTGATTCCGCAATAGGCAATACACATACTTAGCTAATCCTCTTAAAATACAGGACAATCATCGGACATGCTTTCGATTGACCAAGTCGTATTTAAAAACCAATGCTTGCTTGCAACTTGTAAAAGTATTATCTCCATATTTACAAAACTCTGTGCATGTCCGTGACCAGATTTCTATAATTGTCCTTACTAGATAGGAACCCAACAACATATTTTTTTCGTTTAGTTTTAGATTTTCTGGGAGATTTACAGGAAGAACTCAAACCAATTCACACACTTTTTAACGCTGGTGCGATTAATAATAGTGGCGAAAGATGCGATTTTTGCTGACAGAGGAGGCTAATTTAAAATATTATGTAGGAAAAGATATATTTTTGCAGTGTATCGTCCATGACGCTGTGAATTGAAGTCCACAATTTTTCCAATAAGTTCAGTCAGACTACGTTAGATGGCGTTAGAAAGACCAGACATTGTACACAAAAAACTACAGAGGCACTTTTGTAATTGCTTGATTCAGTGTTGTTAGAACGCGCGTCAAAGATGCCAAACCAGGCAGCTAAAGATGCGAATAGTGTTTATGGTTCCGAACATGCGCAGTTTTAGTTTTGTTGATTTCTTTCCGGTAATTTTGATGTTAAAGACGCACTATGCTCTGGAAAACCAACTGTCGAAAATGTCGATACAATAATGGAAATTGTCAAGTTCGACCATCATGTAACCACTGTTTCGACTGCCAAACATAAACTAAATATTGCACAGAAAACCGCGAAAATAGT
>JAHXMU010000007.1:7288623-7307648 GCA_019455685.1 Philornis downsi
AGGACATAATATCAGTCCGCAAACATCGAAGCTTTGGGAGTTTGGTTGAAATGTTCTTATGCATCCACCGTATAGTCCGGACCTGGATGTAAGTGATTGCCACCCGTCCAATCGGTGAATGATTTTGCTGATGAAAAATTCGCCTTAAGAAAAGTTTGTGAAAATCAACTGCTCTAGTTTAAACCTCTAAAACCTTCAATGTCACACAAAATTACTAGATTTCTTTTTATTACATCCTATAGCATTAAGTTTGTACGAACTTTAGTGCCAGTCAAGTACGTTATTTGTTATATATTGGCAAATTTTTCTGATTCCGAACATTGCCTTGCTTACATGCCCTGTAGTGGCTTTAATCGTTTCCAATAAAGCCATCCGAGGAAACGCTCAAGTAACGAAAAATAAAATCGTATTCATTTATTTATTTTTTTAATGAAAATACAAAAAGACATTATTTTTGATTGCGAACACTGTCGATAAGTAAATGAACTGCCGAGGCTTTGATTGATTTCAATAAATTTGAAGGCTCCTCCCCCAGGCATTAAACTTTTTGATTGAAGCCGAGTAACATCAAAATCACAAAGATCCAAAACTAACAACGTCAATATTAAAATCGTTACAATTAAAGTTAAGACTCACCTTTAAATGTTCAATATTTTAATCGCTTTCAGTTAAATTATATTCGAACTTATTTAGAAACTGTTAAACAAAATGAACTTTTATTTGTGCGGAACTACATCCACGTGTTCCCAATAACTTTTCATCAAATAACACAATTGTTTTACATGAATTCACTGTCACTTTCATAAACTTTGTTTTTCAACAGTCTGAATTGCAGTTATTACACCTTTTTTAAGGACATCTGTAGTTTCCACTAACGTTCAATGAGATTTAGATTGTTGTGTATGAAACTGTAATATTACATGAGCTTATGTGCCTTTAAGATTCAATTGAAATTTCCGGTTTCGCTACAGAATTCCGCACTTAATTTACGGACACACCAACAAAAACTAAGTATTGAATACAATCAAAATAACGCAATCTCTCTTGGCGGTTTTTTCTCAATATGTTTTCTGTGAATTTTTCTATTGTACTGTATGAAACGCCAGAGGCGGAAAAACGAATAACACTTTTTGCTGCTTTGTTTTTTCATTCATTTTATTTTATGAATTGTCCTCGCTGTTTGTCCTCGTTTGCAGGGGAATATACGAGGACATAAAAGTTATTACAAGTAAATTAGCTTTCTCACGCTCCTCGTTTTCGTTTGCTGTTCTTTACCTCAAAATTAATTGTGAATTATTTCATTTACACATATTTCTTAGTCGCATCACAAAACCAAGTATTATTATTATTACTATTTTCAATATGGCTGCTGGTTTATTTAATATTTATTCATAATGATCTGATTGCCTCTCAGCCATCGTTTACTTGGATGTCAAGTTGTTTGATCTGAAAAGAAAGCGAGTAAAATATTAGATCAGCAGATGACGATAACAGACGACATTAAAGCTAAATTCATGGGGAACAATAAATCCCTTCGGTGACCATTGCATTATGTAGTTTGTATGATAACCACCAACAGATGATTCGGATAATACTATATCATTGATAATATTGTTATTGTTATATTATCATCCCAGGCCTCTTTCTCCGCTGATACCGAGAGAGCGGAGGTCCATTTACAGCCGAACATGACTGTGGTCTGAGCCACAAGTCACTTCACACTTCAGCACTGAACCTCTTTTTTTATTGTTGTTTCACTATATTCATTATTATTTCCTATTGGCTCATTGTTATATTACGCATGCATTCGAACATCCCAAGAACGTTCTCATAATTTCGACATTTCATGCATTTCTCCAGACAGTCCTAAATCATTCAGATGTCGAGTTACTGAGTTCATCCCTATCCGTACATTTGTAAGATGTTCACCTTTTTCTTCGAGAGTCAGGTCAGCATACTTGGATATTTTCTCAGCCACTGTTCGACTGATATTCTCTGAAAGAGGTATCGCAACATCTACGACATATCCAACTATTTCGTATTTATCTATTCAGACAATGACCGCCTGTTTGAAGTAATAATACTATCACATCGACTTAGTACGATCCCAGTATACTTTGTAATTGCGGTTTATAAATACTTCATCAAGCTGATGCTTGAAATGAGAAAACTTTTCCTCTAAGAATCGAGCCCTGATTGCAAGTATTTCGGGAATTATTTTTGTTATTGTGGCACCTGAGACATGCCGCACTTGTCATTGCAGAACGTGAAAATTTCCGCTGCACTTGCGAAAATGAATTCCCTGAGTTTGTGAATCTGACTGTAATATTCATTTTTTTATATTCACTACTCCTTCACTACGCCTAACTTTCGTGGCAACGTTAAACTTTCAACAGCAGCTTGTGGATGGTGCCGTCTACATTTTGCCAGTGTTGTTCTTATTTTTCTCTATGTAGAATCCAATTCCGTGTCACATCTCATTATTATCCCAAATTAATGTCACCACTGGAATGTCATAAGTGTTAATTCTTCCATATTCTTCGCAATCAGTTTAGTCGAGCATAGCCTCTTTATTCTTTTAGGTTTTTCTTGAGAGAAGCGTGGTGGATTCTCCTCATTTCTTCAATTTCCAATATTTATAAGCTTGCCTGGACTCATTTTTATTATTCCATCACTAAGTGTAAATCCCTGCGGGCTCTTATCATCTCAATAGATTTGCATTTGTCAAACCCAAACTGCATACATATACCGTTACTGAACCTTTCAACAATGTCCAGCAGGTTCGAAAGAGGGTATTTCGATCTTGCAAACAATTTCAGGCCATCCATATACAATTTGTGGGTGACTGCAGATTGTTGCTCCTGATATGTAATGCGATATCCTTTGGGAGATTTATTTATTGCTCTATTAAGAGGTGCAAGTAGCTATAAACCTTTGAAGACATTGAATGGACGGCAATGCTTGATGGGGATCCATGTCAAACGCAAGGAATTTGGGTTCCTTACGAGTTGAAACCAAGGGGCGTTGAGCGTCGTTTTTTCGCCTGCGAACAACTGCTTCAGCGAAAAAAATTAAGGGGTTACCTTAACGCTCGGCCTCACGTGGCCAAATTCGTTAAAACCTACTTGAAAACGCTGAAATGGGAAGTCTTACCCCATCCGCCATATTCTACAGATATTGCGCGTCCGATTATCACTTGTTCCGTCTGATGGCACACGGTCTGGCTGACCAACTGTTTCACTCATATGACGACATCAAGGAATGGCTAGATTTGTGGATAGCCTCTAAAGATGAACAGTTTTACCGTGACGGAATTCGAGCTCTGCCACAGAGATGGGAAAAAGTAGTAACTGGCGATGTTCAATACTTTGAATGAATCATTTGTAAACATGTTTTGATAATAAAGTTGCATTTTTATAAAAAAAATAAACAGCGAGAATTTAGTTGCGCACCCAATAACCATATTTAAAGGTATGATTCCAGGTTTTAAAATCTTCCAAAATATTCACATGCAATAATCACAGCATCAAGGACGCAACTTTTTCCCCCGTATATGAATTTTGTCCTTCCGATATAAAACCACATTTATAGTTATATTAACATTTGCAAACGAAAACTTGCAAAATGTTTTTTTGTTGCAAAATATTCTCCCCATCTGCATTGCTATATATATTTATTGCTTTGTTGACATAACTTCCGTAGCCTGCAGGGGATCTACGTATGATCCATATTCCTGTTTCTCTTGAATTCAATAGTAGTTGCTGCGTTGGCAAGTATTATATGCAAAGGAGCCCATGAAACGCAATTTGGCACATAAATATGCTAATTATTTCACTCCAAAAAGTTTGAGTTTTTCAAGTTATCCTCCATATTTCCCTTCTTTTAAAAATAAGCATCTGCCGAAGATTGTTATTAACGGAAGCAAAAAAGAAAAAAGAAAAAGAAAAACACCGGAAACTCAGTGATGGAGAAGGAAACAAATATAAGGATGCAGTACGTTGATACGCTTGCTGTGTGAAATAGACCTTATGCACAATTTTTTTAGAAACTTGAAACTGCACAATAATTGAAATGGGGATAAGCGGGTTGTTTTCTGTACCACTGCAAGGTAGGGAAAACTTGCGATTAAGACCTTATCAGGGACTAATTTTAATAACTCGTTTAAACGGTGTTAATTGTTTAATAAAACTACAGCATTTTAAAATATACTTAATTCTTGCAGTGAAAAATAAACAAATAAATGTAAGAATAATACCTATAATTTCGCTCGAGTAAATCGACATTAAGTAACTTCCATGCGAGTTTAATTTATCTCGATTTAAAAGGAGACACATATTATTATCCTGGAGTTTCCCTAGCTAGGTATTTTGCAACCGAATTTCGAATTTAATTTCGTTTGAGTATCTATATTTATAAGCAAATACAGAAATGAAGGTTTATTTAACGATTAGAATATGAACTACAAGGGCGGTCCCAAACAGGCCGATCTAACGAAGAAGACACAAAGAAGTTGGGAAAAATATTGTTTGTTTTTCTGTATAACATCTTTTTAGCTTGATACACTTTTTGCAACGATATTCAATAACTTCTATACCCTTTTTCTAGTAAGAACTGTCTCCACCCTTTTACCATGTTTTCAAGTTTGGAGATAGAAAATATTCCAAGGAAGCTAAATCATCCGAATAAGGTGCGTGATGAAACAATTTCAACTTTTATTAATTAATTTTGGCCATCGCAATAGTGGATGTGTGAACAGGAACATTGTCTTGATGAAACGATACTTTCTTTTTCGCCAAATGCTTCCTTTTTCCATAATTTCATCACCTAAATGTTGCAAAAATTGACGTAGTATTCGCCGTTGATGGTGTTTCCTTTCTGAAGATGATCGTTAAAAATAATCCCAATGCACATTCGCCTTCTTTAGACACAATTTTCACATTCCAGTTCACTGCTTTGACTGTTCCTTTCTTATCTTCAAATCTTCAGTCAAAATACGATGTACAGCACTTTTAAAAATGCCTATCATTTCAGCTAGCTCACGCACCTTCAGCCACTGCCGAAAGTCATCTAATACCATTTTGTGAATTTTCTTAACCATGTCTGGCGCGGACACCTCAATTAGTCGACCACTTCGGTATTCGTTATGGCTGCTCGTACGGCCTCGTTTAAACTCTACCACCCAATATTTTACAGTCGTAAACGAAAGAGCAGACTTCCCCAGAGTAGACTGAGATCTTTCAATTTGAAATATAGAATTACATAACGGTGAAACATTTTTCCATGTTTATAAATTCACTGTGATCGTTTACTTTTGATGATTCAAATAAAAATACTAAACATCGTCTTGAAACTTAATACATATATTTTACGTGCCAAAATATTTTTTTTTTAAACTACTGGCACGGTCTATATGTCAGGTCGCCTAGTTTTGGCATCGTCGTTGCACATTCCTCTCAAAGACATTCAAAATAGAAACTGGTATTGAATATGGATTGAAAACATACTCAAAATAAGTACACCAAATCTAGTCAATACTTGTGAATTTTTACTTGAAATGGGTAAGTGAAACCCGAATTTTACTTAATTCGAATACGCGGGAAATTAGTACCCAATTTAAATAAGTACACAAATTTCCTAGAATTATTTTCTACCTTATTTTGAGTGGGGAAGTACGTAAAGTATGGAGATCATTTATGTTCGTTTTGACTCAAATTAATTTTTTTGAAACCATTACCAGTTAAAAAAAGTTGTTTTGGAAAAGCAATTTTGTTTAAAAGCCATACAGGCCCCTTCGGACACACTGGCGCTTTTGCAAAACGTTTTTTTAACCGTTTGTTTGTTTCATCTTGCAATTGAGCGATCTTATTGCATCATAACAATTGCGGGTTCCTTAACTTTAACAAAAAGTATCTCATAAAAACACACAATTGAGGCTTGAAACGAAGACTTACCCTGAAGTCAACACCTCGCCACCTTTACAACCCACCGACAAACACATGTTCTTAAAAATGTTCACCATTTTTGAAAGTTTCATAGATATGTAATTTTGATTTGACTTTCTTTCCTGTTTTGATTTTTTTGTGATATATATAAGGGTTGTCCATTTAGTGGTTTCAAAACCGCCGGTCTGGCAAGACTGTCAGCTGTTAAATACCTGTTATCTGAAGTGTTATTTACTTAGTAGCAGGTTTTCCATTTACGAATATGAATCGTTTTACAACCGAAGAACGCGTGAAAATAGTTAAAACTTACTATAAAAATGGTAAAAATTCATAACTGGGTGATTATGATCGTCATTGTCGATTTTTTAAGACACTGCAAGTGTTGCAGATGTTGTTAGGCCTGTATATGATCTCAATAGTAGTGAAAGTGTGGCGGATAATTCGAATTTGTCGATTCCACGGCGTTCTCAGCCATTGGGCTACTTTCGCGGCTCATTATGGCGTATTTTGCATTTGAATTTTCACCTCCATCCATATGGAGTCCAACTCACGCGACAATTAAAGCCGCCTGTCCATTCACAACGCCGTAGATATGTTGATTGGGTGCTACAGCAGCAGGCTTTGCATTTCGACGAAGCTCATTTCTCACTCGGCGGTTACGTCAACAAGCAATCTTGTCGCAAACGGGGCTCGGAGAACCCAGAAGTGATTGTGGAAAAGCCATTGCATTTTTTTTAAAGTGACGCTGAAGGAATCGGTACCGTCATTTCAAAACGCTATGGCCGCTTGATAACCCACTTTTTTGGGCTGCAATTGAAGACTATAAAGTGAACGATATGTGGTTTCAACAAGATGGTCCTACGAGCCACACAACATGACCGATTTTGGCTTTATTGCATGAGAAGTTTCTAGAAAGCGCAATTTCTTGGTCAACAAGATCATGCGATTTGACGCCGTTACGCTGTTTTTTATAGCGCTACGTCGAAGACCGTGTTTACGCGGATAACCCCCAAACGTTAGAGCGTTTGGAACTCAACATTCGTCAATTATCTTCAAAATACCGTCTGAAATATGCGAAAATGTGGTCGAAAATTACCTCATAAGGATCCACTGCTGCAACAAATCCAAAGGCAGTCACATAAATTGATATTGTATTTCGTACATAATTGAAAAGATCCAGCATTATTACATTAATTCATCGAAATCATAGCTTTATGTGTCCTTTATTCAACTTTGTTTTTGAAACCAAAAAATGGATAACCCTTTACAACGATATTTTATTATCGTACTTTTTACCTCCTGTTTTTATCCACCTTTCCAACTAGTCCCCCTTTACCACATCTGTTGTAATTATTCCCTTTGGCGTATACTTGATAAAATTTTGTATGAGGAATGGAATGTGCGGAACGAAAAGAACGCGTCTATTATTTAAAACCAGTACATAAATTGCAGTTGGCGAACTGATTTCAAAATACTGTCAATCTATGTCACTTTAGATTGGAAATATATTGCAGAGTAGAAAGTTTTAACGCTTAATTGATACGATTTAAAAAAAAAATTATTTAGGTATCTTAGGTAGCAACTTTCAACTGACATAGTCAGCTCATTCAATCACAGTCTTGAGTTTCAGAGGACATGCAGAGCCTTTTTGAAAGTTGCAATAAAAAGAATATCCTGCACTACAATATTACTTGTATCTGAGGTACATAAAGAAGTAGGTTAAATTTCATCAATATCATAAATTGCATTAGACGATATGTAATCTTGTCTTTCATGGGTTTACCTAATTGGAAGCGTTTCTGTCAAATTTCTCCTTTTGTATGAGAGGTGCAAACCACGACTTGAGAAAATATTATATTAATATAAAATATTACTGGTCCAAAAAGTCCTAAAACGAATCTCGTCTACACATAATTAAGATATATGTCCTTCAAGTCGTTATAAAGGGGATCTTTTTTTTTTAAATCGAATAAAACACTCAAATTTACATCATGTATTAAAATTTTTTATTGGAATCGATAAATCTTTGCCATTTAGTTTTTAAAGATAATTTCATGTAAATGTTGTCCGCGGCTCCATCTCAAAATGTCCATTCGGAAGGTCCAATTTTTCGTCACTTTTTCGAGCATTTCGGCCTGTATTCCACGAATAACGCGTGTTAGCCATTTTGGATTGTTAGTTTGTTTTTGACTGTTCGAAAAAATGGATCAAAAAAACTGTATTAAGTTTTGTGTAAGAAACGAAATTAAATGTGCACGGACATTTGAAATGTTGACTATGGCGTTTGGCGAGTCTACTATGAGCAGAACCCAAGTTCAATTGTGGTATAACCGGTTTAAGGAAGGCCGAGAGGATGACAATGACCGTTAACCGATGAAAACATTGAAGCAGTGAAGAAAATGATTTTGGATAATCGTCGAGTCACTGTTAGAGAGGTTGCTAATGATGTTGGCACATCATTCGGCTCATGCCAAGCAATTTTTATAGATGTCTTAGACATTAAAAATGCGGCAGCGAAGATTGTTCCAAAATTGCTAAATTTTGAGCAAAAATGTCGCATGGACATCGCTCAGGAGCTGTTGAATGTAGTCAACGACGATCCAGATTTCCTCAAGAAGGTCATAACTGGTGACGAATTGTGGATGTATGGCTATGACATTGAAACCAAAGCCCAATCATCCCAATGGAAGCGTCCAGAAGAGCCAAGACCGAAAAAGCACGTCAAGTTCGGTCAAATGTGAAGGTTTTGCTCACTGTTTTCTTTGATTACAATGGCATGGTGCATCACGAATTCTTGCCACAAGGTCGTACGGTCAATAAGGAATACTACATTAAAGTTATGCGCCGTTTGCGCGAAGCAACTCGTCAGAGACGCACAGAATTGTGGAAAAACCAGTCATGCATTTTGCACCATGATAACGCACCAGCTGACACATCGATGCTTGTGTGTGAGTTTTTGGTCAAAAATAAAACCGCAAAACTGAGGACACCGATGAAAGGAGGTAAAAGAAAAATTAAAACAGGAGCTGTTGGCGATACCAAAAAGGGCGTTTCAGAAGTGTTTTGAGAATTGGAAAAAACGCAGGCGTAAGTGTATTATATCTGAGCGGGATTACTTTGAAGAAGAGAAGATAGTTATTGATGAATAAATAAATGCTTTTTGAAAAAATTGAAAATAACGGTTATTTTTATATCACACTTCGCATGCTATCCTTAATCTGTCATTTATTTGCTGAAATATCACCAATGTAAATGTAACTGCGTAACTCCATTACATCGATATAAAAATAATGAATTATGCTGCTAAAGATTATTTCCAAAAAACCGAATACTTATATTCGATTACGTTACTGAAAAAATAACAGATCTAAAAGACATATTTGAGGTAATTTAATTCATTAGTCGCTGGTCCTCCAGAATACGCAAATTGTATGATAGCCTCCCAAAGTAAAAGTCTTAAACCCTTCAAATAATGCCAATATCATTCTTATTCGAAAAATATTCTATGGAATAAAAATCGATATTAATGTTGCCAAATAAAATGAAAGGCCGGTCTCTCCTTTCTATCCTTTACGAGTTTTTACAGAACTTCGTTTGAAGGTGAATTTGTGTCTGCTGTTGGTTAAAAAAAAAAAAAAAATATTGTTTTTTCTAATGGATGATTTCATACTGAAGAGACCTCTGAAAAAAATCCTTTATTGTGATTGTATCGAAATGTATATAAGAAATTAACTGGAAAATCTGCAAAAATTTTCACTTCATCAAGGTCTACAGTTTATTTAAGCTGTACTAACAAATATTTTATGTAAATGCGTCTTTTATGTAAGATAATGATCTGTTCTGGTTTTAAATTCTGCAAGTATTTTGAAAGAAGCAGAATAAATAAGAGTGTATTGCATGTAAACAAGTTGTCCTTTTCTAGTTTGGTTTGAAAAAATTTCCATCATAATAAAATTAAATTTAAATAAATAGCTTGAAACATATTTTAAACAACCAAATGTGTTTCAGAAACAACTGACGTTACAATGATTTCCAGAAGAGACTTTATTAATAACTTTCTCATAACCAAAAAGAAATTTTATAAACAACGAAATGTTTGTAAACCCCGAAATGTATGTAAGCGTTATATGAGATGAGGTGTGTGGCACAAATAGATTTCATTGTAAATAAATTTGGTAAATTTAGTATTTAACATCTGCGTGTCAACAGGTTAATCTGGCTCATGTCTACATAGGTTTATTCAAATAATAAGATCATATTATAACCCCATTCCTGAACACATATCGCCCTCTTTAGTTTGGATTCTGTCGTACAATTCATTTTACTTCCATTCAATTTTTTTGGAATTTTCCAGGAATATAATAATAAACATATCTTTCCGATTTCCTGGAAAATTGCATTCCCAATTCATTTACCAAAAGTTAAAATATTCGTTCACAATTGACAGGTGCGGAAAAAAATTAATCTACAATTCATAAACATTTTTACTGGTGCACAAAACCAAATGCCAAAATTTGGCAAGTAAAAAAGAAATTGCCCATATAACGACAAAACCAAAGACTTTTCATTTAAAGCGCTGGAACCAAAATATCATTTATTACGTGCGGTATGTATTTGTTCCAATATATTCATATATGTAGAATACCGCCAATTGCTGCAGCTAAAATTATTCAATATGTCAAAAGTAAACATTGATAAAGCATACAGTATGTTTTTGTTCAATCAAACATTAATTTTAAAATAATTTTTTTCAATAAAACAACTTCTTCAATGTACAGTCTCTAAGGATTCGGAAAATGTGTTTGTAAAGGCTTGTTAGTTGTGAAATATGTGATTCGATAAACAAATGTTGTAAAGACATTTTTAATACAAACGTTGGTCTTAATTCGCAAGGCAATAACATCTAAACTGTTGCTCTATCAATATTAGTTTCCATCTAGCAGCTGCAATTGGTAATATTAGTCTATGATCTTCAAATTGATCCTGCGCGTGGAATCTTAATTTCCAATAATTTCCTGCGTTTATTGAACATTTTATACGAAGCGAAAAAGTATCTTAAAAAGTTGTTTATTATATAAAACTGGCGATTTCAAGCCAAGTCAGTTTTCAGTTTTGCATTTGAATCCCTCAGCTATCATTTAAGTGAAATTACCCAGGCTTTTCTATTTCCCCGAAAATTGGAAAAAATATTTGTATTTTCCTGGATGCAGGAAAGTCCAGAAATATGTAACCAGTGCGGAAATTTCAGTCAGGTGAACTAACCTACACTTGCCTTCAAGTGGCTTGGAGTATCGACATTATGGAGAAACCGTAGATTTTTTCCAAGTCGGCTAATTGGTATCTAAGTTACGCTAAGGCCTGAGGCAATGTAACCGACTTCGCTTAGTTTACCAAAAACCTTATGCGTGCTAAATTATACACAACTTAGTGCAACTGAACAAGAACTGAATGGAAGATATGAATCTAGGAAAATGTATGTTAGTTAGTTAGTTAGTTAAATTAAGCAATTTGTAAGGAAAGGACCAGAAATCGTATGCTATTTCGATAAACCGGTAGATTTTTGAGGGAGGTACCAGTATGGGAGGTACCAATAATGGAGTGCAGTGTCAACACTCCATTTTCACCAAAGCCATGACACCTGCCAAATTTGATTAAATTCGTTGAAGTACTTGAAGTTGAATATGAAGTTAAATATGAATATGAAGTTAAAAATTTATGTGGAACTAATAACTGATTTTTATACGAAGTATCGTAAGGGGCCGGTTTATCTGGTCGAATTTGCCCAAGATTTAACAAGCGATGTTAGTCATTTCAATATAAAGAAATCTACGCTATTAAGTCTACTAATTTGAAATTAGGATAATTCTCATTTCTCTCATAATTTTCAAACCTAACTTGATTACAATTTTAAGGCACACCAAATTTGTTGCAAATAATAAGAAATATGAAATCAACAACAAATTGGTTAAACCGTTGATTTCTATGGTAGGTACCGGAAAGCACTTGTTCAATTTTTAAAATTTTGGTCAACATGGTGAAGCAATTCAGTGGCAAATAATTCGAATTATTATTTATGGGTAAAAAAATGAATTTCGGAGGGGGTGGATCGATATGGCACATCTACAATCAACAACTATAGTACAATCCGATTAAATGTTAGGGTACACCAAATTTTGGGAAATTTCGCAGGTTTCTTAGCTCAATCAAAAAAAGTTATGAAATACATTTGATTAAAAGATACTTAATATTTTAAACGCCTTCTTAAGGATTTTAAACGCCATCTTAAATTATATACATTTACCCGTTCGGATTAAGTATAATTATTTGAAAATTAGTTCTTTTTAAAAGAAAACTGACGGTTTCGGACCAAGAAGATTTTGGGTTCGAATTCGAATACTTATGCCGTCAGTTAAGTCTAATTTCCCAGACTTTTTTATTTCCCGGGAGAAAAAATGAGATATGGTATATCCTTCAATGTTTACATTAAATTTCACAGGAAAAAAATTCCAAAAATGCAACATTTTCTAACCGTGTTGGGAATATTTACCCAAATACGGAAGCGTATTATGTTTGTTCCAATTTACACTATTATTTAACATATCAATTTGCATTGAAATAGTTTTGTATTTCTTACAGGAGAATTACCTGATATTCAACACGTTTATACTTTAAAATTATATTTTATATTTATATTTTAAATCAATTTAGATTAATCAAATGGATTTATTCAAGGTATTAATTTATATGAAATATTAACTGAAATATGAAATATTAATTGAAAACAGCGCCGAAGTGTGAAACAGAATTTTATTTGGCATGGACCTACGAAGGCAGTGGGAAATCGTCTTAAGTGGTAGTTTTACGACATTGTACGTAAATTTGTGAGCATTAAATCAAATTGTTAGTGTGTCAGCTTGGAAAATGGACTATATGTTATTTCGATGTATTAAGGCCTTGCTGTAAGGAGACGGACGTATGAATGTAGCTCGGAATATTGATCACACAATTACCGACGAAAGATGCACGTAAAAAGGAAAGATTGCAAAGAAAGTTGGAATATGTGAGCCTGAAAGCCTGGAGCGATGGAATCTTACCTTTAGGAAAGGATATATAGCAATACATATAAATATGTATATATGTCTATTGCGAAAGGAAACCCAGTCAAAATTTTAAAACTTTATAAATTCAAGTGTTTATTGTGCTGTTACTGCAAACGAAAAAAAGATCACTTCGACAAGACTTAATGAAATCGATAAATCTGTATGTCTTTCAGCTAAGAACGATATTCACCATACATACAAACTACATACATACAAAAAAAGGTAAGTTTGCAGTAATGAAGTATTTCAATGTATTCAGAGTTCAATTGTGATGAACGTTAGATATAATTCAAAGTCATACGAATGAATTCAGAAATTTATAATAAAATTCAATTAACATCTAATCACATGAGTCCGAGAGAACCCATCCGAATATTATATTCATCGCAATTGGACGACCAGCAGTGCCCGGAATTAAACCTTCGATAATGATTTTTGAATATAGATCTGCTCCAAGAACTATTTCAAACGATCGGGATTCGTAAAATTGCGGGTCTGCCAATTTAATATGAGAGAATTTTCCGGCAATGGAACTACTTAGCAATCTATTTGGAGTATCCATAGATATTTTGTTGTCTATCCTCATTGTAATCTCAATAACCGGCTGAGAAGGTTGTCGCGAACTAATAATTAAAGCGCAGAGTGTTTTGTGGCCGAGTTTTGGAGAGCGGAAGTTTAATTTCTGCACCAACTTATTTGATATTTTACTTAGCGACGTGCAATTATAAATTACGGCTCTTGCTTGATTTGGATTTTTAATATTTGATATTATGA
Source organism: Philornis downsi (assembly GCA_019455685.1). Lineage (NCBI taxonomy): Eukaryota > Metazoa > Arthropoda > Insecta > Diptera > Muscidae > Philornis > Philornis downsi. The sequence continues at coordinate 7,302,440 of JAHXMU010000007.1, forward strand.
CTACTGCTGAGGGAAAGAGATTGATGTTATTTAGTAAGGTAATTAACGACATGGTGACATGAGTAAGTGATGACAAGCTACTCGTCGGAAATTTTCTATGGATTTGTGGTTCCCGTCCTCCACAAATATGTAGTAACGTATAATGATCACTGCCACAAGTTTTACAACCACTCTTGTTAAAATATGAACCCGTAGAGTGGCGATATGCAAGGCAGTTTGGGCAACATCTATGCAGTAGAACCATCCGCAATCGAACGTCCACCTTAGTTTGTTTAGAAATTCGTTGGTGGATAGTGGACATGCTGAAAATATGAAATTTGAAGAACTTGCTTATTTTCGAAACGAACATTATGGTAGTAATACGTCTTTTACTATCGGTCGCATTACAGTCCCCTTTTCAGTCAAAACATCGACCAAATGTACAAGATAGTCCTTCCCCGAATATAACTTCGTTATTCGGCCTTTCTTGGCCTTTGCCAAGATTCGATTCGTGAGAGAAATGTTACTCTCGGTCTCTGGGCATTCAGCAGCCAACAATAGAGGACCACCTATTTGAAAACGGTCAGGTGTTAATGCTAGGAGATCATTTAGATTTTCGGAAATTGAAGAAATGGGATGAGAATTAACGTACGCTTCTATTCTAGAAATTAGCATTTCGGAAATGAACCTTAAAGCTTTTCACTCTCGCTTCCCAAAAGCCTCCCAAAGTGGATGTAACTGTGTCGCGTGAGTTTTCGATGAAGTTTCTTGCCAACTCTTTCGAGGCATCTACGAAATTTTTCCCATACAAAGTATGAAGGAATAGAGAGACAACTGGTAGCTTCTAAATGGATGGCGCGAGTTGAAAAACAAATAAAAGCGTATGTGCTTGGAAAAAGTCGGGAAAAAGGTAGACCTTCCAGGGGGATCTTCATCTGTTTCTGGAGTTTATGTTTAGAAATACTGTAAATTTTACATTGATGAATGACGCTCTTAATGATAGTTTTAGCCCAGAGAATCCAAAATGCAAACTTTAACAGTCTTAGCATCAAACTATTACTGCCTAATAGGATAATGTAATAGGGTGTCGTTCATCATATGTTAGGCTATCAGATTCAGAAATTCGACCGCATACCTTCATAAGGTCGTTATTGTCGAGGAATGGATTCAAATTCGCGATCAAACTTGACTTACTGATTACCTCACTTTTCGATAGCTGGTTGTATTCATCAGGGTAAGTAAATTTCTGAGTAATGATAATTAGATTCGTTTGAACAAATTTTATTTCGGAATGTTGCATAGCAGCAGTATGGAAATTATGACTGGATGGTGACCTTTACTTATAAACCTAAATATATAAGCGAGTACTCTCAGACCTTTTTGCAGGGACGAAAATTGTATTAAAGGGTCTTCATAGTTTTGAAAGTAGGAAAAGTGATAAGAAATTGGTATTGCTTCAAGAAAATGATCACCGGTATAAAGTGATGGCGGAATTGGCCAAAGACTCGCCGGTATTTGCAACCATGGTGGACCAAACCACCAACTTGGGAACAAACTTCTGGGAGCGATATCCGCTTCCGTTATCTGATGAAGTCTTTTTGTATTGAAAGTCCACGGTAAATTTAACGTAAGTGTTTTCCATGTAGGACATGCATATAATGCTATTTAAGTATAATTTAAGTATGCTGATCTTATTTACAATATTAAGTTCTGATCTTTTATTTATTAGAGGATTAAACAGCTTGATGGCCAATTTCATTTTGTTTAAAATGATCATTGAAAGTTAACCGTTTATTAAGGAGCACACCAATATATTTTACAGAGTTAGACCATTGTATTTCATTTCCGAACATTATTACATTTGACTGTGAGGTGTTCCATTTAGAACAGTACTCCAGCGACTCCTGCATGTGATCCAAAATATTTTGCACAATCAAACCTGAATACAAAATGGCAGAATCGTCGGCAAAAACTGCATACTCGCAATTACCAATTTAGGAAAAATCAGATGTATAAATGATGTAAAGAAGCTTCCCAAAACCGACCGTTGTGTGGCAGCCGAGGGAACATTCATAAAATCGGAATTATCTTTATCAGCTTGTACGTAAAAGGATCGGTTGCCCAAAAACGATTGAATAATTTTAATCAAGTACTGGGAAAAATTTAAATCGAATGAGTTGCAAAATTAAGCCATCATGTCCAGTAAGATGGAAGATGGAAATTGATAGTTTCAATTAAAATTAATGTTTAACATAATTTGTAATACGTTTAACTTGGTGGATGGTGCTGTCAGTAGTTCTAAACCGAATTGCTCGTCGAGAATGATTTTCCTCTCATTGACATAGTTCCACAATTTCTCCTTCAGAATATTCTCAAAAATCTTGCTCGTGTTGCTTAGTAGATTACAGGCTATAGCCCTATAGCTGCTAACCAAGTGGGGAGGTTTAGCAGGCTCCGGAATAGGAATTAATTTGGCTTTACGCCATGCGGAAGAGAAGTATTGAAGTTTGATACAGGCACGGAATATTTCTGCTAACCAAGTTATGGCAACATACGACATATTCCTAAAATATAAGTTCTTCATATGCCTAATCCACTGGATTTGTAAATTTTCATGTTCCATATAATGTTTCTAATAACCGAAACCGGAATAAATATATCACTATTTGGAGTCGTGCAAACTGAATTCATAAAATCAGTTAATTCGTCAGAAACTAGCCGCTCGACGATTTTGTATTTAATGCTATCGGAGAAATGATGATTGAAAATGAAGTGTTCTGCGAACAATTTAGATTTCGAACCAATATCTGCCGGAACGTTCGAGACTTTCTTTCTCAGTATTTTATAAATATTCCAAAAGAGTTTTAAACGAGTATCTAACTGCCTTAATTGGGTATTCCAGCTCCTATTTCTAAGCCACAATATTTCAAATTTGACAAGGTTATCATATTCCTTGTAAATCGATAGATCATTTTTGTAACGATATCTATTTCACTGCTGCCTAAAATAGTTTCTTTACCTAATATAATGTAGAATAAATGCAGGCAGTTTTATACATTTATTCATTACATTCCGTTTCGGGGTACTCACATCGACGGCAGATGAAATAGAATTATAAAAGTGTAGAATGCACTCATCGATATCATTTATGCTTTTGATGTCATTGGTGTACATTTGATTTTGCGATAAAAAGCTATTGATATGTAATTTAAATTTTCAATAGTTTGTTCTCTGGCGGTCATATTGAAGATTTAGAAGCCTGGACGGAGTAGACGAATGAATGGAAAAAAGAACAGACAAATGATCAAAATTTCATGCATTTGCTACAACAGGTTGGCCCATAAAGTGCGGAACGTTACTCAAAACTAAGTCGATTGTAGATGGTTTACATCTCGAAGCATAAGGAATGTGAGTTGGGTTGTTTGGAAAACGAATTGAAAAAGGAAACCTGACAGCCAAGTCCCACAGAATATTTCCTGTGAAAATATTCATCATGAAATGCTTAAATATCTGCCGCGAACACGAGGTTTTATAAACATTTTTTCGATAAATCACTTATTTTTTAATCGATCCACTTAACTTAATCTTTCTTCTTGATACATCTCGCATTCTATATACGTGAGCATATAAATAGTAAAATGTCATTTTACATCACTGCTGATCACAAAAGTTTGCATAAAGCAGTGTTTAAAAAAAATCTTCTTACCAGAAGCTTCAAAGAAACATCATTACCTGAATCAGACACAAAATCCCCAATAACTTTTTGCAGACTTAATGGGCCACCGCGATTCTCTGCCTAACGATATCGGCCTGCATACATGTTGATTTCAGGATGTCAAAAATATTTCAAAACTATCTTTGTAAATAGAGCGTATTGGAAAGCTGAGTATGGATATATCAAATTGTTTTTCAACATACTTTAAACACCTGCTATTGTTCAAATTTTCGATTTCTAGCATGCGAGTATACGTTAGATATCAAAGGGAGTTCAAACTTTCCGGTCCGCAGTGACGTAGAAGTTTTAATGAAAAATTTCTTTTTAAGTATTGAAATTTTCCAATTAAACAAATTTTAGTTATTAAACAACTAAAAAATCTTCCGGAATTCGCGATCCTTTTCACAATATTGCAATGTTTTCTTTAATTTCTTAGATTCTAATTTAGTTACGAGTGAAATAAAATAGAATTTCAAATACCACTAAATTATATAGTAATTCTTTGAATTATATCTTCGTTATAATAATTATTTGAAATTATACATTGGCAGTTTTTTTTTTTTTTGGTAAAATATAGTGTATTTTTCATAAATCTCATTTTCTTTTTGCGAAAAACATTCTTCTTCTAAAGAAATCTGGATAACACATTTTTCAACCGATTAATTATGCACAGCCACCAAAGGAATAGCGTTTTGTGCTGCCAACCCCACCATTCGCTCATAAACACAAACTGGCCGCAAATTGTCCCCATTGCATTCTTGTTCTCAGTTGTTCTCCTCAGAGTTACCTATTCCATATTGCCTATACAAGTGGCAGAAGGGGTAGGCCAATATAGTCCATTTGCATTCCCCGTCTATGATCCGAAAACGAATTTAAGGCGGAAAATGCATCTGATGATCCTGAACCTCTACTGAAGAACGTCACGTCTAACAAGTCCAAAATGTGATGTTAAAAATGATTGATTAACAATTACGGTTGTCATTTCAAACGGTCCAATCAACTCCATTATTTTAAAAGATATTTTAAGCTACAGATTCGTCAAATCTCGTTTGGTACAAAAAAGAACCTACATTAAAAATAAGAATCCTCGCAGTTTTAAAATATGTATGTAAATGGAGAGTTTCTGACTACAATCAAGCTATAGAATGCATTATGACATTGATCCGGAAGCGGCCGATCACAATGACAAATTTCTTCGATTATCGAGTTCGTGCATTATCAGTTTCTTCCGCCAGGCAAAACCGTCAATAGGTAATATTATTTGAATGTAATGCATCGCCTGCGTAAAGCTATTTGCAAAAAGTACGCCGGATTTGTTGGCAGACAACTCTTGGTTTTTGCCAACGCCAACGCGTTTTTCACCAACGATTCAACTAACACGCTACAACCACCGTATTCACATAATTTTACATCTTGTGATCCTCCTTGTGATCATCTCCTAAACACCGTATTTTGTCATTTGGAGAGATAGAACGTGGAGGCGATGAAATAGATTGTGACGAATAAAGGTTTTTT
>JAHXMU010000008.1:0-53890 GCA_019455685.1 Philornis downsi
AAAAAAAAATTTAAACTATCATAGAGAAATTCAATTTATCACTGAGAAATACAAAAATATATTGCCAAACTACAAATTGGTGTTCATAAACACTGTATACAGTGGTCAGCGCTCGAAGTGTTACCAAATAAAAATGCTGTAATTTTGTCAACTTTTATTTTCTTATTTCATAATTTCAGTATATCGTATATCACGGATAATAGCATATATCACGGATAAATGCGGTCTGACGATATTTTGTCCCATTCTCGGCGAAGAGCAATGTTTAAGGCGTTGACTTTCTCATTATTGTGAAAAAAATATTTACGAATTATTTGCGTGCCTAAAGTAACAAATTGCCATTTAAATTTTTTTTCACTTTAGATTTACTGACTTGCCTTACGTTTTACTGAAAATGGGTAATAATCATCCTGTAGCCGACATAACAAAGAGACACAAAAAAGTTGGCAAATATTTTCCTTATTTTTCAACATAATCTCCTTTTAGCTCGAAACACTTCTTCCTGAAACATTCAGTAAGAATATAATATAATAAAAGCAGTTAGACTCTTTAAAATAGCCATCATCCAAAGAATTATCCTCTTCATTATTGACAAATCTTTTACCACTGGGCCATTTTTTCAAATTTCGAAATTCGAGGAACATAAATCTGGCTAATAAGGAGCGTGATTAAGCAATTCGATCTTTAATTCAATAATGTGTGTGAACTGCAGCGTTGTCTTGATGAAACCACACTTTCTTTTTTGCCAAATGCGGCCTTTTTCCATAATTTCATCACCTAAACGCTACAATAAGTTAGCATAATATACCCCGTTGATGGTTGTTTTCTTTCTGCACATCCCAAAAAACAGACGTCATAACCTTAGCTGCAGAGGGCACCGCCTTCGCATTCTTTGGACACGATCTCCCATTCCAGTCCACTCTTTTGACTGTTTTTGTCTCAGGTGTGAAGTGGTCGATCCATGTCTCATACATGGTTATATATCGAAGCAAAAATTCACCTTTATTGCGTTGAAACATCGCCAAACTGAAACATCGTTACGATGCTATTTTTTCTCTATGGAAAGAAAGCGCGGCACCCATTTTACGCACAGCTTTCTTATCTTCACATCTTTGGTCAATATACCATGTGTAGCACTTTTTGAAATGCCTATCATTTCAGCACCTTCAGCCAATCATCGACGATCATCCAATACCATTCTGACACCTCAATTCGTCGATCATTACGGTGTTCATCTTAGCAGCTCGTACGGCCTCGTTTAATCTCTGCTACCCAATATTTTACAGTCGTAAACGAAGGAGCAGACTCCCTCAGAGTAGAATCCAGTTCAGCTTTAATATTGGTCGGACTGAGACTTTTCAAATGTAAATATTGAATTACATATTGGCGACCAATTTTTCCATTAGATTGTTGATTTTTGATGGCTCAAATAAAAACACTAAGCAACGTGGCGCCATAAAACTTAAAACATATGTTTTATAAGGCTTTTCACTAAAATAATTTTTTTCAAACCACTGGCACCACCTACCACTGGCATCCCAAACCAAACCAAACCATCACTGATGCAAGCGCTTGCTTTCGCAGAGCAATTCGTTAGTTTGTTTACTTACGTATTGCCGATCCGTAAAATTGTTTTCATCAAAAATTACCAAATTTCTATGCTCGCCACCACCGGTAAGTGTTTCAACAGCTTTGCTCTTACTGGCGAACTGTCTCTTGTGAAGAGGTGAAGTTTCACACATCTTGTATTTTGTAGGGCTTTAGCCGCAGTTCATTTCTCAATATGCGCCCCATGCTACGAGCAGACACATAAAATTTTTTTGGCGCTTTTCGTGGATAGTGACGAATTCTAGCCTTCACTTATCGAACCACTTCTGGCGACGTCACTATATTTGGATGTCCAATCCCGTGGCGTTTTTTTCAATGCTACCAGTTTCATTGTAACGTATAATGGTCCAATACATAAGCATTTTGTGCACGTAAATGTCATCGATCGTAAACAATAACTGGACACGATTTTCTATCCAAATACAACGAATGACACTATGGCGGTTTGAACTTCGTTTTTTTAACAGTGACGTACAACTATATGATTTCTTAATCTTGTAAACAACATAGCAGAATATCACTTGTCAAAAAATGAGCGCGCTGCCTTTAGCCATTTGATTGCTACAGCAGCGTGAAATTGGTAACGCCTTGAGGGCCTATCCCGTTATATTGAGAAATGAGAAGTCGATTTAGAAGAAATACGAAATAATAATATAGTGCACTAAGATGATGCTCAATATCTGGAAGCTTGATTAATTGATTTGCCAATTAAATTCATTGTTGAATATAGTAACACACAGATACTCCTATACTGCTTATATAATTGTGATGAAAGTTTGTCCTACAGTTCCTGGGATGTCTGCGATTATCTTTGAAGTATTTTCTGCAAATTTCAATTTAAGTTACCCTTCACTAATACAGTATGAATGATTTTGAGTATTAGAACAAATATTGTGATGTCAATGTTTCCACCAAAACATTTTTTATGTAGAACAGTATCTTAGATTTCACATAGAATACAAATGTGTGTCTTGATCGAGGAAGTTCTATAGGAAAGTGCTGTTCAAGACAATTTTATATATACAGATTTTGTATTCCCAGAAACTTTGCGATATGTATAGAGAAAGACATCTTCGGTGACGTATTTCACGTAGAATATGAACTGTGTCTTGACGTACATTTTTCTGTATAAAAAGCGCCGTTTAAGACATTTTCATAAATGCAAATAATGAATTCCCAGAAACTTTGGCATTTGCATTAATTTCTTAGTAACAAAAGGCATCTCAGTCGAAATTTTTATCAATAATACTTTTCGGCTCCGATTGTAAAGTTTCAACGGGTTCAAAAAAATTATTTCATGAAACTAGCATCTTCTAAATCAGATTTCAAATAATTATTTAGCTCTTTTTAACATTTTCTGTTATGCTTCATTCAAATATGTTCGTCTGGCTTTTTCGCATTGTAATGTAATGGTCAACACTATAATAAAGTTTTGTAAACGATGTAAAGAATACTCGTATATGTGCTGTGAAATTAGACAGGAATTTCAGTTCTCACTTAGTTAATCGGGCACCAGCTCGATTGTCTCACATAACAAGTGAGACAATTTCAATCAATCTTCATTTTCTTTACTATGCAATGTTCATTATAATCTTTATATTGGGCATAAATTGGTCTTTGGATAGTTTTTTTTTATCAGAATAGGCATTCCTTCATTCGTAAAAACAAATAACTGAAGTGAAAGCTTTAACAAACTGTTCGTCAGAGATTTTTGATGTAGTATAATTAAAACACTGTAGGTGGCGCACAAGACTTGTTCATAAATTTGTGTCACTAGTAATCTGTATCCCGCCTTGTCCAAATACGATCGATTTACGTTACATGGTGTAAGAAACATAAGATCTCGTACTCAAAAAGCCAGTGAGACAGTTTTATGATTGCTTAACTCCGTATTATTTAAACGAGCGAAAAGAGGAAATACGGCATATTTTACGTTTTTTTTTCGATAAAGGCGAGAACGCATGCCAGGTAGCTCAAAATGTAAACGATATTTATGGTTCTGATGTTCTAACAGCCAATAACGCGTAATTTTAAAGCCATCAATTTCGTTTCGGTAATTTTAATGCTAAAAATACATCACGCTCTGTAAGGTCAATTTTCGTGAATGTCGATAAAATAATGGAAATCATCAAGTTAACTTTTATATAATTTCAGCACTGTTTCGATTGCCATACGAGTTAACGAAAAAAACTCATGGACCGAATTTCAATCTGAGAATCGCTGCTGAATGGCAAAACAAAAACAGCGAGCTTTGGCCAATATGAAAGGGAATGTGTTTCAACAGGACATCAGCAGTCCGCACGCATTGATAATGACTCGTCAGAAGTTCCGGCAGCTTAATTCAAAGGTTCTACACATCCACCTTATAATCCGGACCAGCCACCAGTTGATTGCTACATATTCCTGTCTAGGGCGATTGATTTTGCTGGTAAAAATTTAACTCCAAAAAAGCCTGTGAAAATTATCTATCTCAGTTCTTCTTTGCCATCAGTTTATCGAACAAAACGATACATACTAAATCGGATTATTCAAACTATACAAAATAAAGTATCCAATGTTATGCAAAAATAATGGATATGTTTTTACATCTCATACTTTGCAGAAAATGGTTTAGTGTAACGAATGTGATCAATAGGTCTGTCTAAAATGAACGAATTGTAATGGAGTTCATATCAACAAATTGAAAAATAAAGGCAAAATATTTCAAATTTCCCACAGACTTTTCTTCATGAGTGAAAGCTTTCTCAAAATCTACGTTGACCCTCCAAACGACGTCAGTTTGTTTTCTTTAAATTGAAATATTTACGCCGCAACTTGTTTAATTTCTAACAAATAACGTAACGCTTAATTAAGTCCACAATTGTTGCAATACAAAACACAATTAATTGCCTATTGCATTTAGCAAAAATTGTGCGAATTCTTAAGGAGCGTTTGCCTATTGATGACAACTTGAAGAATTTGCGGTTTACTCGCGTTTGAATGCTAATTATCATGCAATCACATGGATGATTATTTAAGCAAAATTTCATTCATAATTGAACAGTAGCGGACTTCGTGTCAAAAAGGTGAATATAAAAATAATACGATTCAATTTATGATTGTTAATTTTTAATGTTTATTCATTGTTTTTTATTTCTGTTCACAGTTATAACTGTCTGGGCTGTCAATGGAAGCTCATTTTGAATGTGAACGTATTTATGATATTACAATTAATATTTTTATGATTGTAATTCTACCTTAGTATTATGGAATAGTGCAAATACTTGAATTTTTCGCATAATTATAAGAACTGTTTTGTGAAACAATTCAATGCCATATTTTTGTTCCTTTAGTTGTTTTAATTTACACCTGGTTTGTTGTTTTGGAATTAGAATGGTTTAGATGAGAGAGGTATTGCATGTCATTTCACAAACTTTCGTTTAGAAATAAAATCTGCTAACTGATTTAATTTTAATTTATAAGATTCTGAAATTATCACAATACAATATTAAAACATAATATAAACAAGGTTTGTCTCTAAAGCACCGTTACAGAACTTTTTTTTTCATCTTAAAATTGTTACTGTTAATCCTTACGTAAAATTCAGTCAACTATGTCACGTGGGAGGCTAAACCTTGTTCTACGCGGTTAAAGTAAGCTTTAAGGAGTCAACAAGAATAAATTCGACCTGACATATAGATGGTGCCAGTAATTTAAAAAAAAATTATTTTGGTGAAAAGTGACCATATATTTTAAAGTGACATATATTTTAAGTTTCAAGGTGCCACGTTATTTAGTATTTTTATTTGAGCCATCGAAAGTAAACAATCTCAGTAAATTTGTAAACATGCAAAAAATTGTTAACCGTTCTGTAATTCAATATTTCAATTTAAAAGGTCTCAGCCCAACCAATATTAAAGCCGAGCTAGATTCTACTCTGGTAGAGTCTGCTCTTTCATTTACGACTGTGAAATATTAGGTTTAAACGAGGCCGTACGGACTGCCAAGACGTACACCGTAATGGTCGACCAATTGAGGTATCTACGCCAGACACGGTTAAGAAAATCCACGAAATGATATTAGATGGTCGTCGGCTGAAAGTGCGTGAGCTATCTGAAATGATAGACATTGCAAAAAGTGATATAAATGGTACATTGACCGAAGATTTTAGGATAAGAAAGCTGTGCACAAGATGGGTGCCGCACTGGCTTTCAATGGAGCAAAAGTAACATTGTAAAGATGTTACAGTAGAGTGTTTGGCGATATTTCGCTGCAATAAAGACTAATTTTTGCGTCGATTTATAACCATGGATGAGACATGGGACCAAGACTTCACACCTGAAACAAAGGAACAGTCAAAGCAGTGGACTCGAATGAGAGAATCAGGTCCAAAGAATTCGAAGACGATTCGATCTGCAGGCCAGGTCATGATGTCTGTTTTTTGGGATGCGCATGGGATTATTTTTATTGATTATCTTTAGAAAGGAACACTCATCAACGGCGAATATTATGCTAATTTATTGCAGCGTTCGTGTGATGAAAGTATGCAAAAAAGGCCGCGTTTGCTGAAGAAGAAAGTATTGTTTTATCAAGACAATGCTCCACATCTACTATTGCGAAAGTTAAAATTAATGAATTAAAGATCGAATTGCTTCATCGCTCATCTTATTCGCCAGATTTAGCTGCCTCGAACTATTTTCTATTTCCAAACTTGAAAAAATGGCTCGGTTGGTGGCCGTTTTAAGGAGTTTGAAAGTTATTACTATAAACAGGGTACGGAAGCTATTGAATATATCGCTGGAAAAAGTGTATCGATTTAAATGAAGATTATGTTGAAAAATCAACAAAATTTTTCCTAACTTTTTTGTATATTCTTCGTTAAGTCAGCTAGTTTTGGGACAGCCCTCGTATTTATTTCAACGAACAAAGAGTTTATCCATTTGGGAGGCTGCTTGAATTTTGCAACTACAACGCCCCTTGATATAATAAATGCCTGGGAATTGGGAATTGTCATTAAGCAAGGATTTTAATGGCAAATCGCTCTTTCGGCAAACAAAACTCAAAGTATGCCAGACACTATTTTACTGTGTAGCGCATAATCTGTGTTATGACACAAGTAGGAAGTAAGTCTTCAAGAAAATTTTTGGCATTCGGTGTAGGGGTCATGAGAGTCATGAGTTGTATATCGACATCGACGGGGTTAAGCGCATTAAAACACCGCGATTGCGTTAGCTGGATCATGTTCTGTGGATTGACTAGAGCGCTCTAGTACAAAAAACCTTCAACAATGAATGGAATGGCCTGGTTTCTGAAACGTTATTTTTTCCGACGAATATGAAGGGGAACGGAGAAGATCAAGACACTTTTCTTTTTCTACATGTAGCTCATTACAAGTAATAATTTATATTGTAGTGACCATCTAAGTTAGTACAATCGGCTTAAAATATTCATCTTGAAAGGTAAAGTAAGATCATCAATTGCTTTTTACCAAAAAAAAAAAAAAACGGAAAATTAAAATGTTTTTGAAATTACTTATTTTCACGTCTCTGATACGTTAAACAGCTAAACAATAATATTTTCCACAACTTAAATAAGTTGAGTCTTGCCAAAATTTAGTTATTTATCACATAGCCAGTCCTATTATGACAGAATTGCAACTAAAATCCCCTACAGGCTAAAAATTCTAAATTCCATTGACCTCTGAAATCTCCTAATATTACTGCTCCTAATTTCTGCTTGTAGAATTATTGCAAATAGAAAGTGTACCAACCAACACCAAAAAAAAAAAAAATTGGGCGACTTAAATCAATGCATTCGAATCATAATTGAAATAATTCCCTATGCAGCCCTTCAGGCAGTAGTGATACTCTATGCGTCACCGAGCGTCAAATGAATAAAGAGAGAATAATTCATGTGAAATATAAAAACTTCTTTGTGCCACATTTATCAGTCTATATAGATTTCGAAACTTTTGAGGCAGAATGCAACCTTATCTCAAATTAGGAAAAATTTATCTATGAATAAAAAAACAATTGAATAGGTTGTTGAACTATAAAGTGCCATGAAAAATGCACCGGTTCATCACAAGGAAAATGTGTGCTGCGAAACTGTCCTCTTCTCCTGCATAAAATATCGAATTTGCAATAGCATTTTTCAATAACCGAGCCCAGAATTGATACAAAATCTTAAATTGTATATGCGTGCGGATTTCTCATTTTCGTTTCTATTAATTACTGCCATAGTTGCTTTTAGTTAACAAATAAATGGTAAAATTGTTGAATAAATTGAGAAAATTTACACTTTTTCAGAGTTCTGCTTAACCCTTATTGGAAAGGTTTATTCCCCACATTGGCCCTTTTTTGCCTACTTGTGTGGGTGTGAGCAGTACAAACTGTAAAGAACGATCTACCAACTTACAGTCAGGTTAGTGGGCCAATCATAAGAAACCCCCTTTGGTACATAACATATAAATTTTGCTTGATATTTCCAGTTAATGTGGATATTATTTAGTATTTTCATTAGCCATGCCCACATTAAGAATAGATTTTAAAAATTATGTGAGTTTGAATGATTCTTTCAAATACGTACTATTGACTTTAACTAAAGAAAACAAAATGCCATAATTAAGAATAATTTCGACGAATATCCCTTTTCAGCAAGTGGATTTAGTTCTTGTATTGCAAAATCTTTCCTTTTGGGGCGATTTAGTCCAATTTTGAACCTAATCTGCTTATGATTCTGAAATAATTTTATGCAAAATTTCGGCCGTATAACTCAAATGGTTAGATCTCTGCTGAGCATTTAACTGTCCAGCGGATGGATGGGTCTCCTCATTCTTGGGAACAGGAAAAAGTCGCAATGGACCAAATCTGGTGAATACGGTGGCTGAGGTATGATAACGGTGTTGTTTTTGGCCAAATAATCTCTCACAAGCAAAGATGAGTGAACAGGTGCATTATCATGATGCAAAAGCCATGCATTTTTTTCCACAATTCTGGTCGTTTTTTTTCGTATTGCTTCACGCAAATGGCCATAACTTCAAGGTAATACTTCTTAGTTACCGTACGACCTTATGGTAAGAACTCCTGATGCATGCTAATCGAAGAAAACTGTGAGCAAAACCTTGACATTTGATCGAACTTGGCGTGCCTTTTTTGGGACGATTGGGCTTCCATTGGGACGATTGGGCTTTGATCTCGATGTCATAACTATATACTCATGATTCGTTACCAGTTGTGACCCTTTTAAGCAAATCTGGATCATCGTTGACGTCATTCAACAATTCCTGAGCGATGTTCATGCGACGTTGTTTTTGCGGCGGAGGTATAAAAATGTACACAAAGTGGTCCATTTCATAAAAAAAAAGTTAACAAAATTTGGTTTAATTTGCATGAATTTGCATTAAGGCGAATTTGAAAACGAACTTAGTTGTTTGTTTTCATACAAATCAAACTTAATAACCAACGACATATTTTTAAACTCAATTTGCATGGAACCACTATGCAAATAACAATAGTGAACCACACTTGACATTTTTAACTTGGTTCCCTGCCAACTATATCAACGACAACAATAAATACCAACTACGCAAGTGGTTCCTTACTTGAAGGTTTCAGAAATCTCGAATGACGCGTAGTGATTTTCGCTTATGTAGTGCCTAAACTAACAAGGGATAGTAACGGAGAACAACTACATACATATGTATGCAGTAACATGTTTGCATGGGTAACGCATCATTGGCAATTTTTTTAAAGTCATCGTTGCAATCTTCAAGTTCACTTTTTAATGATTTTTGTTATTAAGTAAAAGTTTCCAACAACATAAATATAATCCCAAATTTTAAAACATTAAAGTTGAAAACATATGCAAATATTTTTAGATTGCTTTAAAAATCCACAATCATTATCAACTTTTATTTAAATTAAGAGCATGAATACAAAGAGCATCTAAAGTAGAGTATTATAAAATGAAATTATTCTCTTTTGATATGGAGTAGCCAGGGATGGTAAAGTAAGAATGTAGTTATATTTTACTCAAGCCACACAATTTAATAACTTTTTAGAATATGATGTGCGCATTAAATTTCGCAATAAATAAATTTCTCAATAGTAAAGAGGTTTGACAGTTCATGGCGGTTATGTTAATTCATTTATTGTTAATTTTTTTGTTTTTTATCTTTCAGACAATTTAGACAAAACACCATGGCATTCATGCAATAACCAATCGACAAAAAAATCGTTCACATCTCACAGACCATTCGTTTTTATGCAATTTTAGCATCTACCTATTCCTTTATTATACAAGTAAAATTTCATTCAGGAAAATAGTTTTTGAACCAATTGTTTTTGACATTTATAAATCAATTTTTCAGTACTCGAATGAAAATCGAATTTTTGGAATTCGTAAGTTATATTTTTGGTCCGTTCTGATAAGTATGTTCAATATCGTAAAATTTAATTGCAATCTTTGTTCATTAATTATGAAAAGTTTTTCGACAAAAAAACTCAATTACTTGCATTTCCAAGATAGATGCTTTCAGATGGGTTTTAAAACAAACATTTAAGCATACTATACAGCATACGTATTTTCGATTCGAAGGCTAACCTTCTAAAAAAAAGTCGGGTATTAAAGATCCGTTCCAAAACTCTAATGCAGTATACGAGTACAATTACTTTCGAAAAGTACTTTTCTTCTATCTTTTCTATCATTTGAAGAGCTATACCATATTCCATCCCTGCAGCTTACGCTACTATCTCTCTACTACTACTACTACTACAATACTATCTCTCCCTCTCTCTCGCTCAATCCCCATATAGATAGGTAGATGTTCCCCACAGTCTATTTGACATGGAACATCAATTATGTTCAGTAGAACTGAAATTTTCCACCGAATACTTGGTCCGGAAAGAGACTACCGGCCGATCGGCTCTTTTATTTCAATTCGTTTAGAAATTAAATTCCCAAAAACGGATAGAAGCTAATTCATCCGATAACTGCTATTGTCAACAGCTGTTTTGCACTCAATTGGCCTCAACAACTGCTCAAAGATTCAGACGGACAACAGTGTGCAAGAAGACAAAAACAATAACGAATTTAAGATAACTTTCCCACTCTTCATATGAATCATTTTTGTTATCCACCCAACACGCACGCCACAATAACAAAAGCAGCAGCAATAATGTTTAGAAATTATCATCGCACATTCAGCCAATTTGTAAACAAAAAATTACTGAGCAACGCTCAAGCGTTCACAGCGAAGAGTAAAAATTTAGCAACATCATGCTCCCCATCATCCGAAGTAACAGATTTGCATCCACTAAAAGGCATCAAAATACTTGATCTCACGCGTATTGTAGCCGGTCCTTACTGTACCATGATCTTGGCCGATTTGGGAGCTGATGTTTATAAAATCGAAAGACCATATGCCGGGGGAGATGAGTCAAGGAAATGGGGTCCCCCTTTCATGAAGGAGAGTAAAGATTCTACCTACTTTTTGGCTGCTAATCGTAACAAGAGAAGTGTTTGCATTGACTTGAAGAAAGGCAAGAACTTAATCTATGAACTGGCCCAGAAGTGTGATGTGTTGGTGGAAAACTATGTGCCGGGTAAACTGGAAGAATTAGAACTGGGCTATTCACAATTGAAAAAGATAGCACCACGTTTAATATATTGTTCCCTGACCGGTTACGGTTCAGAGGGTCCCTATGCCCAAAGACCTGGTTATGATGTCATAGCTGCATCCATGGGTGGCTTATTGGACATTACTGGCGAACGCAATGGGCCGCCCACCAAAGTGGGCACTGCCATTACAGACGTATCTACGGGCCTATATGCCCATGGCGCAATTTTGGCGGCCTTGTTGCAGCGTCATCACACCGGTCGCGGCCAGAAGATCGATGTTAATCTCTTCTCTACCCAAGTGTCTATATTAATCAATGTCGCCACTAGTTACTTAAATGCAGGCCTGGAGGCTAAACGTTGGGGCACCGCTCATTCGAGTATAGTGCCCTATCAATGCTTTAAAACCGTAGATGGATATTTGACCTTAGGCACTGGCAGTGACAAACAATTCGAAGAGTTATGTCGACTTCTGCAACTAGAAAATGTGGCAGACAATCCCAAGTTCAAAACCAACCAAGATCGCGTTAAGAATCGTGTAGAACTTATAGAAATTTTGGACAAGATCTTCTGTCAGAAAACTTCCAAGGATTGGATGAAACTATTTCAAAAAGTCTCTTTTCCAGTCGGTCCTGTCAACAGTATTCGCGAGGTGTTTGAAGATGAACATATTAAGGAAATTGGGCTGGTCAAAACTTTACCTTACTGCAAAGATGGTGAAGTGAAGTTGGTGGGTCCGCCCGTGGTCTTTAGTGAAGCGAAAAATGATGCCCGTTCAGCGCCACCAATTTTGGGTCAGCACACGGACGAAGTTTTATCGGAAGTTTTAGGCTATAGCAGAGAACAAATTGTCGAGCTTAGGAACAAGAAAATCATCGAATGATTAATTTGAATTAAAGACTAAAGTGTGAAAATTCATGTCAATAAAATGAAATTTTTTTAGAAGTTAAATTTGGATGAAATGCATAATATAATGATAATATGATCTTCAAAAATAATTAAATTTTGATTAGTTTTTCCAGTTTTATTTTTTTCATTCTCGAAAAAATCTCAGTTTTTATTTTAACATATTTAAAAAAAATATTTTTTAAAATTTAAAAATTAATTACTTTTTTCAAAAATTCTGAAAAAAATGTTTGGAGGATTGTAATTGAGCAGGCTCGCCAATACCAAAAGATAGTGTGCCGTTTCTTAAATTTGCGTGCAACGCCCATGTGGTTTTAAGGTAATCTAAATATTGTCTAATTTGGTTCAATTTATCTATTTCCAAACATTTTTATATCAATTGTGCCCATTTTTATATCCCTTTTCGGGAGAATTTCCATTCAAAACATAGAGATTCAAAGATATAAAAATATGGATACCCAGACTATAGGTCTTTCAAGAAATGCTTTTTTAGCCTAGAACTTAGCAAATGTTGCATCGGAACTTGAACCCACATCCGTACAAAATTCAAGTAACCCTCCAGCTTCCGGGAAAACGAAACTGCTACTTTTAGCTACGAAATTGAGGTTAGGAACACAGTCTCATTATAAAGGAAATTTAAAAAAAAAATTAAAATGTCGTCTTCTTAAAAAATGAAGAAAATTGCTGAAGAAGAAATCATCAAAATTGAGAGAAACATTCCGCTAAGGGCATAAAAAAAATTTCGAAATTGTTATTATTACCATACTAATAAGGGTGAAAGGACATAAATGGAACTATCGTGTAAAATGTTGTCTTATGCGGCTGAGTCTAAAATCATGAAATTAGTTCTGCAGTCAAATTAAGGCAAGCCAGGCTTTATGACATTTGAATTGTTAGTGGTTCAACCGGGCGAACGTCGCAATTTTCTGATGGTTGAAGATAAGACCGTGAAAATATGATGGAAGCTTTACCCTTATAACTGTCGAAATGTGCAGAATTTTGAAATCGCACTTAGGTATTCACACGTTTGCTAAGGACATAAACAATTGTAACAAAACAATTGATCTTATTTTAATGTGTAGTGTTATTACGTAGTATCTTAAAAATTGCTATTTTAAAGAGTTGCTATAATTTTGAACTATATCGAATTTCGGAGTGGATATTGAACATAAATATATGCCAAAATAAATGCCCGGATGACGAGTTTCCCATGGGCGTTACCCCCGCCAAGTGCATGCAGTTCACGGTTTACCTTTTACTAAATGAATACTTTTGTGACCTGAATGCAGTTAAATTTCTATTTATATCCATTTTCTACTCAAATTGAGAATACGGAATGAAAAGAACATAATACAGTTTAATGTGAATACAGTTGATAACACTGGGAAACATCTGCCTGTAAACAAAACGTATGGCTACCTGTATATGCTCGTATTATCTCCTTACTAGGAATCGCCGTTAGTGTTTCCGGCGGTAACTATCGGCGATGAGGTTTATGAGTTTTCTCTTGTGCGGCTTGTCCTCTATACGGGACGAAATAAGCGCACCTGTTATGCCCAAAAGTTATCTACTTAATGTGAGACCGGCAACTCTAAACACACATGTAAACAAACAATGACATTAAAGGAAAATAAAAGTCTCACACAAACCCAGAATATGTAATCTGCGCCTCGCCGACAATGTGTGATTATGCATGTGAGAAAATAAACAACATGCACTTGACCTATTATGCAAAACATTTTGCACTATAAGTAGATGAAATCGTTTTTGGGGTCTCCTTCTCCACCCCCACCACCAAAAAATAATAACAAAAATAGGAAAAAATAAAAGGATTTTATTATTACTCACTCATGGAATACATTGTGCAGCTGGTATTGGGCATATTTCAATATTGATTTTACCACATCCACTACCAATATAAACGGTTTTGTAGCCAACGACATTTTGTTGTTTTTTTCAGTTTTTGTTTGTTTATTTCAATTTTGCAGTTGTTGTAAATTTACAATTTGCGATATTAGAAAATTAAAAATATACGAAAAAACACACACACAAAACAGCGCCAATAACAAAGAAGCGAAATGGAGAAAAGAAAACAATTTTGTGCTCTTCTTTTTTAAACAAATTAATTTCTAATGAATTTCGTGTCATGCTAATTTCACTTACTATTCAACAAACGACAATAACAAAGCACTAAGTCTTTTGTATCACTCTACGCGAAAGAAACAACAACAAACAGTCACACACAGTACACAGCAGGAAAGAGAACAGTAACACTGGAGCACCAAAACCAGCAAAGAAGAGTCAACCTTTGCCATACACTTGCTGCACACGACTGATTGATTTCTTCAAGTACGGCCGGACTGTAAAGCCAAACTACGAGTAATGAATAACTACACGCCACTACCCCGATGACAGCTGTACGACACCACCTCCAACCACCAGGATGATGGGGGATGAGATCTGGAGCGTTAGAAGACTTGGACAAAAACCACAATTCTAGCTGAAATGGAAAATATGTAAATGCAAAGCAGCATATTGGTAGTACTAGTCAGCAGTAGTTGTTGTGATATTTATTTGTGCGTCGTCTATGGTTCAAATGAGTTGCTCTCTCACTTTTCTCTCTCTCTCTCTCAGAGATAGCTACAACACGTCGGCATCAATGAGACAAAACCTTAAAAAACTACGAGAGATTTATAATGCTGAAACCAAGATCATCTTGTTGAACGCACACTAATGTAAAACAACAACGTTACTAATTTTTCTATTTGGCGGGTTTCATTCAGTTTTAAACGATTTGATGTTTACAAAACTATCATTGCAGTGATAGAGGGTAGAGCGATAAATTCAGCGAATAACTAGATGTAATCGTATAGGTATATTTCGGTAGTCGATTTCAAACACGGCGATTTATCATTAGGTAACGCCATATGTCTTCTCCGATGCCACAGCCATACAAAAATTTTAAAATTAAATGTGCTTAAAATAATTCAGAAGCAAATATTGTCACCAATATATCTGCGGTCACAAGGAAAATGAACTTAATTGGTGTTTGAACGAAGTCATATGTTTGTGCCCCAATCCCAGTCCCAAAAATTGGCGAAGTTTACATCATATAACATTTTTTTAAAACAGTGATTTTTGAAAAATTGTGTAACATCTCTCTATATTAATGTAACCATGAATGTGCATTTTTTATTATAGTTTACATCATTAAAACGCAAGTTGTCTCCTAAGTGGTCAAAAGTTATAACAAATTTCCATAATAGCGATTTTTTTTGAAAACACTTAACTTATCTCTCTGCTTGTAAAATTTTTAAGGCAGTTTTTTTTTTTTTTTTTTTGTTTGGAGTTACGTAACACCTCTAAATATTAATATAATATTGTTATAATATTGATGCAAGCAGGAATATAATTTGTATTAATATAGTTTACTCTCATTAAAATCCTAGACGTCGTCGCACGAAATTTGTAAACAAATTATCCACATTTCGGTTTCTTAGATTTCTGAATTTCTTGATTTTTGTTAGCACTTGGCTTTATATCTCCACATACCCACACATGCGTTGAAATCACTTATTTGAATATAATTCGGCAAGCTTATTTAATATAAAGTTCAATTAACTTCAAATATTAATCCGGCCCGATACTTATAAATACATCCTCTACCACTAGAGGAGTAGAGTATGATAAATTTCCTACCGGTTTGTTACAAAATTCTTCTCATGCTTCTATATCGCTCATTTTTCCACTAAATTGTGCTTTAGAAAACAGGGTGACCGAAGTATGCTGCTACCAAGATGTAGCTTAGAGACATTGGAAGAATTTTTGTTTCCAGAACTTGTACGTCGCAAGAGAATACCTTTGAACTCTGAGTTGTTTCAACAAGATGATGCAACCTATCACATACTCAGACTTGAATTGGCAGAATTGCAATTCTCCAATATAGTAATTTTAAGAAACTCCACATTCCCTTGGCATATTGGGTTTGCCGCAAATGATTTCTTCTTGTGGGATTATTGCAAACAGAAAATTTAAAAATAAAACTAACAAATTTGGACGATTTAAAGCAATACATGCGAACGATAATTGAAGCAATTCCCGGTGCAACCCTCCAGGCGGTAATGAATAATCAATTATTTTCCAGATGAATAAAGCCAAACTAATTTATATGAATTAAAAAAAAAAGTTGTTTGAGTTTCATAACGTAGCAGCATTTATCAGCCCATCTGTACGAGATACATATATTTTCACCTAAAAGAATGAAATGGGTATAATTTCATGCGACACAAAAATTTAATATCTAGAAGGAAATGCTCAAAGCATTTAGTATCTTCTTACCAAATGTTTTTCATGACTTGTCTGTCTGTCTGACTGGCTAACAGGTAGGCTAATAACTGAAAATTGTTAAAAATTGGTGCAGCTAAATATATCGATCCACCCCTTCTGGTACCTCCCAAACAAATCCATAAATTTTTCGCAATTCAATTTTTTTCTTGTAACTTCTAACTTATAAAACTTGGAAAGTAGGCCGATTGATCATTTCTTGATTTAACCCATACAGTTATAGTTCCATGCTTTTTATTCAGCTGCACTAAATTCAGTCAGTTTTGGAATAATTTAAGCAAATGAAATAAGAAAGCACCATCACGTCCCTTTTATTCCCGAAGTAAACATTTTCCAATTTTTCGAAATTTATTCCTTTCTCTGCAATATGTTTCCAATTCATAATCGTTCACTTCCTACGATTTATATTATACGAGTATACATATTTTAATAAAATAAATTGAAACGAAAGTTTTGTTGTGTGCAATTTCGTTTCTTAACCTGAATCAAACCTTGAAATTTTACGTAGTAGTTTCGTTTATTAGCAGAGAGCAGAGCGCAAAATGTTACGAATAATTTATTTTCTAAATTTGCTATACCAGGCAAAACCATTTTCGGGCTTTATTCTGTTTTGCTTAAGGTATTTAGATACATATGGAAGTCAGTTCATCTGATTGAAATTTTATCACTAAGTTGTAACATTAAGTTTTATAATTATGTTTTAGAATTAAGAAGAATATGTAAAAACAATATAAATTGTAAATATGTATAAGCATCCTAATTGGATAATATTGGAAGAATATCTGCAAAACTTAAAGATATACTCTTAAAATAACGCATATTAAACTTCCATAAATACTTATATTTCATTAACTACTTACAAACGTTCGAATAGTGTTCAACCGATGTATTATAGAAGACGTATTATAGAAGAAAATTAGGGTCTTTTCTGGAAAATGCCTTTGTTTTGTTGATGAATTGCTGGTACTTTTTTGACAGAATACATAAACAATTACAAAGCAGTTGACAGAGCATGTCAACTTCATTTATTTTAAAAATTTTATAAAGCGATTGGCTAAATAGTGTACTATGCGCCGACTAAGCGTCACATAAATGAACGTATCAAAAACATCCTTCCGTCAGTAATGTTTGGAAATGTATTAATCCGGCAGATGTTTGCCTGATTATCGTTTTAAGGGCCTTAAATGGATGTGCCGAGAACATTCTTTTATCATATATTCGTACAGCAGGTAAATTTTATACTACTTTTAACCACGCTTACAATTGGCAGTCCATTGTCACGATATTCACAATGTTAACCCCAATGTTTTGCAAACCGTATTGAGTTTTGACTTGTGTATCCTATTTGCTGCGGTCTACTTTATTATACAAGTTAAAAATCATAAATATTAGATCGGAAAGTGAACATAAATGTGATAATTGTGTCGAAAATTGTTGGTTTTATACAGCTAACGAAGATGCAAATTCCCAACCTACTCATGAAAGCCGTTTTTATTGCATCATTCGTGCAACATTTAAATAGCATATATTTCACCGATGAGTATTTTTAATGACAAAATTGATCTTAACGGAAACAACGTCAACTCTATCAGAATCATCGTTTACAGAAACTAAGTAACAAACGCATCAATCATTTTCACGCACTTTCTTCAACATTCGACCTTCACTATAATTCATATAAAATACTGAATAATAGTATAAGAAAATCATCGTTACTTTATTTGTTTTTGTTACAAATTATACCTTAACAGCAGTGGCAACTCTCAGCTCAAACCATAAACAACGGATGAAAGCGAAATAATAACTAAAACCTATTGGCTCCCCCTCGCACACATATAAAATACACACAAATCAAAACAAAGAAAAATGCAACAAAAAACCACAATTGAACACATCACTGTAATCACACACAGCCACAAAAAAAAAAACATGTGATAAATTTGAACGTCCAGACACACTCAGAGACGTTTCAAATAAAAAGAACAATGAATAGAGAAATTGAAAACTACGAAAGAGAAAATTGTTTATAGAACTTTAAAAAGTCACTTTTAAACTGAAACCCCACCCAATCACTAGGAAAGGATATATTTTCGGCTTGATTTATATACATGAAATTACAATTTTCGTTTTAAGTAAATGTAAATGTGAAGTCTTCCAAAAGCGAATGACCTCCTCAAAGTAGTTCGGTTAGTGTTTCATGGGGTGCTATCCAGTATTCATTTATTCACGTCTCTGTCAACTGAAAATTTCAAGTTTTGTGGACTTTCATGTGTAAACAACCGGGAGAAACAAAAATTATATAAAAGAGCGCATAATTATTTACATTCGGGCATCGGTTTGTTATTTTGTTTATCCGCCGTTTAATGTTTATTTTGCTACAATTTGTTTAGATTTATATTTTGTAAATATATTTGTTTAGATTTATTTTTTCTAATAAAATCAATGTAATTTGTACTCACACACAAATATCTGAGATACACACAAGCACAAGCTAGTACAAAAGTGTACGAGTACGTACCTCAAGTAAATAATTTCTATACAGCAAAGAGTATCGGCAGTGGTGTTTCATGTGTTTATGAGAATCCGAATGTTTACAAATGTATATTCTATACCACATATGGTATAGGGTACACAGTCTTCACCATAATTTTACATAATACAAATTCTTTAGTTCGAACAGACAGACACATAAGAGCTAAAATTAGGTCATTTAAGTCCAGGTTATAATACAGGCTTAATACAAAGATGCCTCTTAGTTTGGTTTTATCTTTTCCTCAAAACAGAAGTTTGCAACCACGTTTAGGCGACAGTATGTTACTTAAACACGCAAAGGATAATAGCAAAAAACATATTCTCGTTCATATCACTGTTTAGAAATATTATGCAACTTTTGAAAAATCGTAGTTTAGAAAAATTGCAAATAACTTGTATACCACGCCAAATTTTGAGATTGGAATTAGAAGTGAATATGTGTGTAAATAAGGACAACAGTAATAAGTAAGAATAAATGATTTTGTTCTAACTCCACTTAAGTCGTTTTTCCTTATAAACATGGATATATTCCCCATATAAAAACTTGTCTTAAGAACAGCGTTGACGTTGTATAGATATTTTGTAGATATTTTTCTTATGTAGAACTTTTTTCAATGGCGCTTTTCTTACAGAACATAGACGTACGGAATATTAAAATTATAGGCACTTTTCTGTTCAAATTGTTTTTGTAGCAAGTTTTTATTTTTTGCTTTTATTTAAAAAAAATTAGAGCATTTTCTTATAAGCAAAAATATCCATCGACATACGAAACTGACCTTATCGACGGTTTTTTATATGAGAGTGTCTTTTTTCAAAACGCTCTCTTTTGAACTTTTGACTGGAGATTGAACTTAAATATTCGTCTAAATAAAAACAAAAATTCCAACAAATAAAATCTATATTGTCCAAACCGCTTAAGTCTTTTTTTTTTTTTTGTGAATACTGAAACGATATTGTGCTAAATCATTACAATTTTTTTCTTTTAAACAACATATAGAAAAATGTCTTAGAAGGCATCTTTCGTATAAAAAAGTGCCGCAGTAGGCGGCACTTGTCTATTGATGTCTATTGAGTCTATCAGTAAACACAACAGAAGTCTCTCAGTAAACACTTTTCAAACAGAAAAGTGTCTCAATAGACTTTACCTTAGTAGACACATTTCATGCAGAAAAAGGGTCACTGACACAGATTTCATACAGAAAAGTGTACTCACTTTTATAGAAAAGGCCATCAGTAGACATTTTTCATATAGAAAAGTGTGTTAATAAACATTTTTCATATAAAAGAGTGTGTTAATAAACATTTTTCATATAGAAAAGTGTATTAATAAACATTTTTCTTACAAAAAAAGTGCCTTAGAAGACACTTTTGTCTCAATAGACACTTTTTATACAGAAAAGTATCTCAGTAGACGCTTTTCATACAGAAAAGTATCTCAGTAGACACTTTTCGTATAGAAAAGGATGCCAATAAACATTTTCCATATAAAAAATTGCCTCAGAAGACACTTTTGCCTCAATAGGCACTTTTCGTATAGAAAAAGGTCACAGTCGACTTTTTACTTTTTAATGGAAATGGGAAAGTTCGGCATTATCGAGAGCCTTCTGATAATAATGTAGTAAGATAATGTAATAATCTTTAGAATTGGGAAAAAAATCGACCGGGCAACTATGTCTTCTCTAATACGTCGGAAACAAATTACTTAATTTAACCCATATATATCTATTCAGTTACACAAAATTCAGTGTAATTTAGGGAGCAGCTGGCGTTTGGTGAACTTAGTTGTGCGAATGAAAATTAACTGCACTGCTACGCTCTTAACATGCCACCCATACTAATTTGCCGATTTAGCAAAAATTAATTTGTATACTATAATTTCTAAGCGGAAAGTTATAATTCTGATTCCTTCGTTTTACATTAATATGTACTCCATATAAAAAAAAAATTGTCGTCAAATTTGGGGCTAAATTATTCCATCAGAGAGTACTTTGTTTCCTTCGCGAGGAAAGTTATCTTAAGTGGCAACGTCAACTCTTTTTTTGCTGTTTTCCAGCACTGACATTTTTACATTATAATGTGTTCATTAACACATTTGTAAACCCGGGAAATGAAATAGTATATCATGACGTAAAAATACTAATTGTTTCAATTTCTGTGTTGAAAGCGAATTAAAGAACAAAACTGGAAATTCTGCTTATTTTTTTCAGAAAATAGTACCTAGCTTTAATTCAAATTTTTTTGACAAGAACTTGGCAGTTTACCAGATCTTTTTCGGTATACCGCACACTTTGCCATCAACGCATACCATGGTATAAGAATATAAGGTAACGCAAATGAGATGACGTCACTCGGCTTTGTGTGATTTTGGCTTAGAATATGTAGGTATATGAATGTAAGATTATAGAGACAAATTATGCTGATATACATTTTTCTGAAATAAATCTAAGTTATTTAAACAATATGCTTTGTGTAAAAGACACGCAGAAGCTTTTTATTCATTTTATAATTTTGTTTATTTTTCGTCGTTTTTGGTAGGCCGTGTTTTTAATATTTTCATTTAATTTACGTATTGTAAAATACATACGGGACCTAATTAATTCAATTAATTCAAATTATTATCACTTTTTCACTTAAATTTACTGTTGTTTAATGTTCTGCCTAGCCGAGTGACGTCATTCCCTTCTTTGTTTACATTTCTCAAGAATAACGGACCTACGCAATGCGTAATCTCTTTATA
The DNA here is from genome assembly GCA_019455685.1 of Philornis downsi. NCBI lineage: Eukaryota > Metazoa > Arthropoda > Insecta > Diptera > Muscidae > Philornis > Philornis downsi. The sequence goes on from JAHXMU010000008.1 coordinate 21,725, forward strand.
TCATTCTTGAACGCATACGGACGTTGGGTGAAGTCATGTGTAAGACAGTTCACATAATTAAAATTCCTATACTTAGTGGTTATAAATAAAAGTACTTCAATGGTCCAAGCTCATGTAAAATTCTAAACATTTTTTATTGTACAAATTTCTCACATAATACTATTTGTATTTAGATTTTTTTATTTAAATACACTAGTCTCACATTCCATTTAGATACATTTCCTAATGAAGAGTATAAATCTGTGATTACAAGGAAAAAAAAACGATTTTTTCAATCGCTATTAAAAAAATCACTTTGTAATTGCGCTTAGATGAAAATATTAACATTAACAGTAATAACAAAAATTTGTTCTTAATAATCTCAATAATAAGAAATATTTCGTAGTGTTCAAAAGTCACTGTTTTGGAAAGTTGCTATAACATGTAGTTCACAACTTGTAGTTCGAATTTTGGAGTGAGAATTAGACGCAAATGTGAATCAGAATAAGTATAGTAATAATCACAAATAATGTCGGATTTGTCCTCATTCCATTAAAACCATTTTTTTTTCTTTTGACCACAGATATTAAGAGTAGTCTCTTTATAACGGTTTATGCAATGTTTTTTTCATGTAAAAATACCCAGTTGATTATTACACAGTATTACAAAAGTTTACATACGGTTAACAAATTTCTGTTTTATTAAAAACAGTATGTTTTTTCTACGTTTTTGCAGAATATTTGTAACATAAATAAGAAATAAGTAATTTTACTTACGGTCTAGTATAATTTTGTTGTTGTTGTATGAGAATAACAGCATAAAACGTAAAACGCGTAAATTTTCATAGTTACATATGTTTACATACCCCGCTTAAGAATTGATGTATCGTTATTAGTACAAGTGCCAATTTCATGATGATCTGGTTCAAATCATTATTAGAGCTTTTAACATCATAGAAAGTGGTCGTATTTGTAAAACAAACATAATAAAGTCTCGATAGCGCAGTAAAATGGGCAAGGGTAGAGAAATTTCTGAACCAATACGAAAAACAGTCATTAAATTAAGGAATGACGGCAAATCTCTCAACGAAATTGGACGATATTAAATTTAAAAAAGCCTACAGTCCAAACAATAATAAAAATTTTAATAAAAATGGAAATTATGAAATTAGGGCACGTTCCGGTCGTGCTCGTATTCTCGACGATCGAACAGAACGAACAGTTATTCGCTTTGTCAAAGAAAATCCAAAACAAAGCGCAGCCGAAATAAATCGCAAATTGAAGACTGTTCTGGGAGTAACTGCTTCTGATCAAACTGTTCGCAGAACCATCAAGAGGAATGGGTACAACAGCAGAGTTGCAAGAAAAAAACCACTCCTCAGGGCTGTGAACATTCAAAAACGCTTGGAGTACGCACAAAATTACGAAAACGTTCACATAAATGATCCTACTTTTTGGGAAAGAGTAATATTCACCGATGAATGTAAATTTATGGTTTTTGGAGGTGATGGTCTTGCTAAAGTTTGGCGAAAGCCGAATACGGAGTTATTACCCCAGAATGTTAACTCCACAGTGAAACATGGAGGCGGGTCAGTCATGGTCTGGGGATGTATGGCTGCAAATGGAGTTGGAAAACTAAGATTCATCGACGGAATTATGGATAAGACCATGTATGTCGGTATTTTAAAGGACAGCTATCTCCCTAGTATTGAAATGTTGGATCTGGAAGGAAAATCTATATTTTTGCAGGATAACGATCCGAAGAAGATTGTGAAGGAATTTCTTCTCTATAAAGTCAAACACAAACTGGAGCATCCCCCACAATCTCCTGACCTAAATGTTATTGAGCATTTATGGGATATTTTAAAACGAGGTGTGAAAAAACGTCACATAACATCAATTCCATCTCTGAAGGAAGCGTTGAAGGACGAGTGGAGCAAAATTACACCTGAGACAACCAAAAAATTGGCATTATCCATGCCATCTCGATTATTAGCTGTAATAAAAGCCAAAGGAGGTCATACAAGTTACTAATTAATGTTTTTTCACTACATTTAATGACCGTATGTAAACTTATGTAAATTTGCATAAAACCAAAAAAAGAATTTTTTTATGTTATTTAATATATATCCATGAAGAAATAATATTTTTGAGTTTATTTTTTTTAATAAAATGCGATAAAAAAATAATAAATATCATTGTAGCATTTTATATTAATATTTCGCTAAAAAGACTAAAATATATAGGGGTATGTAAACTTTTGTAATACTGTGTAAATCTGGAAAGCCACTTACTTAACTTTTAGGAAAGATGTATCAGTCCACAAATCGCATATATGAAAGAAGCAGTCTAGATGATTTCCATAGAGGAAATTGTGCGCATAAGCTTTTCTTTTACGAAGAAATATCATATTCAATTTGATACCTGACTTTCATTCTCATAGCTAAAATGAAATTTCTACAAGAACATTAAGACGATAAATTTCACAGCATTCAATGTACATGATCAAATATGGTACCACAAATGGTCGCATATTAAATTACCTGTAAGAAAATTGCATTCTCATTCGCATTAATAATCAATTCACTTTCCACCGAGATGCAATAAATGACATTATAGGTGCCCCATCTTGGTATTCCATCCATCCTGCCTGGTTTATTACGCTCTGATAGAAACCAACACACAACAACAGCATCGTTAACAGCTATTCGTTTGTTCAGCGTGCAAACACTTGAGAGACTCCAGCCGTCTGCAATTGCCACTGCTAGAGATGCAAACCACTGAGTGATAGGTGTGTCAAGTGCAATTAACTCACCGCTAACGTGAGTGTTTTGTAGTATAAACACGAGTACACTTTCTGATATTGTATTTGCATTGCAATTTTTTTCAGTTTTCTGTTTTTTTTTTTATTGAGAAATTTATTTTGTAGAATGACTGAATAACCCACCGGTGGTTGACAACGGTATTGGGAAATAATGTTAACAGACACACTGGAATTTCATCAGCCTATGAGGATGCATTTAGAATAGCTGAGAATTGTATTGCATTTGTCAAAAATATTGACAGGAATTGTAAAATGAGTTGACAACGTTTATGGGAAAACTCGATAATCGGTTGATAGATTTTGTATGAATTTAATTTCAATTTCTATGTCAAAACATTCGCCAAACAAATAATAGTTTGTTGAAGTACCTTAAATTTGTAAGAGGAATAAACCATATTTAAGACGTATAAAGACCATCAGTGTGGTGATCTATAAAGTCCTTTAACTCACAAGAGAAATGTTGATATCTAAAATTGTTGTGAAATTTTGTGCCTTCGTTTTGGAAAAAATGCACTACAGTTCAGTTCGAAAATATTCAATAGCAAAGCCAACCTGATGCAACAAAATTAGCTAAGTGTCAAAAAATTGTGTACCTAAATTCTTATCGAAGAATTCATACCGAAGCGTCATGAACGGCGAGCGAAATATTGTTCTATCTGTAAAAATGCGACATGACAAAATGCAACCAAATATAGGGGCTGTTAAGTCCTTACAGAAATGTTAATATGTAAGATGTTATGAAATTTTATGCGTTCGTTTTGAAAAAAAACTCACTGCAGTTAAGTTCAAAAACATTCAATAGCAAAGCCCATTTACACCAACTCCACGCAACAAAACGCAGCTAAGTGTCAAAACTTGTATACTAAAATTCCCACGGAGCAACACGAACCGCAAGCGACAGTTGGGTCATAACAGAAATGTTAATATATGAGATTGTTATGAAATATTATGCGTTCGTTTTGAAAAAAAAAACTCAGTTTAGTTCAAAAATATTTAATAGCAAAGCCTATTTACATCAACGCAACGGGACATACACAGTTAAATGTCAAAAAATTGTGTACCCAAATTTTTATGAAAGCATTCACGCTACATTGATACGAATCGCAAGTGACATGAAATTCTATCAACGCGACAAGACGCAGCTAAATGTACATGGATTAATATGAAAGAATACACACTAGACCGACAGCGTAAGCGTCACCAATTCTGCAGCGATATAAATGACGAACGTTGTTTGCTGCGTTTTTGACAAGTACCTTCTGCTTTTCGATTTGTCGAAAATGTGAAAAACTGTAGTTTTAATTAATTCAGTCACAAGGAGACGTTAAAACGTATAAATTGGTAAAAAAAACTATCAAATTTGACGTACAAGTGACAGAAAAAAAAAAAATTCGTGTAAATGAACTTACGTCCGCCGCTCAGAAATAAGGATTTTGTGGAGCTAAAACACTTTGTCGTGTCGCGCCAGTATAAGCAGGCCTTAAATAATAAACGAATTTCAGAGGCCAGAATTTTATGTTATTCGTTTAGTCAAAAGTATGACAACTAAAAGCATAAATTTATGCCTTGTATAGGGTGATTTTTTAAGACTTAAGTTTTTCAGGTTGGCAGCACTGGTTGGTAATGGCGTCCAAGCGTCATCTGTCAAAGTGAAAAGTGTACAGTATACTCTGCCATTTCATCATAGAACGACGACCTACCACAACGTCTACTTTTGGTGAATGGGCTCAATGAAAATACGCTGTTATATCGAAAAATTATGTTCAGCGATGAGGTTTATTTCTTGATGAATCGTTAAGTACGAGGTGTGATCAAAAAAATATCCGTTATTTTCAATTTTTTCACAAAGTATTTATTTATTCATCAATTTCTATTTTATTTTCTTTAAAGTAGTCCCGCTCAGATATAATACACTTGTGCCTGCGTTTCTTCCAATCCTCGAAACACCTCTAAACGCGCTTTTTAGTATCGCCAACAGCTCCTGTTTCGATTTTTCTTTTATCTCCTCAATCGTAGCTAAACGTTTTCCTTTCACCGGTGTTTTCAGTTTTGGGAAGAGGAAAAAGTCAGCGGGGGCCAAATCCGGTGAATACGGTAGTTGAGGCATGATTGCGGTTTTATTTTTGGCCAAAAACTCACGCACAAGCATCGATGTGTGAGCTGGTGCGTTATCATGGTGCAAAATCCATGATTCGTTTTTCCACAATTCTGTGCGTTTCTGACGAATTGCTTCGCGCAAACGGCGCATAACTTCAAGGTAGTATTCCTTATTGAAAGTACGACCTTGTGGCAAGAATTCATGATGCACCACGTCATTGCAATCGAAGAAATCAGTGAGCAAAACCTTCACATTTGACCGAACTTGACGTGCTCGGGCGACCAGGACGAGCATCGTCATTGACATCTTCTCGGGCTTCCTTAAACCGGTTATACCATAACTAAACTTGCGTTCTACCCATAGTAGACTCGACAAACGCCACAGTCAACATTTAAAATGTCCTTGCACATTTCATTTCATTTTTTACACAAAACTTAATACAGTTTCTTTGATCCATTTTTCCGAATAGTAAACAATCGAAGAGCACACCAAAACACGACTAACCTTTTTATCTGCCAAAAACAAACTGACAATCCAAAATGACTGATATTGTCAACATACATATATAACAGACATGTGTTCATAACATAACAGAAAAAAATTCGAAAATCGAACATACGTAACTCACGAAATTGTGAAAAAAAAACGGTTTTTTTTATCACACCTCGTACACAAGCAAAACCGTCGCATCTGGAGGGATGAACAGCCACATGCCATACATGAATGACCGATGCATCCCGAAATAACGACAGTCTGGTGTGGTTTATGGACTGGTGGCATCAAGATCTTGGGATTTAACGCCTCTTGATTATTTCTTGTGGAGGTTATGTCAAGTCGTTAGTCTGTGTGGACAAGCCGAACACTATTGAAGCCCTACAGGATAACATAACACGAGTTATTCGTGGACCTTCCGAATGGACATTTTGAGACGGAGCCGTAGACAACATTTACATGAAATTATCTTTAAAATTTAATTATCGATTCCAATAAAAAATATTAATATATGATGCAAATTTGAGTGTTTTATTCAATTTTTAAAAAGACTACCATTAAAAAATCGCCCTTCATATACATATAAGTATAGATAAATGAAACAAAAAACATTTTTATGAAGTTGAAAGGAAAGCTATGGTGTAAATATGCTAAAGTTTGTCGCTCGGAAGGGGGCATTTTTGGAACTGAAGCGGACTGTTGTGCCGCATTGGTATAAACAAAAAAATATAAAAATCAAGGTTATTTTTAAAAGTTGGGTAACAACACGGATATTCAATGAGAAATGATTTGTTTTAATTTTAATAATAAAATTAATTAAAAGCCAAAAACATTTTTTTCCTTAAAAGTGACAGTTTAAACTCTTGACGTGATGTCCATCACTTTTCGAAAAAGAATAAATTTTCTTCATCAAATTTAGTTAGTATAATGCTAATGTTAAAAACATTTTGAAAAATACTAAAAAGTTATTTTTTATTTATATGAAAATCTGCTTAAAACATATTTTTCTTTTCAACTTTTATGACAAAATGTTTAACTGTCCCCTACATCTAAGTTTTTTAACGGTAGGTATCCCTTTTCGAGAAAAAATAATTTTTTTCCCAAGGGTTTTCTACTTTTTTTTTACTTAAAAAAATGTTTTTTGGAAAAAAAATTTATATTTATAATAACTATAGTTTGAGAAATTTTAATTTATTTGGAATACAAAATATGTTGTTTTCTTTACAAAAAAGAAAGTTGAAATTGTCAAGTGCAAAACGTCATATTGTAAGGTGGGCCATCTGGCAACAGCATAACCGTGAAATATTAACGTTTTTGTATCAAAATCACATATTTTTTTGTGCAAGAATGTTCACTTTTGAACTCTAATGCGGGAACTTTGATTTGAAAAACCTGCAGGTGCATCGATTGATTTAGAATCATATGGTGAGGATAGTTTAAATGCCAGCAGTTGGCTCACGCTGCTTTAGTTGTCGAAAATATATATAATCGGGTATGTTCCAAAAAAGTAGTGGAATAAAAGTAAAATACGATTTGAAAAGTTATCGTTTTGTTTTGGATGTTCTGCAAATGAAGTGGTTTGTTGTTTCATTTTCTCATATGAAATGAAGTTCGAAAACAGAAGTTGTAAACAGTTGATATTGACTTGAAAATAAAATTTAGTTATTAAAACTACTATTTGTGATTTTTTGTGCATAAAATTAAAGGATAAATAAATAATAAGGACAAATAAATAAATAAAGGGTAAATAAATAATGAATGCGGTGTTAGTGTCCACTATATACCAAACCAAAATTACAAAGGCGGATTTTGCGGGATCACTCAAATCCTCTGGATATGGGCGACACTACGTAAGTACACACATGGATGTACATTTAATATACTTTTAATAAAAATTATTAGGTTTTTACAAAATTATCGCATCAACAAAGATGCATTTCCTAACATTTTACATTGCATAAAATTGAGACTGCCCAAGTCATCCATTCCGGCAGAACTACAGCTTGCTGCCACATTAAGATTTTTAGCAGAAGGAGGATTTCAACGAGGGGTCGGAAAAGACACTAATGTGGCCTTAGCACGGAACACCACCTGTAAAATTTTAAATCGAATGCTTATTGTTCTAGAAAAATATATTTGTCCTAGGTGGTTTAAATTGAAAATGACAGTTTATGAACAACATTTGTCTAAGCGCCACTTCATGCAAAAATTTGGTATTCCCAGTGTAGTAGGATGCATTGATGGAACTCACGTGGAAATTACTAAGCCGCAAAAAGATTCCACAATTCTTCCAATTTTACATGGTCCCCTCTTTTCAGGTCTGGATTGTTTTGCATAAAACGTTGCATTATCGCATCCTGCGTTGTGTTCTTGCGTTTTACCCTTCAAACAAGGAAAATTTTTATTCAACCAAAGGAATCTGACCACTTTTATTTATTATACTTACATGTTTATTTGCAAAAATTTTTGTTTCACAATAAAATTTCAAAGTATTTTTAAACCACTTCTTTTTTGCCTAAAAGTAGTTTCTAGAACAATGCAATTCACTACGATATGATGTTCGAAAACAAAACAGAAATGAAAAGTAAAAAGTAAAATATAGAAGACCCAAGTGTCAAATTGAAGTGATTACAAACTACTTTTACTTCAAAGTAGAATCTGGAACATACCTGAATATAATGGAAATTAGCAAGTTCGTATATGTATATTGTAAGCACTGTTTCGTTTGGAATTAATGCAAAGAGAATCTCTGGATGCAAAGAGAATCTCGCTATGTGGGTGCCACACGAGTTAACGTAGGCAGCTTTCCAATCTAGGTAGTTTCACACGTTAGAAGTCTGTGTAAATAATTTCATAGTTTGTCAGTAAAAGCCGATAGTCCCTTTCCACAATGAATTAAAAGTTAAAAACATCAATTGATTCACATTTTCTCTGTGTATTTCAACTTTATTTATATAATTGGCAATCAGTTGATAATACAGAATTATAGTGAATGAGTTTGTGTCCTTTTAATTAATACATTTAATTTTTTTTTTATTTTTTTTTTTTTACATGAATATGTAGGAATTCGTATTGTTTTCCTGGTTTTTTAATTTAACAAAATACGGTGTGTGTGTGTTTATGTGAGTATGTGTAAACTTTTAAATACTTTTTAATTTTTATTTTCAATTGGAATACAAACCCTTTTCTTTATAAATGCAAAAAGTCCAGTGTTGAACGTGTAATTTAAGTTGATGCGGTTTAATAAATCCAATGGAAATTAAATATGTTGGTGGTATTTTTTTTTTCTTTTTTTGTTAAGTACATTTCACATAGCAAAAAGTGCCAAACTCATCAGTGTGTTGCGTGTTGTATGTGTGTGTGTGTGCGTGCGAGTTTATTCTTAATTCATTACAGGAATTAATTATAACATTAAACAGATATTTGAAAACATAAATTAACATTCATTCAACATATATGCGTTATTAAATATTCATACTGTGTTTTTGGAATATTTTTTCATATTTTTTCACATTTAAAGTTCTTTTTAATTATGTTTTTCTTGTTTAATTATATTTTTTTTTTTTTTATATTATCAACATGCGGTACATTTATTTCAATTAATAATGTTATTATGTGTATACTTGTGTGAATAGTTTTTGTTTTTGAAACTGTATATTTGTTTATGTTATTGACAGTACTGACAGTATTTCAAGTGTAGGTTATTTTCTTTTTTTTTATTTCGTTTTTTATTTAAATTTAAAATTAGCTAATTTTTGCTTTCAGTGTAGACATAGACGTTTAACGTTTTTCCTCCTTCAATCTGCTATATTGTGTAAAATAGTTTTATATAATATAATATATAATTCGTTTAGTTTAACAATTAATTGTAAATATTTTTCTTCACTTAAAATGAAAAAATTGTTCTCTTTTTCGATTTTATTTTTCTATAGTTGAATTATTGACATTTTTTCAAACTCTATTGTATAATACAGAGCAACATCAATTTCGGTGGTAGATATGCATTCACTATAAGTTTACCCTTGTTAAGTACAAAAATATTTTACAGAACTGCTCTTTATTGTTACACATATTGAGAGCACTTAATATAGAGAATTTTCGTTGGACATCTGAATTTTTATTTAAAATTTTTAGGTTTCTTATTCGCCCTCTTATTAAGTGGAGTGAACTGAACAAATTCCCTACAATTTTACTCATTTTTGCACGATTGTGCGGTTAAAGAAAATTTAACAAACTCCTTGTAGTCTTTCATTTCAGGATCTTATAATGGTGTGATTTGCGAAAAACAGTGTTTACCTTCAAAATAACTCCTTTCATTGGCCAAAATCGAAAAATTTCAATTGTAAGACCTAGAGCGTTATTGTAGCCATAATACAGAAGTCCACGAGGGTTTAACGTGAGTCTCGCCGTGAAGGCCTTACCCACGGTGTGCGACACACTGGGCATATTACAATGCGATTGCCAACGCCCCCCCTGGGATAGCCAAGTAAAACTTGGGCTATCTAGGAAAAGGGGCTGACAATTGTGCTATTAACACATATTGGCAGCCCTTTCTTCGCAGCCAGGAGATACCAAATTGATTATGCTAGTATGGAACATAATCCCCATTGGCGGAGGTGAGGCCTATCTTACCACCTCTGCTACTCTATGGGTCTGTAGCACCCGGTTGCAATGCAACTCCACATTCGAGCACGAAGACTCTACCAGCGATTTTGGTATCAACCACAACCCGCGTGATGCTCCCACTAGGGGTCCTACACCAAATGATCAGGCGGGAACTCAGTCCCGGGGCCTCCTGATACCCACGCTACCGGCCAAACTCACCGGTTGGAGCTGCGCAGCAAAGCAAATGGCTAAGCTACTACCAAATCGTGATTTATACACCATACTTCACGGGATTGGTCGCCCTGTGGCACGAGATACAGACTGGACATTTTTGCATACCTGCAGGCACGGAGATCCCAGGCAGATGGAACGGTCGATACTACATTGCAAGGATGCAGTATCCTCACCGGTGGGAGGCGGGGAAAACTCCAAACCCCTTCCGTTCGGCGACGGTGAACGGCAACCATGAAATATAGACATAGGGAAGACCCCATGCCTGTCCGTATCCCCCGAGAGATCAACAAGATACAGATGACAGGGCACGAACCCGAGACCTGCACGTGTGTATCCCTATCACCCCCGGTACCAGACAAAGCCTCTGGTGAAACTTCGTAGATAATCTTACTCTGTAGAAAATCTAGTTCCAGTTTCAACCCCTTGCGGCCCAGCGACTGGTGCCCCCGCAAACGAGCACACAGCTGCCAACAATCAAGCTGAACGGGATTGTGGGATCAGCATGATCCGAACAGTCCCACAGCCGCTCAACCCCCAGGTCAGACTGCCGTGAAAAGGTCAGCAGACCCACTTCCCCCAACTACGTCACAGTAGCCCTCCGCCGAGCAAACGCTCTGGAAGCAAACACCGTTGCTCTAGCCAAACCACCCTGTGTAGAGAGCATATTGCTAACCACCCATCCCCAGACCTTGTTATCGTGTAGCCATAATACAGTAGGAAAGGACGTACAACTTTCAGCTGATTGGGTTCCTTGATGGAAACCCAGATTTTGGTTTAAACCTCTGATCGGGTTTTTTGCTGCATGAGCATAGCCACTTAACGCCTTTTTGCATAAGAGAACCCGTCGCCTTTTTGTCCGATCATGAGTCGAGCAATCGCAATGCGCCAGTCGGCACGAGTTGAGAGAATGCCAATTATATGCAGACTTGAAGGATCTTCAGAAATTAGTAATTTGTAGATCAGATATTTATTAAACAATTAACAATATGATGTCTACACCGGGCTACTACGATATTTTTCTGTAGGATTTGAGCTACTACGATATATTTCGGTTGGGCGGATCTGCCAATATTTTCGAGACACTCGTCCCTGGGTGGCTGGTATCGATGGCAGGTGTTGCTCGTTACAGGGGCAATAGTCAGGGGGTCTGGAAAGAGTTGAAACTGCAAGTGGCTCGGCAAGTAGGTTTGACTAGAAACCTGGTTCTGATACCGAAGGTGACAGGAATTCACCCAAGAACTTGTCGCATATTGTGGCTACTTCATTAGTGTCTTAATAATCTCACTGGTCCCGCCTCTCGCCAGTAAGGCTACTACATTCTTTCAAAGGAGTATCGATCGTTCGAACTGACTGGGGCTTACGCACTCGTAGGTATGTATGTAAAAAATTCTAGCAGCAGCCTAACTGCGAAACCCTCACCGGTGAGTTTAAAGGCAGCATGGGGATCAGGAAAATTCGAGACTTGGATTCCCGCGTGACTGGTTGGTGCGGACTGCTAGCGGAAGAATCACGTGAGCCATAGTTGAAACCGAAGTCACATTACAATCGGTTGTTACAGACTCATCGAGTAGTAGAGGTGGTAAGAAAGGCCTCAACTTTGTCAATAGGATGTATGTGTATGTGTTCCATACTGAAATTTATATGGCTATCATAGGGAGGACGCTGGCAATCGGACTATAATATGACAAACATGATTAGCACACAATGGTGATACTCGTGCAAAACCCCATGGACTCTGTAATCACAATAAAACATAATAATATATGTTCACTCCCAGTTTTCTATTTTTGCATAATGTTTTAATCGAATGGTATTGAAAAATGCTTTTGGAAAATGGGATTGTTTTATATATGATTATATTTGCACAAAACTTCAAGTCCAAAAAGTCCTTTTGGATGTAGCTTTGGAAAATAAAATAAACAAAAGCTTTAAACTAATATTCAAATAGAAAACAGAAGATTTTGAGTTTTAAAATTCGTTGATAAGCAAATATCGTTAAGATTTTTTTAAATTAATCATTTACTTAGTCTGGCCACTCAGTCATCCCTCATCTATCCCTTTAAACAAATATCTTAATTTTGTTGCCTATATATAATATATAACAACTAAAAAATATATGTATGTATAATTTTTCACAAAATTTTGTGTGGAAAATAATTGTCATATTTAAATAATCATATTTAAATAATAAAATAATTAATAATTGCCATATTTAAATAATTCAAATGAGATATTTGAAAGAAATATTTATTTAACCACACAGCGCCATATCAAATTTTTATATTTACAAAATAAATGCAAATTCTTTCACATCTAAAATAAAGAAATGTTTAGAGAGGGATTGAAATCGTGACTTGCGATTCGCCAACATTTGTTTTCTTCATTGTTACTCCCTTAAGAGGTAACTTATATAAGATTACCTTAGGGTATCAGAAATGTAGGGGTCAATCACAATATCTTCGCCGTACATTAACACCATATAGTTTTTAGCTATATTAGCAATTAATTCACACCTTAATAGCAAAATGTTTAATATAAGATGAACCTGAAATTTCATCGCCTGCTATACATCGTAAGTTTTGGAAGAAGGGTTTTTAAAACCCTCTCAAAACCTGCCAGTTAAAAGAGAGCACATTTTTTACAATTTTTTATTGTTTTCCTAACTACCCAGTAAAAAGAGAGCATCCAAAAAAGGTCAAAACCACTTTCTGAGATTCAGAAATGGTCCAAATTTGAATCGGAACCAATAAATGTTTACATGTGCTTGCATAATTTTGGCATCCGTAAGAGTTCGTTCTGTTTGTACTTCTTTGCACATCTTTGTAAGCATGAACACAACTGAGTAACTCCGCGCAAGTCAAAATGTGTCGAAGAAATACCGCTAGCGTTGATATAATTTTAGATCACTTCCAGTCCCTTATTTGTGCCTCTTTTTCACATCTTTTGAAACATTTTTACTACTAATTATATGCACAAATTAAAAAAGTACTGAAGAAGAGTCATCACATAAAAACTGCTTCCATCCTATAAAAAGTCCACGTAACATTCAGTATTTACCACTTCCATTTCATTATCTGTGTTTTTTTACAGTTTTGGAAGGATTTTTGTTTTTATTTTTTTTGATAGTGTGACGAATTGGGGAAGTAGCGCGGAAAGTTCAGCTTAAGAAGAACTACTTAATTTCATTATCTTTTGGGAGTGATATAAAAGTGCTTCTTTTTAAGCGTTCCCTATATCCAGAATAATTTTCCAGATTTTCGCCAACACGAAAAATGTCACATTTCATTTGGCTGTGTAAATTATTAAATTTTTATAAATGCATAGATCTTGAATCAATGAACCGCATGGATAGAATTACTATCAAAAAAATAGGTATGTAAATTATTTAATTTTTGAAAATTTGAAATCTTTGAGCAATAATATGGAATCATATGTATAAAATTACATTCCAAAAATCGAAATACAAGTAAAATAAAGGAAAGCGCACGAATCGAGCGTAACTGGGGACTGTTATTTAAAAATGTTGAACCATTTTTTTTATCCAGAACTACGCCGAAGACTTATCCGGTTCAACAGCAGTTGGTACCAACAAGATGGCGCAACTGCACACATAGTCATACCGGTTATGGCAGAACTCCAACGAAAATTCCCAAACAATTTAATATGAAGGAACATCATTTTCTGCTGGCCGCCAGGGTCACCTGATCTGGCTTCACCAGACTTTTTATAGGGTTATGTCAAACAAGAAGTATACAAAACGGAACAAAGAAATTTAACTGAATTGAAGTGGTCAATTAAAACAATAATTGAGACGACCCGCAATCAGTAATATTCTGATCATTTACGGTCTATCATCTTCAAAACGGATTAGTTATATAAAATAAAATTTAATATTCTACATATTAAAAAAAGTAAAATAAATACATTAATTAAAAAAAAAGTTATTTGAATTGTACTACACATGCTCATCTCGAAAATCTCATGCATGCGAACAAAAACAATAGAAGTAATGCCATTCATTGATATGAATCAGGCACAACCTGCTAACAGCTGGCATATTCAGTGTGCACAAAGTTTAGTAAACACAGTGCAGAGCAGAGTTGTCTTTGCTAGTGTAGTGAGATGTATTTTTAAACGCAGTGCTGTATGTGGGTAATATCGCATTCTTTACGATAGATAACAATATTAATAGACTTTTGTAAAAATAACTTTAAGACAGATACTGGAAAAGATCCATTCATTAATTAATTTCTTACATTGTAAAACTTAAATATAAATTCGTTAATTACTTTTTCACATGTAATGTAGAGTTTTTTCTTAATTCCTTTCAAAGCTCCATCGATTTGCTTAGGAATTACGTTTAAAGTGTATACATATATATCAGAAATATATTTATTTCATTTTTTTTTTTTTTTTTTTGCAATACACATAAATTCGTTTATATTTTAATTTTTGGTCATCTTAACTATGTGCATATTTTATTACTTCTCAAAAATATTCAAATTGTGAAAGTTCAAAGTCGTTGACATAATCTCAGCTTTTCGTAACTCTTATCTCTTTTGTGTTTTATCTCAAACTTTTCTGTCAAACATTGTTAATACATTTTTTAGGACAATTAACATTAAGATTTTGTTTCGAGTCTGCACAAAAATTTCTCTATCTATCTGCTTTATAATTTCATAATGTGTATTTATTTGCACTAACTGGCTATTTTAATATTTTCTTTAATTAATGTTGAAATTTTTGTTTCGTAAATATTGAAAATCAGTTAACTGAAGTTCATTTTTAAAATGATTTCAGTGAGTTTTGTAACATGCGACAAAAGAATTTGATTTAATAATTTGATAAAAAAAAATTTGAACTGTCGAATAAAATTCACAAAAAACAAAACAAATCGAACCAATATGCCAGAATTTCTGGCTACTATACACACATAATGCTTTGTTGAAAAATAGCTCTGATCGTATAGATATATTCACGCCAAGAAATATATAACAAAAGATATTAGCAGTCGGACTGACCTATCAATATTTTTAATTCGTCTACCGAATTATTAGGCGGGGGTTTAGAGCAACTTTTGTCTGGTCAAAAATTGATCTCATGATCTATCTGATAAGTGCCTAACAATTTTTAAAAATATTTACAAATCTTCAATAAATTTTGAAACATTGGATTTGCGGACATGTCACGTTTTTTTTTTAATAAATCACAAATTGAACAAAAATTAAAATTTGAAAAAAAAAAAAATTAACATTATTTGAAAATGCAATTGCCATGGTTATAACTACGAGTACAACCAATTGGTGAGATTAGTGGCCCCATTTCGCTGCTTGCTCTAGGACAATTTTTTTAATTTCTTTCCCGTTTTACCTCCAAAAAAAAATATGCATATTTCCAAATATACTTTTTCAATTTTGGTGATTTCTAGTTCTGTTAATATGTGGTACCACTTTCGTTCCCATTTCTATCTGTATCATATCTCTAAAGTATGAATTTCCAAGTGTATATATATGTAGAGCAATTTTTGTTCATTTCTTTTCCGTTTTACCTCCGACAAATACATATTTCCAAACATACTTTTTAATTTTGGTGATTTCTGCATCAACCGTTTGTCTTAGTAAAGGGTGTACAAACAAGAACGCAAGATTTAAATTTGGCGCCATTCGAAGTGTCATTGTTTGACATTTCAACAATTGTTATTGTTTGCTAGTAGAAAGTACGAGGTTAGTAAAAATGGAGCGCTACACGAATGAACAACGCATTCTCATTGTGAAATTGTTTTACCAAAATGGTGAAAGCTTTGCGGCTACAGTTCGCAAATTGCGATAAATTTGGGGTCACAATAATGCTCCAAAAGAGACAACTTTAAATAGATTAATGGATAAATTTGCCAAAACTGGGTCAGTTAGTAATGTAAAGACAACAACGCGCCTTCGACCAGGTCGATCGACCGAAAATGTCGCAGCTGTACGTGATGATGTCGCTCAAACTCCATCCACCTCAATTCGACACCGAACTCAGCAAATTGGTGTCTCCAAATCCACTATGCAGCGAATTTTGACGAAAAATTTGCATCTTCATGCATACAAAGTTCAATTGATTCAGGAACTGAAGCCAGTTGACCATGGACAGCGAAGGGAGTTCGTTAAATTACAACATAAAAATACTGATTTTGCCGATAAAATCATCTTCAGCGACGAGGCCCATTTCCATCTTGATGGCTTCGTCAATAGGCAGAATTGTCGCATTTGGGGTGAGGAAAATCCTCGAGTGACTCACGAGAAGCAAAGGCATCCTTGACGTGTCATTGTGCGGTGTGGATTTTGGGCTGGAGGAATCATTGGACCTTTTTTATGAAAATGAGACATGTCAAGTGCAAATAGTCAGTGGTGTTCGGTATCGTGAAATGATAACCAGTTTTTTCGTGACTAGAATTGAAGAAATGAATGTGGAGGGCATGTGGTTTCAACAAGACGGCGCCACATGTCATACAGTCAGAGAAACAATTCAATTGCTGCATCAGTCATTTAAATCTCACGTTCTTGTTGAGACACCCTTTATATGGCATCATTTTTGTCCCCTTCCTTACCTGTTTTATACCCCTAAAATATGAATTTTCAGAAATCCCTTCTCATGCCCCACCTACAATGATGGATGAATTTGCATACCGTGTTGCATGTTTTTGGTTTCAGTCTTTTTTTCTCTACACTATGGCGATTTTCTTCCTAGGTGGTGTAGCACCTCCCACTCTTTGTTTGGACATATTTATTTTCACATGAGTAGCATATATGTCAAATCGCTTCTTTTTACCTCTTATAGTTCAAGGGATATGGCCGTTAAAGTTTTTCTCCCACCTTTTTTTTTCTAATTTTAACCTAAAATAACAACAATACATAAAAATTCTGTGATCAGTAGTAACATGCTGTTAAATCTTTATAATGATCGGTCTGTTGCTTTAACCATACCATCATAAGGGATGGTTGGGGCACTGCCCACTGCTTATTCCAACATACGTACCAAATTTCTTCTGTATACCTCCAATAGATATGGTTTTTCCAATTGTTATTTGTGTGGCCCCTATGTCCAATTAAACCCTATAATTCCTCCCTGGGCGATATAAATATACTGTGAAAATTTCAGGACAATCAGTCCTTTAGTTTAGACGCCTATTCGGAACAAACAAACAAATACGATATACAAACAATACATTTTATATCTGTATGTAGATTTTAATGCTCACTTCTATACAGCGCAATTAAATATTCTTATTCCAATTGTACGACTTTATGTGAAATTTAATAACAAAAACTGAAATTTTCGGGAACTGTCGGGATCTCGGGAAATTCGTCCATTTCTTTTGATTTTCCAGGAAACGAAAAAGTAAAGGAAATTGCATTTCATATCAATTTTATCATTTGACAGTCTTCCAAGTACGCATTTATGTTACAATTTTCTGCTAATCTTAAGATCTCTAAAACAGTCTTAAATTGGAAGCGTTAAATGCTAGAAAGGCGGCAAATATTCATATACTTCAGATTCAGATTTTTTAAAATTGTAATTTTCAAAAATAGTTGTAAACTTCTCTAACAATTAAATTAATAATCTAAAGAAATGAACTCTACTAAATTATTTGAATATTAAATGAAAATAAATAAATAATTAATTTAATAAAATTTAAATGAAATTCAAATTCGTTGTATTTTTCATGTTCTCAAACAACAAACAAACATTGTTATTGATGCAAAATTAAATTGTTTTACAACTTTAGATAAATAATTGCAGTAGTTTTCATGTTGTCTTATATTACTATTCCACTCCGTTATCATATTTAGTTAGAACCAACAATCAGATACATTGAATTCACATTGAAAACCACACCCAAAATTCTTAGACTAATGCTTGCAAATATGCAATAGAGTTACATACTCGTATAATCAAAAATAAATAACAGTTACATGTTTTTAAATATATATATATATATTGGTTATACGTAGGCATATATGTATTGTACATATGTATGTCGTCTTCAAGTATATTCAGTTTACATACATCGTCGTATAGGTATGATAACACTTCTGTAATATGAACACCGGTGCTGTCAAACGACTGATTAAATTCATTCGAATACAGTTCAATAGATAGAATATATTTATACATGAATATATTTGTGTATGAATGTTGTGTATATTTAGACTATAATATATATATGTTGTAAATATGTAAATACATATGTATGTGTTCTTGCATGTTTCATAGATTTATGCATTATTATGTCGATACCTTTTTGAAAGGGATTCATTGATAATTCAGTGATGGAAAAGAAGGAGATGTTGATAAGTTGATTTCAAAATCTGAAATATCATTTCACATCAAAAAGAAGTATTTAATAATGTATATATACATAATGTCTACATCATACAGGCCTGTCATAGAATTTGTTCGGAATAGGTTTAATTGTGTGATTACCACTACGATAGATTTCGTTGTATCTTCTTCAGATTCCGACACGATTCTGTTAATTCTCATAAGTGTTTTCGTTTCGTTTCGTTTCGTTTTTTTCATCCGGAGGACATTTAACACGATCAAAAATCTAACACCCAGAGGGAAGGAAATAAAATACCAAGTATTTTTTGACCAAATGTATTTCATGACTTTTTAAGTTGATTGAATGATGTGCATCAGTCTGGCTGGTTAGTGGATACAAAACTTAGCACAGCATAACATTTTTCGATCCTCTCCTTGTGGTGAAAATTTAGCGAATTCAAAACATTTAGTTTTCCTCCTGCAACGCCACATTCGTGGACTGGATTAACTTAAATTGTTGTCCATTGCTTTTGTTTACAACGCTTGGCAGAATTAAAAAAACCACCGACTAATCACGCCCCTTCTGGTACCTCCCATACAAATGACCCATTAATCCCATATATTTTTGGATTCACATATCTTGAATTGTTGCATTAAGCTTATTCAAAGTTGGTACATGCTGAGCTTTTGCCAGATTAAGGTTTCACAATGAACATGAACAGCATTGCCACACCCCTTCTGACATCTTCCATACAACTTGGTTGAATTATCGAAAGCTAATTTTTCCGCTGCAGTTCCTTATTCGTAGAATGCAGTTATTCAAACTTTCGGTTGTTATATTGCATTATAACGCTTCTTAAATTTTGAAAAAGGAAATCAATTGGACAACCACGCCTTCTCTGACAACTCTCATGGAACATATTCCTAGATTTATATTTTTCGTTTAATTGCACGAAATTCAGTAAACTTTAGCATGCATCAAACACTTAACAAAGTCAATTCAGCGAACAAAAGTAGTAAAGTAATATTTAAAGAATATGGAGACTTTTCACCTCCATTCCGCCACCCCCACACATTTCCACCCTGGGTGAAAGTATATATAAGTCAGATCACTAACTTTCTATACTGGTTTTTACTTCTTTTCTTTATTTTTAATCAACTAAATATATCAATTCCACTCGGGAAACCAAAAGCGATTTCATTTCAAAAAAAAAAAAAAATTTTTGTTTTTCGTTTTCTGAAGAAGCAAAGTACGGAATTAATTCCATTTTCGACAGGAATTCTGTGACAAGCCTGATAACGAGGACATTATATTCATATAATGTTTAATTACAAAACAAAATTACTATTTGTATAAAAACCAACAATTTGAAATTTTGAAAGTTGGGATTTGTAGATAGAATTTCATCCGCACACTATATCAAAATATTAATTAAGCCGCTTAAGTCGTATACGAGCATTTCATCCTAGATTCAGATTTTTCTAAAAATAACAAAATTATAATATGATTTGTGGAATGAACTTCCCGTTTTATATACTATTATTATTACTATTTTTTTAATCACAACCCAGATTATGCACATCAAGGTTAATACTAAATATTTTACTTACTATTACATTTATGCATTGAAAATATAACAAATACAATTACCGAAAAATATCACGAATAAATTAGTGAAGAATACAATAGAAGTGAAAGACAACAATATAAAGGGGCATACAAGCCTGTACAAAAATTTTAACCATGTGATATGACTTACAGATTTTCTCATAATACGTCGCATAAGTTGTGTGTAGGGATACGTAAAAGGACGCGTCTAATTGGTACACTGTCGGCCAAAATTTAAATGCGTCCGACATTCTAAGTGTGGGATAAATTGTCCACAAGTTACTTTAATCGTTACAAATTATAAGACCAAGTTAATTATGCAGAAGAGATTTTTATCAAATCCGTCGTTTTGTATAGGGACCCTTTTCATATAGAAAAGAGTATCCCACGACATTTTCCATATAGAAAAAGTGTCGTCCGCGACATTTTCCAAAAGTGTCTTCCACGACATTTTCCAAATATAAAAGTGTCTTCCACGACATTTTCCAAATAGAAAAGTGTCTTCCACGACATTTACCAAATAGAAAAGTGTCTTTCACGACATTTTCCAAATAGAAAAGTGTCTTTAGATCTAAAAGCCATTCTCAGTATGCATGCTTATTATCTGTCCGTTCACCTTTTCTGGGCAGTTCTCTTAACAGCAATGAATACAACGCAATATGAACTGAAATCTAACGCTGCTTATGGTGTATTGTAACTTGCACACGTTATGCACAAGAATGCAATCCGCGGTTTCCTCTCAATAAGCGAAAGATTGAAGTCCACTATCGAAGACCTCCATCATACCACGCATCCTGCGTAACAGTAGGACGTACGACTGCTGATTATGTCCAATACACCGGCGACTATTATTGTCCTTGTTGTAAAAGCTGGACTGTATTTACAATTTCTTACCTGGTTTTTGGGTTTGTATTTTTGCAGATCGTTCAAGAGCATAAATACAGTTGTCGGCTAATATCCGCCGTCATAGTTAATGGGGGCAGTCGCCAACTAGTGCCGTTCCATTACACAAAGTTTACAGTTTAATTTAGGGCTCAAGTTCACTTTAGTTCGAATTCCAGAAACGCCTTAAAATTAGACATTAGGAACTTTCTAGTTGCAAACAATTTTTTTTATTCTATGTTCTATTCTAAGTCTTCAAATTTCTGGATAACTTTAGGGTTTATTAGGTAATCTCAAGAAATTTATGGAATTTGTAATATATTGAATTAAAAACCGCGATTACTAGAAGTTTATGAATTTTAAATAAATTTAAAATGTTTCAAATGGTAACGTCGCGAACGGTTTTAATTAAAAGGTACGAATTTTTATTCCTCGAATTCCAATAATTTATTTTGAAACAACACAAGCAATAAAAGAAACGATGATTGTGTTGAGTATATGAAAACTGTAATTAGGAAATCCATGTATTTCTGCTTGGTATAAAATCGTAACATTAACGATTTTTGAAGCAAATAAAAATCAGAAATATTATTCCCTGTATGCTGCCTTTTTACGTAAAACTACTATTAAGCAAATTATTTGTTTTAAACCTTAAAAAAAACACGCCTTGAAATAAAGGGCATAGCAACGAGCGATATTTAAATCTTAAAAATGTTGAAATCTTAAAAAACAAAGTTGGCATAAATAAAATAAAAATCAATGCAAATTGTGAAAATTATTATATAAACTGATAAATACCATGCCTTTTAAACAATTCATGCAATTACACACCTGGAAAATTACACGGTACTGGAACATGAAATGAAGTTAAATCAAACAAAAAGAAGGGTTTCTCCCTTTACTCAAATTGAATCCCAATTACATAAACGATTTAAAATATATAAATTAATACCTCGGAAAATAAACTATATAAAAATGAATATTCTACGGGTTTCTTTTGTATTTTATATCACTTTTTATTCATTTTATGTTTAACTTTAAAAATAGTAATTTTAAAAACAAATGAGTTTTATAATATTAATTTTATATATGTATATTTAGGTAGCACAATTTATTTATGCAAATGTTATCGTTAATATATTTCTTTTATTTTCTCAATTTCAACCAGAGACAGGGAAACTGTTTTAATAACATGTAAAATTCACTTTAATTAAGAAGTTAAGTTGAAGAGAGGTTGCGGGGTTAATTCATATTCTCTTAATGTATAAATTGAAATTAAAACTTCATGGCCGGCCATGGGCGGATGAGTTCATCTTTAGAAATGGACCGTTGTTATGAAAAGTATTTAATGCTTCACAACTTGTTTCACATTTAAAATATATGCCATATTCTTACTTTTTTTTTAAGTGCACACATTTATTAAATTGTATAATATTTTTATGAGTAGTATAAGTTTCATTTTTCGTAAAATATGCCATAAAAATTGTATGCATTCAAAATACGTTTAGTTTGTTTTCAATAGTAAGTGAATTTATGCTTTTATTTATATTTTTTCCTTTCTTAACAAAAAAAAAAAAAAAAACGTTCAAAAATATAAAATGTACTTTTCGTATGTATATAATATATATGTATGTATATATGTTATTTTATTTTTAAATTTATTATTAATAATATTATTATTAACTTTGCGCTCAATATAGTATTGAATCGAAGTCCGTAAAATTTATGTTGTCACTAGAATGGGGAGGAAAAATAAGTAAAAAAATTAACAAAAGTTTAAAATAAAGGAAACATTATTTTTGTAAAGAACTAATATATACAACAAATAAAGCGATTATATACATATATATAAGTGAAGGGTTCTACACACAGTGGTAAAGGAATAGAGTAGTAATTCATGGTATAAAAGTTATAAAAAGTTTTTGAGAAATCGCAAAAGGCATTATTGAAAAACAGCTGAACAGATATACTTGCTACAACAACAGCGTATAAGAAGGCAAATACCACCAGACTTGGTAAGTTTGTCTAAGATAACAGTTTTCCTACAGGAGATTTTGCGATGTTTAGACACTCTGTGAAGTCTTCATTAGTACATTAAAAACAAAACAATAAAAAACTACATAAACAGCCTTTTTTCTTATAAATAGCAGTCATTATCAAATGCACTTTACATATAGAAGTGTTTCACAAACATTATATTATAGTGTTTAAAAAGATCCACAAATCCAGCCCTAAGAAACACATTCTATTTAACAATATAGGACAAGTTCAAATGAAAGACATTTCAAATAGAAAAGTGTCTAAGTAGAAGTTCTTTATACTTTTTGTTTATAAATTAGCGTAAAAAAAAACAAAAATTTCTTACATAAGATTTTCTTACATAGAAAAATTTTTAGAAGGTTTTCCAAACTGGAAAAGTGCTAAAGAATACACTTTTCATGCAGAATAATGTTTCGGAGGACACGTTTAGACAAGAATATTAGTTTCATGTAAGTGTCTAGAAAAACAATTCTTGCATAGGAAAATAGTCAGAAGAGATTGTATAGAAAATATTGTAGTAGAATACATTTTTTGTTTTTTCATTTATTTATCCAAAAAAACAGAAATTAAGAGTTTTTAAGAACACGCATTAATATATAGAAGAAAATCTAAAAGATAAACTATGTTTTACAGGACAAAACTTCTATCAATTAAAAGGATTTCGAA
Source organism: Philornis downsi (assembly GCA_019455685.1). Classification (NCBI taxonomy): domain Eukaryota; kingdom Metazoa; phylum Arthropoda; class Insecta; order Diptera; family Muscidae; genus Philornis; species Philornis downsi. Next base: position 45,457 of record JAHXMU010000008.1, read on the forward strand.
CTTATAGTATGACGCGAAATGTTCATATGAGAATAAATATGATCATACTTATTCAAGAAAGTTTCGCAGTAGAAATTTTATATATAATATAGAGAAGTCGGTAAAGATGCTCTTTAAAATGCACTTAGATTGAAAAAAACTTTCCCCAAAAAATTAATTTGAAAGATAATTCTAATGCGACAAGTGTCAAGGAAGGGATTTTTCACATAGGAAAATCCCGAACTTTCTTTTCACAAGTATTCAAATTTATGTAAAAATGGTGAAAGCATTTCATGTTAAAAGCCGTCTAAGGAAATACTTCTTTGCAATAAAGAAAACGGTAGAAGAAGATGTTTTTGAGGCAAAAGATGGCGGAAGTGGTACTTTCCATACCGTTAACTCTCATATTTTATGAAATTCTTCAAGATCAAGAATTTAAAAACAAGCTGTTCTTATATCTGAACCTTCTGTCAAAGAGATTACCTGATTATTATCGTTTGATATATGAAATTCTCGAAAATAACACAAAGTAAATAATATCTTTAGAATGACTCTCCCTCTCCCTATGTTGAAAATAAATATTTGAAAAGGTACAGTTTCATATAGAAGAGCAAAGGATATTTCAGATTGGAAATACACATTCACAAGAGTGCATTTCTACATGAAAAAGTGAAATTTCATATATAGGAACACAGCTGAGCTTTCTTCTCCTCTCTGTTAAATAAAGCAACAACCATTTTCGCTTCCATACAACTTATAAATGGTCATAAATGAGCCTGTTAGGATGGCCTTATACGCGAATTAGCAAAAACTAACTTATTACTGGCTACCTGACAACTAATTTAACTCAATGTTTATTTAGTGTTTTCTTTAAAAGTTTGCTATTGAAATATATCTGATTATAGTGTTTTACATTTTTTCCCACTTGTGTGTAGTACACCCTTAACTTAAAATTTAATATTTTACTCCAAAAATAGCTCAAGCAGAATAAAACGTGCAAACCTTATTTAGCTAAATTTATATAAATATCGAAAATTTGTTTTTCATGCTTTTTCAAAAAGAAAAAATCCATGAAATTGGACGAATATACACAGTTCAACAAGACACAGAAAGGAATTTAATAATTTTTGTTTTTAGTAACAACAAATACACGCATGCATCACTCAAATGTATTGTAAATTTTTCTTTAACAACTTTAGTTTAAACATTTCTTAAATCTTTAATATTTTTCTATTTCTTTTCATTTGAAGTTGTATGTTTCCATTTCACCTAAATGTAAATATTTTTTACTTATGTATATATGTATATATTTTTTAGATATTATTAGCTAATGTTCGCTGTATATTTGTATTTTTTCGTTATTTTTCTTATTTGGGGGCAATTTAGAGATGCATTAGGGTGCTATTTTGCAAGCTAAAGAGAGTTGGCATGAGGGAAAAGAAAATTGTTAAGAGCAATTTGACATTTTGAAATGAAAGAAACAAAAAATTTGACTTGTTAATAATTTAACAGTATATAGTATATTAGAAACTGTAATTATAAAGCGTGTAATTTGATGTGATGTGGTGGTGAGTGTAGATATAGTATATGCATTGTATGTTTGAAATTAGAGCAAAAGAAAAAAAGTACAGAAAGTTGTGCCTTTAAACAATACTTTGAATTTGCTCCAAATGCAGACTGCGACTTATAGAAACAAATCTGAGATGTTATTTTAAGCAATCTGTGCTTAAATAATTGAAAAATCAGATTCGATATTCAATGCCAAGTCAGTGTAGGAACTGATAACTAACATTTTTTTTTAATTCTGTAATAAGTGCATCTTTATAGTAAACACATTTTGCATACATTTTGAAAAGTAAGATATATTTAAGATATCTTTCTTTACACAAAAATACATTCATGTCCAATGTTGTTATAACAAAGTCTTTATAAACAACTGTAACTTAGTGCTTTTTTTGTAGAAAGGCTTTTCCAATCAAGTTGAGTGCAGAAAAAAACCAACTGTCGTCATTGACACTTCCCAATTGGAAAAAGGTATTCGGAGGAATTCTTCACATAGAAAAGTAGTCACAGGTACATTTTCATTTGAAAAATCAGCTTCATAGACATTTTCGTACTAATAAGTAACATCATAGTTTTTTTTTGTTTTTTGTATAGAAGAGTAGGTCAATGGATACTTTTCGTATAAAAATAACACCTACCTTCCTAAGGAAAATCGACTTCATGCTCATATTACGCATAGAAACATTTTTCGTCGATTTTTTACTGTAGAAATGTATTCATTTTGAAAAATATCCTCACAGATGTTTTTCCTTGGAAAATATTTAAGATATGGATTCTTACATTTACAAATTCCGTATAAAAATTTGGTCACAAATGTGTCTTCAGATACTTCATAGACACATTTCATGTAGAAAATGTTCACATTAAAATAGCCTCATTGAATAATTTCGAATAAAAAAATGTATTCATATACTTAATAATACAGAAAACGTTCAAAAAACAAACGTTACAAAAAAAAATGTGTAGAAAAATATTTTCGTATTAAAAAATTTCTTCATATTCGCTTTTGGTACATAAGCGTGTTCGTTAACAATTTTCATAGGAAAAAATTTCATAGGCATATTTCGTATAAAAAAGTGGCTTTGTAGACATACCTCGTTTATAGGTATAGAAAAGTGTCTTCATAGACACATAGATAGTGTTTTTGCGGACGCAATCAATTCCCGTGGTGTGTCCATAGAAACATTTATAGTAGAACAGTTTCTTCATGGACATACGAGTATTTCGTAAAGATAAACATGGTAGTAGACACTTTTCGTATGGAGAAGTATATTTATGGACACTGAATAATATATGTATTTGTTGACATTTTTCGCATTGAAAATTTTTTTAAAGAAACTTCTCATACATAAAAATTCGTTACAAAATGTCTTTATAGACACTTTTCGTACAGAAACTATCTTTATAGAATAATCTCTGTGGGCACATTTTAGGTAACAAAAGAAATAGAAAAGCGTCATAGACTATTTAGAGACATAATTAAAAGTTCTTACAAAATAAATTGTTTTAAGCGCTCTTCGTCCAGAAATATGACTTGATTCATTGACCCTAAATTTATATAAACTGGTTAATCATATTTAACTCTCCTATAACAAAAGTTAATCATTTCTTAAAGTAGAATAATAAGTTTATTATAATCTTTATGCGGACACCTTAAAGACGACTTTTCTTCTAGCAACACCTTAGGAGGAAATATTGTAGTCTTTTTCTTTTAGAAAGTTATCTGCGTAGACACTCTCCTTACAGAAAAGGCGTCTACATTGACAATCTGCTCGGACGAAAATGTCTACGCAGGCGATGTTCTTATAACTTTTTTATATGCAACTGCCTTCGAGGAAAACATAAAAATTATTTTAGAAAAATATTAGCACATTAAAAATTTCAAAAAGAAAAATTATCCGTTCGCATAATTAAAAACAGTTTATAGAAATATTTTTAGTTAGTTGTTTTATATTACACATTCTGAATAATAATATGCCCTATAATGAAATATTAGTACAAACGTTAAGTGAAATAATTGGAAAAAATCCCATAAGTAGATAAATATTTAAATTTAGAATGACAGTGAACAGTGTTCCAGGCCTGTGGAACAAATAAAAATGTAATTGCAACATCACAAGAAAACAATTGTTTTTCAACAAATGGTGAATGGTTTAGTGGGGCCATAAATAACTATATACTCGAATTGGTGTATGATTTCCAAACAGTGATGACGACGATGGGTGTGTGGGTGGGTGACATATGATGCCTTATGTAATGACGACCGCCTGCTCGAAATACAGAAGTTGGTCTCATGGCATTACGATAAAATAAGTAATTCGTTTGCTGTTTTCGGTAAAATCAAAAAATTTCGACACAAAAAATGCGTTTTGAAACTTACGCTTTCCAATCTGTATGGTTCTGGGTTGATAAACTCTGATTGATAAAACTCTAATTGATAGAAATAAAAACTTTTCAAAATGAAAATCTATTCGAATTACAAGAACGAACACAAATAGTTGTTCGTTTTCTTTTCAAACGTATTGAGTGATTCGTTTTATAGAAATAGGCTGGTAAAAACAAAATTTAAAAGCTTGTAAACAAGTCTAAAACGTTCGATGTTCGATACTTCGCAAATCATGTTGGATGTTACCACAATTGTTATATATATATATTGCAATATTATTCAATATAATAATAGAAACCAAAACATGGAAATCGGAAAGCATTGAAAAGTGTATCGATTTTTTTTATTTTGTGCTTAAGAAACCACTCTTCATATAAAAAACGTATAGAAAAATATTTTTCATATAGAAAAATACATTTTTCATACAGAAAGTGCCTGATGTGAAACTTGTCACTTTTGAAAGTATTACTTTCATATAGAAAATCATGTAAAATGATTCTCTTCAATTGGAAAAAAAAGTTACAAGAACACTTTCCATATAGAATTATGTCTAAGATGGGCCTTTTCATATACAAACATATTGGAGACGACGCTTCTCTTTTACAATATTGTCTAAATAAATTTCAAGATTCTTATACTTAGAAAGTTTTCTCGGAAGACGGTTTTCGTGTAGAAATTTCGAAAATAGATTAAGAAGACGAAAAGTGTCCGAATACAGATTTGTTAATAGAAAATTGACTTTTTAAACAAAAACTATCAGAGTGAACTCTTTCTTATATTAAAAGTGGACGAAAATCAAATTCTTTAACATTCTACTGCATTTTTCTTACCAACAAATACCAATGAAGAAAGTTCAAATTTAGATCGATAAGCTGGAGTTAAATCTTGTAACAGCAAACTTGTGGCGTAAATGAATGGCATGAAACCAAATCTGGTAAAAAGATGCTTAATATCTAAATAAATTTCAATGTTAATGATGATTGAGAACTCACTAAACAGTGGGTGATGCGTTTGATGCAAGGTGATTTTTAAAAATAAATGGAAAATGCTTTTTTTTGGAACTTTTGAAGCAAACTTTGCAATTAAACATAACAAACGTAACTGAAACTTAAATACCTTTTTTCACTTTTTCGAGTCACTCTCGAAGCGAAGAATTTTGAAGAATAAGACGAAAGGCACATTTGGTTTATTTTATGATGATTTTTCATTTTATTACAAAAGAGAGAGATGAGGAAACAAAAAAGATTTGAAAAATTTCAGAGGACAAGGCAACAATTTTTACAATTCACTTTCCAGTCGCTATGCCGGCTGGTTAAACAAGGAAACCGGGAAAATCGCTCTCCGTATTAATTTTCATTATTCAAATTTTGACGACACATATTAGACAATCAGACTTTTTTGCTTTTTGTTTTTCCCGATAACTCAAATGGTTCAAAATTATCAATAAATTATCCCACTACGCAGATCATACCATGTCCCAGTTAATGTCTTCAACTGCAGTGACACCATTTGTATATATACTGAGATCATCGATAAGACTTTTTTTTTTTTTGGTTTTCAGAATATCAGGGAAATCAAAGTGAAGAGTAGAGTAGTAGTAGTAGTAGTAGTAGTAGCGGTGTACACGTTGCAATACAACCCCACAATCACACATTTTATAGTTGAGAATAGAAGAAATTAAGTAAAACATAAAACAAAGAGAGAGAAAATAAGGAAATCAGTAAAAATTCAGAAGTTTTGTTAACAACTACAAACTAATGCATGGGCTACGTAAAGCTGAAGCGATTACTGTAGTAAATAGAACAGCTTTTTGATGGGTTAAAAAATGGAGCCACCTACACGCTAGACGATTGAATTATATTTATAGGAGAAAAAAGGCTTTACGGTGAAACGACAAATTCAAAGTATTGCTTTCTATATGAATTGTTAGACAAACAATGATATTTTTCAAACAAAAAACTCTAAATGCGAACTTAAAAATGCTGTGTGTTTTTAGTTTTGGATAATGTGTTTTGTGATGTAATATTCGTTTACTATGTGTGTTGACGTGATCTTAATAAACAGATTTGTACTTACTTTCCCATTTGTATATCCTGGGGATGGGGGGATTGCATATTATGGTGGGGTGTGCTGCTACCACCTAGATTACCTTCAATGGCCGGTACATGAGCTCGTATAGTGTTTGTAACATAACCATCACGACGGTTATTTTCATCTGGAAAGAAAAAAGGCAGGTTTCGATGTTTATTACGAGTTAATAGTAACAAATATGTATATATATGTACATATAAGGTGAGCATAGCGGCGAAGTTTTCAATGCCTTTCTCGTGTAAGCCGTGTGGAAGGCCTTTTTGCCAATGATGTACCCATAAATTGCTTGGAGAAGGCATGATTTTTGAGCAGTTGTAGGTATTCTTTAAGCAGGCATGAAAGAAAACTTTTCCACTGCACTATGAAAGGATGTGTTTATGTGACAGAGGCATGATTAAAGGAAGCAAAGATAATACAACACATCGAATTTGTCTTCCTTTGAGAATTCCCTAGGAGGGTCTTTCAAATGAAACCAATATGGAGAATGTTCGAATGCTTAGAAAATATCGTGCTACAACAATACGACGAACCACTTCCATCCCTGTGTATAAAAAGACCTAGCGAAGGTCATCCAAATGAAGGACAAGGAGTTGTTCATCGACCACCGCAATTGGACAGAAAAAAATGAAACCAATTTCCTCGTCATAAAAATTCTAACGGCTTGAGTTTAGAGGAAGAGGAGGACGGCAATTGATTTTTAAATGCTTCTTTTAGAAGGGCTCATGTAACGACTTCAACACGAAGGCCTTTGTTAGACCTTTCTAAGGCCTCCTATTAGACCTGCATTTTAAAAAGTACATAACGTTTTCTTCAGTAACGCCCATAAGGCCTTCTTTTTAAGCCCTTCTGCAAGACCTTCCGCTGGCAAGCGTGGATAGAAGGCCTTGCCTCCCAATCTCACGTAATGATACATGGAAAAGAGTAGGTATTGTGGATGGAAAGCTTTAATTTACGCCGCTGTGAGTAAACATAAAGTTGACTATTAGATCTTGGATGTGGTCAAAGATCACAGTTTTTGACACCGACTTAGGCGTGTTTATATAGTAAATATTTGGAAATTTTCTGTTTTCCTAAAGATTTTTATGACATTTTGAAAGTGGTTGTAGTTTAATCTCCTATAGAGCGGGGAAAATTGAATAAACTCCAATGGGTAGAAAAGTTCCAACTCGAGAGCCGACAAAAATACCCATTTCTAATTAAAATGGGATTTTGTTTGCCAAGTATTTCCGATTGTACAAGAAATAGCGAAATTTGAGATGGATGTCCGGAAAGTAAGACCAGTATTTATTTTTTAAAAGGTCTTTATTTATTGATCCAAATATAGTATTGTACAGTGTTGTAGCATTCTTCGATTATTTATGGTAATGCCATCGATACAGTGTTTCCTCCACAAAACATTTATTGTTTATACCATCAGTAATATCTCTCGGATCTGATATGTGGCTTAGAAGATAACTGAAAATTTTGTAAGGGAACACTTTTTGTATAAAAGTACTTAAGAATGTACCTTTATAAAGAAAAATATCAAAAGATAGATTTCATATACAAAAGTAGCACTTTTCAGCTAGAAATTTCTCCGTAAAGATGCAAATGATGAAATCTATCAGAAATCATTTTTAAATCGAAGTCACACGCTGGAAAGACTTTTAATATGGGGAAAAATGTCTGAGTAACACAATAGGAAATTGTTTGGAGAGATACCTGTCGTAGAGAAAATTTTTTGGGACGATACCTTTCATATAGAAGTGGCTGAAAATATTTACACATTTTACGATTTACTATTTCGCACACTATCCTCAATACATTTGTATGTAATCAATTCCTAATTCACAAAATTGTTCCGTACTTACCCATTCGTTGTGTATAAAATTCATTAAAAGCATCATCACGTAAACGGTTTGAGGGATAAACAAAACGTAACATATCTAAATCGTGTATACGGTCGGCTAAGCCGCGTATATTTAAATCACGGGCTATCCAGGGAGATAACATTAAGACTGTATTTTGATCGGTAACGAAGCCGACGGTAATGCCACCTGCAATCAGAAAGAAAGTGCATAAAAATGTCTTCTTTTTCTTTGGTTTTTACTGCACGACATATACTTACCCAATTCACTGTCGGAGAAACGTAATAAAAATGTGCCGACAGGCAACATTCTTAATATTTCTTCAGCTTTGCGCTTATTGATGAAACCCACAATGAGACCAGCTTTCCATAAACTTAATAAATGATCTTTGGTTAACTTCATGATGGCAAAGAACCAATCCCAAAAGGTAAAAGAACGATCTGGCAATGGTTCTTTGCAAAACTGTGCCCAGGTTATGTAGTCCTCTTCGCCATTTAGACCATTGCGGCGGAAAAGTTTCTCATCTGTAAAATAGAAAGTTTATTAATTCTAAATATGTGTCTTGTTA
>JAHXMU010000008.1:58890-70119 GCA_019455685.1 Philornis downsi
TTACCGAGAAATTGAAGATTTAAACCGCCCACCCTGTATACACATATATACAGTGGTGGTCAAAACATATGCAACTCGAATAAACTTTTAACTAAAAGTAAACTTTTTTAATCAAAATTTTCTTAATTTATTAAATTCAGTTTTTTTTTTAATATATTCTAAAAAATCAAAAATATTCATTACCTTACAACAAAAAAAATAGTTGTAACAAAATAAGTCGAAATTGAAATGTTGGAGACATTTGCAACTCGTAAAAAAACTTAAAAAAAAACAATATTAAGTGCTCAATATTTTCTGGCATAGCCGTTGTCTTTTTATTACGTCCGAATATCTTTTAGGCAATGAGGAAATAATATAATCGCTTGAAATGGCATTCCACTGCTTTCCACTGCACATCACAATAGAAAAATGCGCAGAATAATAATTCTATTGAAAAAGAACTTTAGAGGACACTTTTTATATAGAAAATAAATACGGTAAAAGGAAGGTCCATAAGAGAGTATATGTGTTTCTTTTGGAAGGGTCAAAGAATATCCTTTAATATATGGAAGGTACTTTGAATATCGAAAAACTTTAAAAAGGTACTTTTCATAAGGAAATTTTTTCGTATGGAAAAACTCAATAGATGCTTGTGAAGGTCTACTGTCCCAGTTCTTTTGCCGATAGGTACACAACATTTTCTCCGATAGGGGTATAAAGGAAATACCTTCAAAATGATCTAATTCGGATCGTTTTAAATACGCTAAATATAGAAATAACGAAAATAACGCATTTTTTTAATACACCTTAAATTTCCAAAAAAAAGTGCCTTATTTTCGAAGATAAGAAAAGCAACCTTCCTGGAAAGAGATGAGGACAATTACTTTACTCAATACAGAAAACGATTATATCTCCATTTCAAAAACAAATATTTTTAAAACCGAAGTATATATTTTCTCACCGAAATAGCTGGTAAAAATTATTCTATTAAAATTTTTTTGTAGAGGAATCTGTTATCAGGTACTTACGCAAAAAATTTAAATTTTCTTCGGTTAGAGCACGACCGGTAGATGACTCGAATTTTGTATTTAATGCCATGGCTAATTGCGACCACACAACTTTTTCCGGCACTTGGAAAGGTTCACGCACAATATCGGAGAAAGCATTATCCCACGTAATGGTGGCCCACGATTGAGGCTCCTGGTTACCATGAACAATGACAACAACGGGCAATGATAATGTCCATACCTAGAAGAGAATAAATGTAATAATTGAGATAAATGTTTAAAATTCCCGTTCAGTCATCTTTGGAACTTACCCTAATCCTATAATCATTGACTACAACAGATGTAAAAAATAATAAAGCAAATTTTTCATCCATGACGCTTTCGGTGCCCTTTTTCTCGGCACGTTTTATTTTCTTCAATTGCATCGTTCTATAAATAGATATAATAACAAGTGTTTAATGAGAACGCAAGGGGATGGAAGAGATTAGAATGGAGCAGTAAACATACCTGAAGCTGGCGGAAAAATTACGGGTCTGATTGTTATACTCCATGGTGCCAATATTATTCACAATTTCGCCCGATGAGGCGGGTGTGCTACTAGATGAGTCAGACATGGTACGTTGTGCTGAATGACGTTGAGCCTGAGCCTCTGGAAGAACACAAGAAAAATAAGAGGTCAAGAGTGAGGGCGGACGGTTGAATAAACGTTTTTGTAATGGCACTGTAAGTTAATAAGTTGCATAACAACAATAATGCTTTTAAAGTTAAAGTTAATGACCATGACGAGGTATCTAGCATAAACGGTAGAGGCAAATTGTTTTAATTAGTTTTTGCGCTTTACTTGGTAAGAGGATAAAACGAAGAAAAGGCTAAAGGTGGAAACAAATAATTATGAGTATACTAATGTCGACTCAGCAATTTATGCAGTCATGGCCTTAGCATCAAATTGCACGCAACGGTCAACGATCATCTGAGGCATAAATCATAAATTGTTTTGTCAATATTAGTATTATGATCTATTTTCCTAATTGTTTTTTGAAAATTTTAGATTTTAATTTAATTTAATTTTAATCTAAATTTAAAAGATTGTAATTTTAAGCCTTAAGGCCGATTTGATTAAATTACAGTATTACAACATACCTTCTCCATAATTTAATAACAAATGCATTATACAATTTTACAATTAAAAATGTTGTGTATCTTAATATCAGAAAAATATGATTTACAATATGGCAGTCTGCTTCACGTATTAGAATTTTTCACTCAGTTTGTTTTTCGTCCTAAAATACGGAATTATAACTTGGATTGGAATTTACAGCTACTCCATACATAATATAACGAAAAATTTAATAACATATTAAATGGTAAAAATTAACTACTAGAAGAAATGAAATTTTATTTAATTTCAATCAATTTAAAGTATTAATAAATATGCTGTTACAATATTTGAGTAAGAACATGTTAGCGATATTGACCCAAAACTATCTTATTGTCAAAAATGCTAATACTTGGTCTACAATCGATATAAAAGCTATTGAAAAATATGTGTTTATTATAGCAGTAATTGACTGTGGCGTGATGAGATATTTTTCATATGATTGTAGACTCAACCCCGCATACAGCCACCTATCACCATTTGAGAGGCGGTCACCTCGATGTGTCTGAAGAACATATCGAGTAGTCGAGTAATCGACAAGTCTAGTAAATGCTTTTCAAACTGTAACGTTTGGAATCGTCGTTAAAAAGCAGGCCTTATTGAGTGAGTTTAAAAATAGAATAGCCTGCAAGCTCGCTGAATATGAGAAGCTCTTTCATGATTCATTCATGAGATACCAGAGAATTTATTTTTTTTAACAGGGGCTAAAATTTGATTATTTTGAATTTTTTGTAATAATAACTTAAGAAAGTGATTCCTAAGTGAAATTAATAATGATGATGGAGTAGATCAAAATTAAAAATATTTGTCCACCCACAGTGTTATCATAAAACTTCATAATATAAATAAAACTAAGAACATACTAAATATTAAAAGTGAGTTCACAATATTTACTCGTCAATTCTGATTTAACACGTAGCCGTTTTTCTTTTAAATAATAAAATACTAGCCCGATTCCGAGGATATACGAGCATATAGAAGCGTTATTTTTTATTTTTTTTTTTTAAGAAATATGAGAATTTTTACTTTTAACTTTGCTCCACAGAAAAAACTCGAAAAAAAAAACAGTTTTGTTAGAATGGATTTCCGGTTCTCTAAACAATATACTGTCAATATTACCATTCCATTAAATGAGTGTTATAAGAAGACATTAGATCAAACTTATAACAAGCGGTATATCATTGACGTTGTCATTTTCTTTTCTAAAGTCATTATGCACCTGGGCAATTGTTTTGTTATTCTACTATATAAATTACGTCACGTTATTAAAATATTCAATTACTCAGTAGTTTGTTTGCCTTTTTTATGAAAACAGTTCTATTTTTAAATACTCATTTCTTCGCATAACAATATCAACAAACTTTTCCAACTATTCCCGTAAAAATAAGATAGCTATCAGCATGACATAAAGAGTGTGTATGAAGCTAATGGTTCTGTTTGGCTATGGTATTGTAATATGAGTTGCCTACGCTCTTTCATTTATTTGTCCCCAGTGATATGTTCAATATACATAGTACTGCCTTAATAGCCAAAAAGCTACAGGACATCAAAAAAAATAGTAATTTATAGGACAGTACATTTTCCAAACCAGAGCCGCCCCGTCAATCTGTGCTTCTGCTGCACCATTAGAAAAAATTTAATTTAATTTAATTGTTTGTTTGCTTGGCGAATGAATTCCCCAATATCCGGTGTTTTATTGCTTTTGTTTAGGTGAATTTAATGTATACAAGAACATTTTTTTATAATTAAAAAATCTATCCATATATAAAATATAATGTTTATATATTCGTATCTTTGTCCCGAAAAGGCGTTTAAACTAATGGACTGATTGTCATGAAATGTTTACAGCGTCGAAAAGGAATCATAGTCTATATACCTTGATGGTTAGTACACGCGACTATCATTGGCGCGAGCGCGGCGATCATCTCGATGTGTCTAAGGAACACTTTAAGTAGTCGAGTATTCAACAAGTCTCATAAATGCTTCTCAAACTGTGACGTTCCGAATCGTCATTAAATTATAGTTCTAAAAATAGAATGCGAATAAGCTCACTGACTGAATGTGAGAAGCTCTCCCTTGTTTCATCCATGATATGTAAGCGAATTTCTTTTGTTTTATCTAAAAAACTTTTAGAGGGACACAGAAGAAATTTGGAACGTATTTTAACGGCATAAAAAGAAACAGAAAGTCAGTACCGTATATTATGAGATTAAGATTGAAAACTAGGGGATGGCATCGCCCATAAAACTTAACGTTTTGAACGGACATATCGCATGAGCTATTGCAGGTACATAAATATTACTTGACTCATAACAAAACAAAAAGTGGCTCACACTTTTCATAAAAATTGGTCTAGCAGTGAAAATAACTGACTGATCGTCATAAAATTAAGCAAAGTAAGTTGCTATCGATAACGAAATTGTCATATGTCATAAAGAAGTAAATTAAAAGCCTAAAGTTGGTCAGTTATGTTGATGCCAGACATCTTACATTTGACAATTTCAGCCAAAATTTACTGGTGCAGTCATCTTTTGCAAAACGGCCGAGACATGTTTGTACTCTCAACACGTGGTAAACATACTAGGCACACTTGTGTCTAGTTTTTAAATAATTGGTATGATTTCATTACATTTGTTTTAAATTAAAGTAGTCGAAATTTAAAAAGAAGAAAACCTTAAATTAATAGTAGTCAATTTCTTTTCTATTTTTGTTATTTGAAACAATTGTAACAATTCCAATGGTAATGAAATTTCCCCATGCATAATCATAAGTTGTACTTCATTCTTCACCTTAGTGCACTGGTATTTTCCAGTGGGAACACTACGCTCATAGTTACAGGATCTATTCGAGCGGAAATATCTAAAATCCAATTTCACAATATTCACTTTAAGATACCACATTTTAAGCCGTGTAACTTAATACTTTAATAACAATCATAATTAGCTTTAAGGCAAATTTTGAAAAACACAGAGTTTGCACAAGGGCTGAAAATGCAAATGAGTCTAGTACTAATGGCAATGCATGTATCGTATCACCCCCTCCCTTCCCTTTTACTTCTTAATGTAGACTGCTACCATTTGCGATGAAATGTAAAGCTGTTTAACAAACAAATAATTAAATTTGAAATCTGTTTACAATATGTAAATCGATATACGGCGAGACATAAATGAGACTACACAAACAAGTGGACATACATAAGAGTGTAATAAGAGCTGCCAGAGCTGCAATAGTCTGGAATCATCAATTCAGGTATGTAATTTCTTTGCTGTAATAACGATTACACAAAAATTAACCAGTTAAACAATATGTACATTTGTGTATACATGTTTATAAAACAACAACACTCCTCACAAACTATTTATTAGTGTAGTGTTATTTGTGCTTTTAAATGTTGTCGACAGTTCTCATATAACATGTTGGTAAATCGGCACATTCACAAAACTATCAATTCAAGTCACTCTTGCGAAATACACATTATTTCAAAATCAATTGTTACAACAAACAAAATGCTTTTATTTGTCTTTTCCATACTGATTTATTGAAATGCAGCTTTTGATGACTTTTTAGAATTTTAGCTGAAACTTCTAGAGCAATATCGCTTAATGTCGTCGTAGTGTTACTCATCATTAGTGAAATTCGAAATGTATGAAATGATATAATTACAATTTCAGGTGATGACTTATTGAACTTACCTGATAGTATTATACATTCCACCGAAGGCCCATTGACACTAATGCCCAATTGTGGTCCAATAAGCCATCGAACAGCAGCTGCAAACCTATTGGGAGCAAATAAAGAGACACATTACAACAAATTAACAAAATATATCATTAATTACAAACTACCAGTAACGCCAACCGTGCTTTTCTAATGCTAATATTATGACAGAAACTATGAATGAAACAAGCGTCTACTAACTAAAGGCGTAACTACCAAAATATGAAATTTCCTGGAGTTTTTCATACCCCGGGAAATCTAGAAAAATATTTGAGCTTCACGGGATTCCCGCGAAATCCCAGAAAATTTTAACAAATAAAATTTAATATTCTTAATAATATTCTTTATTTACCCTATGACTTTCGGATAAAAATTCGATAATCAAAAACATTGTTGGGTGAATTTGCTCCTTCAAACGCTGCCTAACTCCCATGTAAAATTCTTTATTTACCATATGACTTCCGAAATTCCGAGTGTTCGTCATCGATAATCAAAGAAAACAGTTAACATTACCTTGGCTTTTGATCGACTTTCGGTTTAGGCTCAGATGGAAGGAGCCATTTAGATCGAGTTTTTGAAAATTGAGTTCTTTTGAAAGCTGCCAAGCGGTAAAGCATTACGTTCAGCGGCTTTCTAAAGTATATGTTCAACTCTACTTATAAAGAAATCTGTGTCAATAATGTCTAGGCCTTATTCCGAAAGATACTACTATTTCAGATGTTATCAACATTATTTAAAAAAATATCTTTTTTTGTTTACAAAATTAATAAAAATATCCCTTATGAAAAACACTGCTTTGCAATTCATATTTTATGGATATTTTTATAAATGCAAATAAACCGCCGTCGGTTTACAAAAAATCACTCTACCAGTTGAAAATATCAGAAGTAAAACATTATGTTGGTAAGGTTGAACCTTTAGCAACATTATAGCCCTCAAATGTTGAAAACCTTATTGAAAATCGAAACTAATGGACCGAATCTCATGAAATTTTCACAGTATATGTGGTTTAAAGAAGAAACGTAAGCTATATTAGGTCGTAATTGAGACAAGGGGTGTGGCAGCGTCCATGCAAATAACAATTCTGAATTATTATATGTAATGAACCATTAGTAGTATGCAGAAGAGATTTGGTGCGTATGCTAGAAACATGTCCGAATAAAAAGCAAACTTTTGAAATTATCTTATGGTGGTTAAAGTAATCAATCGATCTGCCACACTACTTAGCATTTTAAAGAGCAATATGTCATCAATCATTGGACAAGCACAGATGCGATTTGATATAGAAAGTGTGCGGTGCCAAACCTCTTTCAAAAAATTCATTATGTATGTCAAAGTAGCCGACATTATATGTACATCATAAAAATCTAACAGTATGTTATTACCAAACACGAAATTTGCATATGTTGTACCACATTTTGAATGGATGTACCTCATGAACTATAAAGGTATACAGATGACGTTTGGCATATAGGTATATGCTACTGGCATAGATCGAAGTATGTACCCAATCATTCTTGGCACAACGTCCTTTTAAAATAATGGACTCAAATGGCCAAAATTACTGACCGTAATAAAAACAGTACGTTGCTATCAATTACGAAATCGAAATCGAACTTGGAAACAAATGAGCATAGATCGACCCATACCATATCTCATATACTATTAGAGATAAATATATGCAATTTGTTACTTATGCTGCTGGTATAGAGGAATGAGCCTTGAGAATGAAATTCATAAAATGTGAATAATACTAAAATATATACCTAATCAGATTATATCAGGAAAAGGCTGAGCAAAACGTTATATTATTGATAATTCAGGTTAGATTTTAAGTACAGAGTTAAGCTTTACACGACTGTAGAATATGTTTTCATCCCATCTTGTTAACAGCGTAGCAAAGCACGCCGGGACGACTGGTATCATAATAAAATAGTGAAATACACAAACAACAACAAAAAATTCCACTGCAACCCATGAATGGGGCACGTAATAGTTTCGTACATTCAGTTAGTTTTAAAACATTTCTATTTTTAGACTCAAACAAACCAAACAATTAAATGATTAAATAGCTCAACAATTTATATGGTTACGTTCAACTTGCATCACCAAATCTCTTCGCGGCGGCACGTGGGAGACGTTGCCCCATGATTCATTTAAAAGGCAATAAAAACACAAATATTGACGATACCCGTAAGCAGAGTATGGACAATGACAAAACGACATCCCGAATTCGATTGGCGCAGTGGACAGGACAACGATCCATTCGATGTAAAAACTGAATTCGGATATGGATTCGTATTCATCTGCCAGAACGCAGCCGGAAAATAAGAAGTATAATAAAATATTATAAGAGCATTGAACTCAGTTGCAACAAACCCGAATATACAAAGATGTAAATTGTCTTCACAAAACGAAAACTATGAAAACATTTTGGACAAAAGCTAAAAAAATAACAACAGTTATATCAAAAGTCCTGATTAATCACATCGAAGTCTATTCGATTTCTCACATTTTTGGGAATGTACGTATTTTATTGTTTCGAAAGTCTTACATTTAGGCAATGAAATTATCTAAAAAAAATCGATCTATGGGCATTTCGCAATAGACTGGCATACACATAAATAAATTACGTTTTTCTTGCGCCCCTTTCTCACCTGGTATTGGTTTTCATAACCTGTGGCGGTTGTTTCTCAACAATGAACGATGACAAGACCAATAATTGTTGAGCCTGACGCACATGGGCAATCATATCACCAATTTCCTCATTGCTGTCCAACGGTATCCTGTGCATTGAGTTTACATTGTCCAATATCTTACCCACCAACTCGACCAACAACTCAATGCAACGTTGTATGTCATCCAAATTATCCCGGAAAGGCGCTCCATTACCAGCCAAAGCCTGATTACGTTGCCAGGTTTTCAACTCGTTAATCACTGTTTCTTGTATGGCATCATAGTCGAAAATGATTCGATTCAAATCCTGCAGTATACTGCTGCGTGTGGTGGCCAGTATGCGACATTGTTCCTGCAATTGTAGATCCTGCATTTGCATTTCCTGGGGCGCCATATGTGGTTTTCGCTGATTGTAGGTATTGAAGCAACTATGAAATGCCTCATAACTGCGGGCAAACTGTTGGATGTCCGCATATATCGAACTAATGCTCATACTCAATTTGGGTATGGAACTGTGAGCAGCGTACAGGGTATCCCCGGAGTATGAGCCAGCGCCGTTGCCAGTCGTATTCATGGAGGGTGTGTGCATACCCGGGACAACGGGTATGGTGTTACCACCCAGCATGCCACCCGGTCCTACCCCTGTGCCATTGACGGCCATTCCAGTCACATACGAATACTGCGGCATCTGGTCCAGCAGCTGTATTTCACGCTGAAGACCCGTACGTACGTGTGAGTAAAGCTCCACGGCTGGTATTTGTGTGATACTTGCGCAAATCTCAGCAAGTTTGAATTTAATCAAATTATCGTTGCTCAAGGGGATGAGTTTCTGTTTTAAATCCTCATAGAATTGATGGGCATCACGTTCGTAGAGCTCAGTGGATGATGTGTTGATAAGGCCAGACCTAGAAAATGGAAGAAAACAAGAGAAATATAATAAAAAAAAAATAATTTATAAAGTTACAAAATTACAAAAAATGTAATATAAAAATATGACCAGCCGTATAATCGCGGAAGTCACCTCCATGTACACATATGGTCGAAAAAATAAGCACACCTGCGTATTTTATCTTTATGTTATATTTAGTTACTTTAACGAAAAGTAAACATGGTAATTCTTTTTTTATTTAAATAATGTGCACATTAATAACATAACA
Source organism: Philornis downsi (assembly GCA_019455685.1). Classification (NCBI taxonomy): domain Eukaryota; kingdom Metazoa; phylum Arthropoda; class Insecta; order Diptera; family Muscidae; genus Philornis; species Philornis downsi. The sequence continues at coordinate 68,583 of JAHXMU010000008.1, forward strand.
TAATAGTAATGCCTTTAAAAGTAGAAACAAAACTGGGGCTTCCCCGTTGTTTTCATTGTGAATTAGTTTTTTTCAGGTGTGATTTCACTACTTGGTCAAAATAATAAATACGAGTGCATTGCTCAATTCTTTAATATTGTCGCAGTACTGTTTTTTATCTTTATTCATAACAAAATATTTTGTTAAAAAAATCAGACATTGGTCGAAAAAGTTATTCTCCGGAGGGGAGAAAAATTGTTTCAAGACTAAGAGGAAGTGGCCAAAGTCTTCGTTCTATAGCAGAAACTATGAATGGTCGCCATTTTTTGTACAAAATGCTTAAAAGCCTAAAAAACCAGTCAAAACTCGCAGAAGCCCAAAAAAAAACAAAACTACAAAAACAACAGATATCCGTATTGTAACACTTGCGGAGAAGGACCCGTTAGTGTCTTCAAGAGCGATTTCAGCAAAAATTGAAAATGTAATTTCATCGCGAACCGTTTGTCGTAGACTATAAGGAGCACATTTATCAGGACGGATAGCCAGAAGAGTTTCTCTACTTAGACAAACAAAATTAAAGGCTGGATTGGCGTTTGCAAGAAGTCATTTCGTCGAATCGAATTACCGACACTATGACCAGATTCCACTACAAAGATATCTTGGAAAATACAATGTTGAATTATGCTGTAGAAAGTATGTCTCTTAGATGGACATTCCAGCAGAATAACGATCCGAAGCGTACTTCTAAGTTGGTAAAGGATTGGTTCCAAGATAATAATGTTGCCATTCTTGACTGGCCAAATCAATCTCCGGACTTAAATCCAATCGAAAATCTTTGAGGTGAGTTGAAACAACGAATTGGAAAGGAGGTTCTTAACAATAAGCATCAATTATGAAATTTTGTTCAAAAAACTTGTTATGAAATACCAATAGAAACAGGAAGCTTATTGCCAGCATGGCAAAAAGAGTCAACAAAATAATTGAAAATAAAGGTAGATATACCGGCTTTTAACGAAACTCAGCCAATTTAGCGGAAAAAACTTGATTTTTTTACTTTTTTGCTTATTTTAACTAAATGTACTTATTATTTGTCAAATGTTTTTTTTTAGTAAATTTCTCACTTTTTGAAAAATACTGAATTTATTATTTTTGTTTTTTTATTGTTTTAGTGTTTATTTAATTCCTAATGTTATAACAAAGGAAATTAGTATTTGTTTTTTCTTAAACTAAAAGAATTAAATAAATGTTCGTCGGCGAAAAAAAAATATTGGGTGTACTTATTATTTTGACCATATGTGTATCTAATGAACACTTCGAGTAGTCGAGTGATCGTAAATGCTTTCATACTGTGATATAAATTAAAATTAAAATTATAAAATTATACAATTATAAAATTATAAAATTATAAACTTATAAACTTATAAACTTATAAACTTATAAACTTATAAAATCATAAAATTATAAAATTATAAAATTATAAACTTATAAAATTATAGAATTATAAAATGATAAAATTATAAAATTATAAAATTATAAAATTATAAAATTATAAAATTAT
>JAHXMU010000008.1:70129-97658 GCA_019455685.1 Philornis downsi
GCAGTTTTATGGTAACTCTACTCAATAAAAATAAAAGCGAAAACACTTGATATGTGAATTGAGCGATTCGTTTTATGGAAAATGGCTTACAATTTTATTGAATATTGTTGCAGTTTTATGCAATAAAACGAAACTAATTATTTGATTCGAATTCAAATACGTGAAACAAAATTAGAATCCTTGTTTTTTGGAAATTTCATGCCAAAAAATAGCTTTCTAACAGCCTGATAAGATTCAGAAGAATGCATTTGAAGCAGTTTTGTCATTCGCAATATGGCCTTTAGACCTTTTTTGTGCAACTAGCTTAGATTTAATTTCTGTTTCATACTAAGAAACGTGAATTTATACAACAACACTTTCGTTTCGGGTCCTCGAATATAAATATCTGTTTCATTATGTGTTAATAAAGAAACTGAATCAATTATGGTTAAGTTTCAGATAAGAAATCCATCGAACCAAATTTGGAAGTTTGTTCAAAATAATCAAAATAAAATTTCTGGTATACCTAGAAGAGTACAAACTTGGCTTGAAATTGGAAATTGTCTAATAATCTCTGAGCTTCAAGTTTGGAATCACCTGAACGAAACTCAAACAGCACACCCTGTAAATTGTACTGCAGTATCAATAGAAAACGTTGTCCGATGTTGTTGATTTAATGAATCATTTAAAATCTCTGTAACACAATTACTTAGAGTCAGCACTCTTATTCCCTTTTCAAAACGGTTAAAAAAGAAGACTTCAAATTTTGAAACGTGATGTCTTGAAAATCAGAACCGATCAGCGTAACTGAATTCTGATCTAAAATCCATGGCACAAAATAATGTTGGGCCATAGAAACTTATACAAATTTTGCATTTAATTTTTTGAACCCGCTTAACATCAACTTCCTACCTCAATCATTATAGTCCCATCTTATACTTACAAAATTCTCTCTTCGATCCATGGTGCTAGATATACGCGTATATCGGCCAGTCCCTTCTCATCGTAGTACTGTATCATAGACTGTTTCACCTCCGGATTGCACGAAATACGTTTCCACAAATTCATTGTGCCAAATTGTGTGTGAAAGCTGAGGGCTCCTACACCAATTTTCCCAAATGAAGAAGATTTTGCTTCTCCACTTCCACTGACTCGCGTTCTTTCTGTTATTATTAACTAATTTGCAATTGCACAAGAGTTTCTTATTTATCTCTCCCTCTTTCTCTCCTCTTACTGACGATGAGGCGAAGCTTTCAATTTTAATTGTGTGGGTATGGTTGCTTTTAAAGGCGTCATATGCTTAATGGGTGGTTATGATTTGTTATAGTTTTATGCAGCTCAAATCTCTTGTTTGGCAAGTAGTAAATGACGAAAAATGGTTGATGACGTGGTGGTACTTGATGGAATCCAAATTACGATTCTTTCATTTTTTTTTTTTGCAAAGTTTTGAACGATAACTCGCCTTTTGCTTTGCCAATCAGTTTATATGACTTTGCTTATTAGATATGATGTCAGATTTGTTGAATGATTTATGTTGAACTTGATTCCGTTTTCGAAATTCGAAACGAAATAGATTAGTGTGGTATACTAAAATGAAAAATGTGTAAAAAACATGAAATTATATTAGTTAGTAATTTTGATTGTTATATAGGCTGGCCAATTTTGTGAGGGAAACAATGAGAGGACAACAATGAATACGTTAATTAGTTAAAACTAAGGACAAAATGGTCACATGTTCCACCACCTTTTACTTTTGAACTTAAATTCGCTATGGAATATATAAAAATTGATCATTTATGTCCTAAAATAGTAGCAATCGGTTTTCGTCTATTCTGATTCCCATTTTTAATGACAAAAAATTTAAAGCCTGTACTCGCCAATGATTTAAGCAAAATATATTACACAAATTTCCACCCCTCAAATAAATGTTCGATATAATATTTATTATTATTTGAAAGCACGGTTACGTTTAAAATCATGCAAGGTTTTTCGGTGTTGAGCGCTTTTTTCCACCTCAGCCTTGACTTTTCACTGTGCTAAATTAAGCTCCATAAACACATTCATAAAAATCAACCATGGTAGAAAAATAATGAAATATAATTCATATCTGCACTTACAAACAAAAACGACATAATTCGGAATTTTCGATATACTAAGAATGTTTCAAAAAGTCGCTATTATAACAATTTGTTAGAACTTTTGAAAAATATGCTCTTTTAGTTAGATAGGGTTTAAAATTACTAAATTATTTTCATTCTTAAAATACTCCTTTTAATTACGACTACGAAATAAAACAGTACAGATGCAAAATGTTTACGCCGCGGTTACACTTTCAACTTTTGTTGAAGCGACTTTTACATATACTACTTGTCAGAATTCGACAAAATCGACAGCTGTGACGTAGGCGACCCGCAACCGGTTGAACAACTTTATTTGTGAAGATGTCGTCGGCAAGGAAAGTAATTAAAAAAGTAACATCGGCGTTAATTTCTTTTTCACATCTTCGGTGGACATTTTGCATTCGGCCGCAATATCGTCATAAGCCTTCACTTTTAAATCATTTCGCCTGTATATTGGCGAATTCATATTCCACAACGCTTCACGGCTTCTATAAAACTCTATAAAATGCAATAAATCTGCTTGCTTATTCATTTTATAAAATTATACTTTCAGATAAACCAAACAATTTTTAAGTTTCACAAAAAACCGCGCTTTATTTTACAAACAAACCACACGATTTATCGCAATCAGCTGTTTGGTTGAACCATTCGTTGAAACAGTAGTTGAAAGGAAAAATCGTAAGCAACCGGCGTTCAACTAGAAAATGTGTGAGTGTATTAGTGAAAAAATATGAGTGTGTTGGAGGTTGCAAGCGATTTGTTGAAAGTGTAACCCCCGGGTTAGTCTTTAGTGCTAGCCGACTATGCCAACTTCAGAGGTCGAAGCCGATAGTGGTAGTCGCATCAATAACAGTTGACTGCAATGAGGTGCACTAATTATATTTCTAGTCACAACAGTAGTTAACACGATAACTGCGGATGGCTACAGAAAGCATAATTTAGCTGCTAACATTGGTGGAATCTAAATAAAACTTTCGGTCTTTGTGTTATTATAGTTGACATTTCGAGCGCTTTTTTATTATTAAGTCTCTAAATTTTAATGGATTATGAGAAAACTTAATTTATTTATCCACCCCATTCACATTCAATATATGATTAATGCAAAATATGATAAAATCGTAAAAAATTGCCAAATCTTTGAGGATTCTAACAATTGTGAACAAAATGAAGTCCTGCCGAAGGAGACGAAATATTAAAAAAAAATCACCAAATAAAGTAATGGCTTCCCATTTAGGTGAAAAATATTAATAAACCTCTAAACCACAAACATGGCTAGAAAAAGGAGCATCAAATAGTAAAAATTTTTTTTCTCAAAAGTTGTATTTTACATATTACGTTACGTTACACTTAAATGCAAATACATTGTATAAATTGCAATCTCGAGCATCAGTTTATTGAAATCACATAGAAATCTGTGAAAACGATGTTCTTTTTCGCGCTTAGCCAATCCACTTTCTATCATTTTAGCGATTTCTTATTTAAGCGAGTTTTTTCCAAAACTTTGAGTGAATCCATGTTGTAGGCACTGCATACTGAAGGCCTTTGGCAGAAATAAAAAAATGTAATTATTTTAACAATTGTAGATTCCGGACTGTTTGCGAGTTATGAACAGGTCGTTACTTTAGAAATTTTTTATTAAATGTTTTTTTTTTCTTAAATTTTAAAAACGTTAAATCTTTACTGCAAAGCTAAGTTTTTTGATTGAAAGCTCCCTTTCGAGGTAATAAACAGGTAAGTTAGTCTTTTATTCATTTTTTTTTTTAATTTTTTCCAAAGTTTTTAATCTTCTTAAGATTCCTTAGATATGAAAACATTAGTATATTAGCAATTTTTTTCAGTATAAATTATTTTGACAAATCAGAGCTTCATTTCAGAGTTTCAGAAACATATGCGTTTTAGCGCTTTATTTAATTTGATAATTTTTGTCATTTGATCACCCTTCGGCGTCGATATATAAGTAATTTTAATTACAATCAATTACAATTATATGGAGTTTTTTTCTATCTCTTTTCTTTGATGTACCAAACAGCTGACGCAGTAAAATTCAAACGACTACCACGTTACTGTTGCTGTGACTATAAATACTTTTACTTCGGTTCTCGCAGTAAACAGCCACTTTTCTCCGAACAACTATTGCTGTTGGCTTCGCCGTAGTCGGCACCAAAGCAAAGGAACCATGTATAGTATGTACATTGATGTGAAAAATAATAATGACACGCCCAACAATAATATTTGATCAGAGAGTAAGTAAAATGAGAAAATTGCTCATAAATAATTGTATTAATTTATAATAATATATTAATATAATATAATTATAATATATAATCTCTAACATATTAGAGAAACAAGTTCAGTTACAAAAATTCTTAGAATTTGTATACATTAAAAAAAATAGGTTATTAAGCAGAGATCAGTTGGTTTTGGTTGTGCGAATTAATAAGGACAGTTTGTCGATTAACTAAAATAAAATATCGCAACTTTTAAAAGTTATTTTTTGTGTACAAAAGGTAAGAAGAGTGATTTTAGCTTTAAATTCAATTCAAACTTAAGAACAGCAAAATTTTTTAGTTTTTAGGGAAAAAAAGGAAAATCTAAGCACTGTAACCTAGAACTAAGAAAAAGAACTAAGAAACATTTGCATAAAGATGGAAATTCTTATAAAAAATTTCAAGGTTGCTTGGAATTTCAAAAACAATGGCCGAAAATGCAGTCAAGTTTATTCCCGTAAGACAAACCCGCAGTAGAAAAGCAAAAATTACACCTGCAGTTAAACGTGGAATCATTCGATGTGTAAAAAAGAATCAATTTATCTCATCGAAACAGATAAAAAGTGATTTAAACATAGAAATTGACACAACAATTCGAAAAACACTTATTAAAGAGAACCTTAAAGCTCTTAGTGCTAGAAAAGTACCAATGTTGTCGAAGAAGAACGTACAACAAAGGCTAAAATTTGCTGAAGTTCACTCATGCTTGCCTCAAGAAAAATGGAGAAATATGCTATGGTCGGAGGAGACAAAAATTAATTCATTTAATTCAGATAGGGGTCTTCATCGTGTAAGAAGACCAATTAATACGGAATACAACCCAAAATACATTCTTAAGACGGTAAAGCACGGCGGTGGTAATATCATTGTTTGGGGATTATTTTCCTACTATGGTGTTGGGCCACTGTATCGTATACAGGGCATTACGAAAGCAACAGATTATGTTGATATTCTACAAAATTGTATGCTTCCTTATGCCGAAGAAAATATGCCACTGCGACTTTGTCCAACAGGACAATGACCCCAAACATACGGCAAAGAGCACCAAGGTGTGGTTTGGGAATAACAAGATAAATTTATTAGAATGGCCTGCGCAGTCTCCCGATCTAAATCCAATCGGGAATTTGTGGAATATAATGAAAATTTCAATTAGAAGGAAGTGTCGTACGAATTGCGATCAGCTATGGTAATTAATTTAGGCTGCGTGGAATGATATACCGATTTCAGTCTGTCAAAACCTTGTTGACTCTATGCCCCGACGATGCCTAGCAGTTTTAAAAAACAAAGGGGCCTTAACAAAATATTAACCACTAGAAAACAAAATTAGAACAGTATTAATTGTGAATCTCTTATATTTTTTTTTGTTAATGTTATAGTATTATTTAGATGAAAACATGAAGTGTCCTTATTTTTTTCACAGGGCGAATTTGTATTAAAAAAAAAAAATTAAAATAAAAACAACAATTTTAAAAAACATAGTGGAACTCGTTTTTGTAAATATATTACCTAAAAATATGAAATTTTTTATTTTTTTCGCAATTTTATAATTTTAACAATTTCTCTTTTTACTTATTTTCTGATGAAATATTATAGTTTGACATTAGTGTCCTTATTATTTTTCACATTACTGTATATTTGCAGATTATTTTCGTTTGGTTCTAACTATTTTTACCGTCAAAGCAGTAGCCAAAGTCATTTGTACAAAATTTACTATGCCATCACTAAGAAATGGTTACTTTTTAACTGGCGTTGATAATTTGTAGGCGGCAACTTAAACCCTGATCTTAGAATCGGGCTTAGATGCCAATATACGTCCCAGTAACACAAATAACAACAAAAACCGGGTTTCTCTTAATTCATTTTTAATAGATATAATGTATTTTTTTTTAAAAATCGCTGATTTGAAACACATACGCTGATTTTTCAAAGGGGAAATGGATTTGAATCAACATATAAATAGGGGCAGCAATAATAACGAACTTAGTGAGTTCTCATTTCATGCTCATTCCGTCTAAAGCCTATTTTCCTTTGCTCTTTGGAAATATAGGTAACGTTTTATTCAATTTTAACTTTTAGCCGTCCCTTTTGGAGAACACTTTATTTACAACTGCTGTAAAAAATACTATTTATTACAAAATGCATGAATGAAAGCAACACAAAACAGTGAATATTCAGACTATTTCTTGACTTACATTCCTTTAAAAAAAATCAAATAATCTAAAGATCGACAGAAAACAATAAAAACGGAATTCACCGCAAAAAATTGAAAATTTGACAAACTATTCGAATCGTATTTATTCTAATTGTTCTTAATTAAATGTGTATTTTTTTTTCTTTTCTTTTCAAAAAAGCATCAAAAAATCTTGGACACACTTCACAAGTTTTAGTGTAGGTATAAAAGCATTTACAAGTACACATAGAAAACTCAGTCATTTATCTTTTTGACCCATTTTTTAATGATTATCAAGATCAAGTAAAAACTGATTCGTTTACTTATCTTTAAATGCCCGAGACAGCAAAAAGAAATTTCGACCGAAATTCCGTAAATTCAACATGGTTTCGTGATCTACTCAACCCATTTCGGAATTAAGTCAATTTTTTTCAAAAATTGTAGCAATATGCAATATGCAGTGGAAGTTTTAAAATGCTCAATCAAAACGGCATTTCAAGTTAAACTGATAGAAGACTATGGTGCCCTGATCGACTAGGCCGAATTGACTCCAAATATCCCTCATTACTCACCGGCTCATGAGTTGAGGTCGTTACTTACGATTAATGAGCGGTGAGTAACGGAGCTGAATTATTTATCATGTCTGTGACTCGTGAGCAGGGGCCTTTGCACATTACTCACGAGCCGAGAGTAATACGTTCTGGTCATGAACAACTAATAGCGAGCATCAATTAATCATTACTCCTCAAAACCGAATCCTGCTCCCAAATGAGCAACAGTTAGAGAGCCTAATTTGGAAATTTTTCCATTCCTCTCTCTCTATAGTAGTAAATAATTTCTTTGACATTTTTTCAACAAACTTTGGTAAACATACGAAAATTGTATAGCCATTAAAAAAACTTTCTGTATTAGGACCAAATCCTTTGGAGATTTTACTGTGCCCGCAGTTATTTCCAAGCTGTGACAAATTCTATTCACCCCCGAAAGTAAAAGCAACAATTTGTTGCCCAATTTTGTTACTACCTTAAATATTTATACCAATGTCTGCTTCTTTTTTCTTACCTTAAATTGCTTCACGATGAGATTTCGTTAGATTAATTGTTTTTTTGTAACTTCTTGTAAATTGAAGTATCTGCAAGAAACCAAAACGAAAACAAAAACAGTTTGTAAGTCATTTTGTTATTTACGTAAATTTACGATCTAGAATAAATTATTGTATACTCTGCTCGTTGTTGCAACATCGACATCAATACTTTGCCGACATAAAAATGATGGATGTGACCCACATTTTAAAAGAAAACCGCCACTTGATGTTTCTGCAAGCAACTGCCATCCAGAGTAACAAAATGAAACAACATAAAATTGCGATATCTTGCCGCAGCCGCCGTTGCTTCTTCCTTTACGCTATGCCACTGATTCCAAAATATGTCAAATTATGAAAAAAAAGAACAACCAACACTCAAATATCGATTAGCCCAAAAATAACAACAAACACCACAAAAAAGAGGGAGGTGAAACAACAATAATAGCAACTTGACTGCTCTACGACAATATTGTATATTTAGTAAGCTAATCACATTCATGGCTCGTTTTGGTCCCTTTCCAGTCCGTACCCGTGCGACGTTTATTACTTGTAACAAACACTGCACACGCTTTGCTCTGCGTCTCTGCATCTACTCTGATCATATACCCACCGCTTCATCACTCACGCCAGCCATATCGAAATCAAAAGAGCAGAATGTTTAAGATACGACGTACGTCTTCATTCCCTTCATAGCTCTCCACCATTCTCTTGTTCTTTTCTGTGTGTTTGCATGTATTAAATAAACAAAACAAAACGAAATTGAAATGAAGGAAGGTAACAAACACACGCAGGTAAGCAACGAGGAGAAAATCAGTCCCCTGCATTGATCTTTTTTATCTGCATTATCAAATGAAGTGTCTCTCGAAGTCAACGGTTGTTCTTATTTTTATAAAACGCCGTTGACTAATTTTGAACATTGGCGGCTAATTTGTGGAGAATTGCGAAACACAGATACACAATTGAAGTATGATAGATTCCTACTAACACAAAAACTTAAATTTTCGTCTTTCTGAAATATGTCGACCTTCCAATTTTTTCAAACAAATGTTGTTATGTTGATGTATTTTTAGTTAAACGTAACACTTTATTTAATGGAACAACAGATTAATAAAAGTCAGAGACCATCAGGGACTAGAAATAATGATTATTGGGTAGATTTGCAACTAACAAAAATCACTGAGATGGAAATGTCATGCTTACACACGCAATATATGAAAATTTTCTATTTCAAATCCATTGAAAATATGTCACAAGCATATATTTTTTATCATTGTTTTTTGTAAATTAATTATAATAATTATTTTTAATTTTTATTATAAAAATTAAATATAATAAATATATTTCAGTTTCATAACAAAAAAAAAAAATTTTTTAAAAAAAAATTCAAAATGGATTTTGTTTTTAAAAATCAAAAATAAAAATCATGTTGATTGATGATTTTTAACATGTTGATTTTTATTTTTAAAATCATGTTGATTTTTATTTTTAAAATCATGTTGATTTTTATTTTTAAAATCATGTTGATTTTTATTTTTAAAAAAGATAATAAAAAATGAGTATAACTTCATTTATTAACAAATATTTCTAAGAGAAAGCAATAATATCGGGAAAACCAGAACGGATATTTCAGTCAGATAAACTGACTTACATACTCGTATACGATACCTTCAGCCAACATCCTTTACGTGTGGGTGGAGTGCCAGAGGGTGCATACCAAATCACTAGGTTGTTATTGGACGGAAGATCTGCAATCTTTGGCTTAGAGTCGACATATTGGATATTAAAATTCGATAAATTGGTCAATTTGTGTGGTAGGTACCTGAATGGGGATGGTACTGCAGTCCATTTCGATTCTGAAAAGCAAGTTCGTCAAACACATGATTCAAAATTGATTACATTAAATGCAACTGCTTGAACGACACGATGTTAGGAATATATGAATTACATCGTTGATTTGTATGGGAGCTACCAGAAAAAGAAATGGCAACTTTTCTTAATTTTAGATTGCTGGTGTCTAGGAATTAGAAGTTATAGAAGAAAAACTTAGTCCCAGATTGGACGTAACGGAAGGGACGTGACAACAAGATATATTTTCATTTTCAAATATTACTTAACCAGCCCCCTTTAGTGTGTAAATTTAACTAAATTTAGCGTAACGGCATAGAATATAGATATGAACCTAAGAACACATAGGTTAAATAGGTCATTTGTGTGGGAGGCATTAGAAAGGTTTTCAAATTTTACCAAGTATTATCACAAAAAACAATAGACAAGCAATGACTTTCGCGAAATATGTCAATTTTCTTGGGAGACACCAGAAGGGGTATCGGAATGTTCCTTATTTTCATTTTTCACCATTATTTCAGGTATCAGAAGGGGCTATGTTAATCATAGACTTTTCCAGGTTGTACCAAGAATTATGGATTAAAATAATAGACAAAAATTCATTTCGCTGTAATCTATTAGGAGTTACAGGGGGGACGAAATTGAATTTTGAAAAATCAGTCAATTATGTTGACAGAAGGGGTGGACCAATGTATAGGTAGAACGTTTACAATACCCGGCTACGTTCTAGCGAAATATTAAGCTGTGCAATGCAGACAGACGGGGGATTGCTCAATCAATTTAAAATGTCATGAAAAACTCAGTTGTTCAAAATATACTTAGTACTTTAAACGCTTTATTCTGGTTGTTGTATTTTTGCCGTATACAATGACATATACCTTCGTTCCTCCAGGTGAAGTTTTTTTTTTACATTTCCTTAAATAAGCATTGAATTTGTCTTTTAATTCTTTTATCTCAAAAAAGTATCAGTTTTTTAAAAAATATTTCAAACTTTTCGTAACAGATTTTTTTATTGCTATTTACGAAACTAACATTACTGAGTTCTAACAAATACAAAATAATGATTTGTGGAATTAGATGAAGCCTTTCAAAAGATTTTTAGCCGCGGCACACACCAATTCACTACTCCGAGTGTGGAGTTTGCTTCTAAGGATTTGTTGTTGCCTCCATAATCTTTATACTTCGTTTCCAAGTTTTTGGCTACTTAATCACTTAGTAGATCCTTATCAAAAACTGAAAATTAAAGGTACTGCCAAATGAAATTATCTGTCCAACTAAGAAAACGGCAACAAAAAAAAAGAGAACTGTATCCTTTGAGTGCTCAACTAGTTATAAGAAGAAGTCATGCCACAGATTTTATTTGCCTCTTTTCTATGCTATAGCGACGATTTCTTGTCAAGCAGTGGTAATGGTGCCGCCTACCAAGTCTTTGAAAATTATTAGATGTTGTAGAACAAGAAAGGCGGTTCAACTCTTCACATGGTGAGAAAGCCTCATCCGAGCTATTAGTGGCACTTGCACGCACACGCTCACGCGGGTATCGAAACTGTAGGCAGTTTTCTTGTTTGTGTTACTTGCGCTTGTGTACGTACGTGATTGCTTTTAATAATATTAAATTTTGCTGATGATTTTCTGCTCCTTCTTCTCTTCTTTGCATAGAAAGTGTGTATTTTGTTTGTTCACTTTTCTTTTTTGTTTGGCTTAAGAGTTTCTCGCTGTTGTTGTTGTTCCTTGTTGTTTTAGCGAATTAAAGAAAATGTGTTCATGCTGATAGACTTTGGGTCTAAGTCACGTCTCATCGCTGCCCCCCCGCACGTTTAGACGAGAGTATTTTTATTGCTTTTTAAATGGGAATTCGTCTAAGAAACGAAGACAATGCTGACGACCCCGACGACCTTTTCAATTGTAAACACATTTAATGTCTTTGCAGCCAACTTGAAAGAATCTTATGGAATTTCTTAAGAATTTTTCCATTATATTCTACTTATTGTTGGAGATATTAGCAGGGATTTCCCAAATTCTGCATCTGTGGTAAATGAAAAGAATATTTACAATTTTTTTTCCGCCACACAAGGGCATTTCGTGACTCAAACGAGAGCTAAACAAAGTATAAATAGCTTGGCCCACATAACGAGAGGGACACCTTTAATTTCCACAACATTGTTTTTGAAAGTTTTTTACGATTCTAAGCTGGATATACATACGAGTATGGCTTGCAAAACCTATTTAATGAATTCAACCTTGAAGAAGAAACAATCTTAACGAAAATGTATTAAGGCAATACATATGTTGTTGCTAACAGATTTGAGGAATACCTGAAATATTTGTGAATATTTGCATCAATTTAGGTGCACTTTCTCCCACATAATGGCCATGGCTAAATGTTAATGTGAAATTCTTTCACACTCAGCAGGTAATATACGGCGTGATGGCAAGTGTGCTGTAGCAGTAACGAAAAGAGAGAGCACAGCGAAACGTGTATGAAAGCGAGAAAACGTGTTTGCAAGCGAACCGGTTAGAAATTTCTATACGAAATGTTGCAGGTAGTTTTCTACATATATATGCATTTTCTACAAGTTTCTACAGGAAACGCATCAAAAACAGGCAATTATCCCCAAGGAGACAGTACAGGTAATGTTTTCTAGAAAAAGTGTCAGAATAGATACTTTTCTACTTGAGACTGACAGAGCAGGCAATCTTTTATAGTATAACTACCTGAGCAAACACATTTCGAAACGAACAGTTTTTCCGCTTGCACTTTCTAATATGGAATTTGCCACAGCTGATGTTTTTTCTATAAGAACAATTTCAAACTGAATGAAAAGAGTCAGGCACGGAAGATGTATTTTCGGTACGAAAATAAAATCAGAATAAATGCACATCCTTATATGTAAAGTATTTTAACAGGCGCTTTCTTGTATGAAAAGTTTGTGAACGCTCAATTTACCCAAACTTTCTCTGCACAAGGAGAGACCACTTTCCTATGTGAAGGATGTTTGAGTAAATGCCTTACATAAAGGAAGGTGCTTGAGAATATATTTTTCATATGCCACAATCTACGACCTCATACTTTACATATGGGAAACATTCATTTAGAAAAACTTATGTCTGGTTTGACACTTTTCATATAGCAAATTGTATGGTTTAACACATTACATATAAGAATGTGTATGCTCTGACACTTTATATGTAGAAAGTTGTCAGCCTATGCGTACTCCATATGAGACACTTTTCTTATACAAAAGCATTTGGTCATACACTTTGTATAAACTACATTTATACTTATTAATTATTAATTATAAATTATATGTATTAACCTGAACTATTAACATGAACTAATTGAATTACCTAAATTACCTAAATTATGTAAACCTAAATATTAAGTTAAATTCTACTACTAAGTACAACTAAATGAAATCCTATGTAAACCCATATTGAACTTAGCACTATTGTGAATGAACTTTATTCAATAATGACCAAAACCAAAACGGAATGTCAAGATTATACTAAAAACCAAGAGAACCGAGGTTTCTTGGTACGTACAACTTAAGAACAATTCCTTCTTCTTTTGTAACCCGCCCAAGGTGAGCACGAGCTGCCCAAATAAATTATATATATTCAGTTCGCAACTTACTCTACATACTTATTACTTACTTATTTTTCCCCTCAAACAACAACTCTCTTTCGTTATAATTTCTCGACATATTTCGAGAAATTATACTCATATACACTCTAATTTAGGTGCTTGGATTCTCTACTTTTTACCATAACCAAATCTCGAACATATACACACTTTATATATAGCAAAGTGTCTGTCCAAATGCTTTTCATATCAGGCATTTTGCATAAAAACTGCTTGCACGGACAAACAGGAGGTGTCTCATATGGGAAAGTGTCTGTCCAGACATTTCTCAAATTGCAAAGTATCTGCATACACTGGTCAAGTAAGAAAATGTCTTCCTCACACAGGAAAGCACAGGAAAACTTATACAGCTCTTTATACGAAAGGATTTGCTCAGACACTCTTTATATATGTAGGCGACTGAACACATTTTTTATATACTCGTATATGCTATATATATACATATATATGTATATAGGAAAGTGTCTGCCCACATACTTTTCATATATGTACCTATATATATAGGTATATAATGTCTGTCTACACACTTTTCATATATATGTATATAGAACGATGTCTGTCCAGATACTTTATATATACACATATGGTCAAAATAATAAGTACACCCAATATATTTTTTATAGGCTCGTAGACGAAAATTTATTTAGATTAAAAGAGAAAACCAATACTAATTTCTTTTGTTATAGCATTATAAATAAAAAAAATAACAAAAAACAAAAATTAAATTCAGTATTTTTCAAAATGTAAGAAATTAATCAAAAAATATTGGACAAAATAATAAGTACATTTAGTCAAAATAAGCAAAAAAGTAAAAAATCAAGTTTTTTCTGCTGAATTGGCTGAGTTTCGTTAAAACCCTATATATACACCTTGGCATGCTGCCAATAAGCTTCCTGCAGGTTGCTACTGGTATTTCATACCAAGTTTTTTTGAACAAAATTCCATAACTGATCTTTATTTTTAAGAACCTCTTTTCCAATTCTTTCAACTCTGGATTTAAGTCCGGAGATTGACTTGGCCAGTCAAGAAGGGCAACATTATTATCTTGGAACCAATCCTTTACCAACTTAGAAGTACGCTTCGGGTCGTTATTGTGTCCGTCTAAGAGACATACTTTCCACAGCATACATAGTTCAACATTGTATTTTCCAAAATATCTTTGTAGTGGAATCTGGTCATAGTGTCGGTAATTCAATGTATCGGACCAACATCATTTCACGAAAAACAACCCCAGACCATAATATTGCGCCCCCCGTGCTTGGCCGTCTTCTTTGTAAAGCGAACATGGAATTCCTTACTATTAGGACCTCGAACATTCCGGGCACAGTCGTTTCCAAATACATAAACTCTTGTTTCATCGCTCAACAAAATGTTTCGCCATTTTTTCCCCCACCGTCTCCTCTGGGCCAATTGGAATGATTTCTTGCAAACGCCAATCCAGCCTCCATTTATTTATTTTTTTTTTTTTTTTTGTCTAAGAAAAGGAACTCTTCTGGCTATCCGTCCTGGTAAATGTGCTTCTTGTAGTCTACGACGAATTTCTATTTACATTTCCACTTTCTGTTGAAATCGCCCTTGAAGACACAAATGGGCCCTTCTTGGTAAGTGTTACAATACGGATATCTGCTGTTTTCGAAGTTTTTTTGTGTCTTCCGCGAGTTTCGACAGGCTTTTTAAGCTTTAAAGCATTTTGTACAAAAAATAGCGACCGATTCATAGTTTCTGCTATAGAACAAAGACTGGCCACTTTCTCTTAGTCTTGAAATAATTTTTCTCTCCTCCGGAGAACAACGACTTTTTCGAGTCATGACTGATTTTTTTGTTATGAATAGAGATAAACAACAGTAAAATAATTAGCCTTTCCAAAAAGACTTCAGCAGACTGCGATAATATTAAAGAATTGAGCAATGTATTTATTATTTTGACCAAGTACTGAAATCACACCTGAACAAAACTAACTCACAGTGAAAACGGGGAAGCCCCAGTTTTGTTTTTACTTTTAAAGGCTTCACCATAGTAAAGTTATTTAAATAAAAAAGAATTGCCTTGTTTACTTGCCGTTAAAGTAACTAAAATTGAACATAAAGCAAAAATAAGCAGGCGTACTTATTTGTTCGACCATATGTGTATATGTATATAGGAAGATGTCTGCCCAGATACTTTCCGCAGGCACTTTTCATATATAAAAAGTATCCGCCCAAACGCATTTCATATGCAGGAAAGTGACTGATATACAACATTTATTTCCCACCACCTCTATTCGGGCGTATTCTTAGAACGATGTTATGTTAAATAGTTTTTGATAGATAACATTCTATAAAAATATAATTGCCGCTTTTATAATTGCTGATAAGCCATTTACAAATAATAAAAAACCGGTTATTTGATTGCGCCCATTTCGAAGTAAATAACAATAAACAATCAGAATTAATGTGGCTTTTCTAATACCTAAATTTCCGAAAATTTATTAATTCAAACTAATTTATTCTTTCTGATTTAATTTTGTTAAATTCCATTCAGGTTACAGAAGAAAGTAAGAAACAATACACAACTCATTCCATATATTGTTTGCGTTTATATAAGCAAATTTATTAAGCAAATATGTAGGCATAGCCTCAGCGAGATCGAACCAACAAATCTTAAGCGGCAAAAAGTGGAAATTATTTTCGTTTTTATGATATAAACAAATATTTTATTTTCACAAAGCTGTGTGAAGTATTTGCGCAAATTTGTTTTGTGATCTTTCGCATTTGTTTAATGATAAAAAGTAATATCAATTAAAAATAAAAAATATCAGAGTAGTTATATTTTCAGAACAATTCAAATGCTATTAAGTGATGGTGATGTTAAGCAAATTATCTGCGTCAGATTTTTTTTTATTATATAATTACTATGGCAAACAACGGCAATCAATGTCATGGAAGACATTTTTTTAGCATAAAGA
Source organism: Philornis downsi (assembly GCA_019455685.1). Classification (NCBI taxonomy): domain Eukaryota; kingdom Metazoa; phylum Arthropoda; class Insecta; order Diptera; family Muscidae; genus Philornis; species Philornis downsi. The sequence goes on from JAHXMU010000008.1 coordinate 86,182, forward strand.
CTGAGCTCTAACCTATTTCTATATAACGGAACTGAAACCAACATCTTGTGCCGTCGAGAAAATCGTCGTCATCCTCAAAAAAAATGTTCTAGCTTTGAGCTCCATAAGTTATTTCATGTAAGAGTGCATGTTTATTTTCTTACTACTAGTCTAAATAAACAATCTGTTTATTATATCCAAAATTAAATACTTAATTGTTGATATTAGTTGTATTCACAGTCAAAGTACTGCAGCGAGGAACGGTGAGGTGCCAGTCAAAGAATGTAACAAAGCTAGCGGCGCTTTACAGTTCGACAAATCGACTAATCGACTTTTGGTACGGAAAGTTGGAAAACTCTAAATCAACTGTTGCGTTATGGAAAACCCCGAACATAATGGAACCCAAAGTTAGTTTTTGATTTGTTACACTTTTTGCCATTTGAACCAAAATTATACACAATTTTGATTCTAATTTCGAACAGCCGCATTGAGTTTGCAGTAAATTTTGTTCGTTTTGTTTCAACTACTCCATTTTTCATTTGTAACAAATTCAAATAGCTGAGAAATTTCCTGAAATCACTGAATGACAACTTTAGAAAATCGATTATTTGGGCCATTTATTTACACATACGAATATGGTCGAAAAATAAGTACACCTGCTTATTTTTGCTTTATGTTTAATTTTAGTTACTTAACGGAAAGTAAACATGACAACTCTTTTTTATTTAAATAACTTCAATATGTTAAAGCCTTTAAAAGTAAAAAACAAAACTGGGGCTTCTCCATCGTTTTCATTATAAGTTAGTTTTGTTCAGGTGTGATTTCAGAACTTGAAATAAATACGAGTACATTGCTCGATTCTTTAATATTGTCGCAGTACTGTTGTTTATCTTTATTCATAACAAAATATTTTGTTAAAAAAAATCAGCCATGGGGCGAAAAAGTTGTTCTCCGGAGGAGAGAAAAATTGTTTCAAGACTAAGAGAAAGTGGCCAAAGTCTTTGTTCTACAGCAGAAACTATGAATCGGTCGCCATTTTTTGTACAAAATGCTTTAAAGCCTAAAAAGCCCATCGAAGACCCAAAAAAAACAAAACTACAAAAACAACAGATATCCGTATTGTAACACTTGCGAAGAAGGACCCGTTTGTGTCTTCAAGAGCGATTTCAGCAGAAATTGGAAATGTAATTTCATCGTGAACGTTTCGTCGTAAACTACAAGAAGCACATTTACCAGGACGGATAGCCAGAAGAGTTCATTTGGTTAGACAAAAAAGTTTAAAGGCTAGATTGGCGTTTGCAAGAAGTCGATTGGTCAATTGACCGGAGGAGACGGTGAAAAAAAAAATGGCGAAACATTTTGTGGAGCGATGAAACAAAAATTAATGTATTTGGAAACGACTGTGTCCGGAGTGTTCGACGACAAGTACGGGAGCGGCAATAATATGGTCGGGGGTTGTTTCTCGTGGTATGGTTTCGGTCCGATACATTGAATTACCGACACTATGACCAGATTCCACTACAAAGGTATCTTGGAAAATACAATGTTGAACTATGCTGTAAAAAGTATGCCTCTAAGATGGGCATTCCAGCAGTATATCGATCCAAAGCACACATCTAAGTTGGTAAAGGATTGGTGCTATGATAGTAATATTGCCCTTCTTGACTGAGCAAGTTAATCTCCGAACTTAAATCGAGTCGAAAGCCTTTGGGGACAGTTGAAACAAAGAATTGGAAAGGAGGTTCTTAAAAATAAGGATCAGTTATGAAATTTTGTTAAAAAAAAAAACTTTTTATGAAATACCAGTACCAACCTGCAGCAGGAAGCTTATTGGCAGCATGCCAAAAAGAGTCAACAAAATAATTAAAAATAAAGGTGGATATACCGGCTTTTAACGAAACTCAGTCAATTTAGCAAAAAAAAAAACTTGAATTTTTTACTTTTCTGTTTATTTTAACTAAATATACTTATTATTTTGACCAATGTTTTTTGATTAATTCCTCACTTTTTGAAAAATACTGAATGTAATTTTTGTTCTTTTGTTATTATTTTAGCGTTTATTCTATTCTAATATTATAACAAAAGAAATTAATGCATGTTTTTTCTTTTAATCTAAATAAATTTTTGTCTACAAGCTTTTAAAAAAAATATAGGGTGTACTTATTATTTTGACCATATGTGTATATATAAATTTGTTTGCAATTTAACGCCAAACATTTTTCTCTGTCAACAAACGAAACTGCATCAGGCTTCAGTTCTGATTTAAATTAAAAAACGAAACTGCATAAAAGTGTAGTTTGGCTTCAGGTTCTCAAACCAAAGTATTTGTTTCGTTTTGTTTGGATAGGAAAACTGAATCAATGTTTGGGATATAAACGAATCAATATATTAAGTAAAAGTTCATTTCGCTTATGAATCAGAAACAAATTTCTAATGTCGTTTAAATAAATTCACAACATAAAAACGTAAACGAAACTGAATACTCGTAAAGGTCACTGGAAAAAGTCGAAAAGTCGACCTCTGTTTCCAATTTTCAGATGCTTTATTGTAGCCACATCTGCAAAATGTAGCTGCTTAAGGGATGTTCAGCAGGGTATTGAAAGTATTCCTCCCAATGTTTCTAATTTAACTTTGCGAACACAAACATCTGTTGCAATAAACTTTATCTCCCACCTACAAACAGCTAAACAAATTTACCAGAGACGACATTATAAACGGTTATATTGTAGGATTCGAGGTTTGGAATAGTTGGAGAATCTCTGAACAAAGTTTACAGTCCCTGATATGTGTTGAAAGAAGAAAAAATAAATAAACAATAACGAAAACTTGCGCCCACTACATTTTTTTAACATATCAACCCACTCCCGTTGTTTTTTATAATGCTTCTATGAAGCAGCCAAAAATATTCCTCCTTTTTCATTCGTTCAGTAGTAGTTCAATTATAGCAGAAGGAATTTAGCCTCATTGCAGTTGTCTGACTCGCGTGTTTATCTCATACAGCTTTTCCGTTCACAATAAATAGCGTCGCATATTAATGATAAAAAAAAAGAATTTAAAAGACGGCGAAATGACGCTGGAAAACACAACATGTACGATAATATGTCGGAGATGTTATAAATGATATGATATGACGCAAAAGATTCGTCTTCAGACGTCACAACAATGCTATTAATTTAATATGATGACTGACTGACTCATCGTAACTACGCTAATTAACGGGGGGATAAATTCAAAGTTGTAAACAACGAATCTTTTCAAATCTCTATTATTGGCGGATCACAAAAATTTGTTTAAGCTATCAACGAAAAATGGCATTATACAGGTATATTCAATTAGAATTGATACGTTTTACGAGTTTACCAGGTTTGTGGGAATTTATTTTTAGAACCACAACTGCAAGCTTTAAATAAATCGCTAACATTTTGGTGAAAGTTAATACCGGTTCTCATTATGCTCATATATTTCTTAATAATAAGAATATTCACAAGCCCTCCAATATCAAGCGAAATTTGCTTTTGTTGAGGGTTAGATCTCGTCAACAGTATACATGCAACGTTTTGGAATGCCTAAGACATTCGAAGGAGGACATCGGCATTCAAAAAAGAAACTCTTAGAATGAATTGTGTTCTTAACGCGGAACGATTTTCATAAGTTTATATAACAGTTCCACTGCGGTTCCATTTGAGATTTAAAAAAAATATATCAAGGCGACTCCACTATGGTGTTTTGGTTTTCTCTGGCAGTTTGTTATTTACAAACAAACCAGTATAGAAATTTCAGTCAGACGAATTGACTTACATACAAGGGTGGTCCAAAAAACTAGCCGATTTGACCTATACAGGGTGCCAGTAGTTTGAAAACAATTATTTTGGTAAAATTCATCGACCTTATAAAACATATGTTTAAAGTTTCAAGGCGCCACGTTGTTTAGTATTTTTATTTGAGCCAGCAAAAGTAAACGATCTCAGTGAATTTGTAAACATAGAAAAAATTGGTCACCATCATATAATTCAATATTTCCATTTGAAAGGTCTCAGTTCAACCAATATTAAAGCCGACCTAGATTCTACTCTAGGGGAGTCTGCTCCTTCGTTTACGACTGGAAAATATTAGGTAGCAGTGTTTAAACGAGGCCGTACAAGCTGTCAAGGCAAACATCGCAATGGTCGACCAATTGAGGTGTCCACGCCAGACACAGTTAAGAAAATTCACAAAATGGTATTAGATGATAGTAGGCTAAAGGTGCATGAGCTAGCTGAAATGATAGACATTTCAAAAATTGCTATACATTGTATTTCGACCGAAAATTTGAAGACGGGTGCCGCGTTTGCTCTCAATATAAAGCAGATGTGAAGATGTTTCAGTAGAGTGTTTGGCGATGTTTCATCACAATAAAATCGAATTTTCGCGTCGATTTATAACCATAGATGAGACATGGTTCCACGACTTCACATCTGAGACAAAGGAAAACAGTCAAAGTAGTGGACTGGAGTGGAATAATCGCTTTTAAAGAAGTTCCCATCTGCAGGCAAGATCATGTCATCTGTTTTGGAATGCGCATGGGACAATTTTGACTGAATTTCCCTCTAGCAACTTTTATTGAATAGCAACAACAATATGTGGTGGAGATTGGGTCACTTACTACGACATCAAGCGAAAACATTTTGTTTCAGTTTTTTGGAGGAAGGTTTCCATTAGAAAGACATTATGGAAATACATTCGAAATCGCAACAAGTCAAACAAAACGGTGCATATTTAACCTAAATCAAATATTTCTAACTATGCCAAATAAAGCCTTCAATGTCATACACAAATAATGGAGTTATTTTCAATACAAACAAAATCGGTTGCGTCTCACGAACGAGATATCGGAAAGCACTTCATGTTCTGTGAGCTTACAGACATTCGACTTTTCAACTCACTCAACGGGGCCTACTGTTTGACGACAATTCCGAACATCACAGTTTAAGAAGCAAACAGTATTTATTAGTCTTGTCGACTAATCGGCTACTCGAAGTTTTCATCAGAAACATCAAAGTGATAGTTGGCTGTATCGGTTATCGAAACTGAAGCCATGCGAACGATAGTCGTGTGTATTATCGATCGCAACATTATCACCTTATGTATAGGATAGCCGTTTAACTTACGAGTATACCATACGGGTATACTATACCAAATGTTGAGGATAAAATTTGCGAAATAGGCAACTTTGAAATAATTTTTTGCTCAATTGTATTCACATATTTTTCAAACCATTTAGAAATGGCCCAAAAATTAAGTAAACTTCATAATTTAAAGCACCGTTTCCGAGAAATGGAAGTTTTTCTAATCTTTTCATATTTTCAGATTACGGTACTGCTGTTCTACTTAAATTTAATGTTTCTTTAGGAATACAAAGAATACTCTCTTCAACAAAGGGAAAACGAAAAAGGATACAAACAAAGTGGTGTAAAATGTAGCCAAAGCGACCAGTAACGCTAAGTGCGCAAAAATGCTAACCGTGCACCAAAAACTTGGAAATCGATTAAGGAGTTTAGATAATATCAGCATATACTTGTATGCCTGTCTATGCAGTGCAAGATTGATTGCTAGAGATACGACAATTTGGCAGACTACAGTGTCATGTGCAGATAGGACTTAGTATTGGCATAAAATAATTCCTGGAATCTAAAACAATAAACATAACAAGTTTGATGGTTCATGGAAATGTTTTAGACACGATTCCTATATTCACATTCAATTTTTTATACAAATTATTTTTCTCTAATTTTTTTTTTTTTTGTGCGTTCTGTCTAACATTCATAAATGAAATGTTCATAAAATGTCTCTCGTTTCCTTTTCTATCAAACTTAATTATTTTGGTCCATTCAGTTCTCGTTACAATAATCTAACTTTGTAGACAACGTACAACTGCTGTATGAAAAAATGCATCTGTCAAAAGTACATTTAGCTAAGAGGGAGGGAGGGTGAAAATGAAGAAACGATGAGAGATTCATTCAATATAACAACAGTTGGTGCAATTTTTTCCACCCACACATGTCACATGCTGACAGTAAACGTGCTAAAAAAAAATGCAAAATAAGCTGCATTTATTATCATAGAGATTAAAAGCAGCATGGACAAAGAGAAAAAAACACACTATAGAGTGTATCTTTTATATGGACTTTTTTATCACACAAAAGAATCATTCTTTACGTTTATTTTTTAAGATTATACACAAAAAAAAATGTATTAAATGTGGGTGACAGCATTCTCAAAATGAGTACTCGCATATTAAATCTACTCAATACAAATAAATGTTGACTTAAACGGAGTAAGTTAAATTTAAATTTATTACATTTTACTTAAAGTATGTGTTATCACCACTGGCCCATATCGCTTCACTAATTATCGACCCTTTGCATTCCGTTTATTTTTTGTAATCGATATCTAATGTCATCTTAAACTTTAACTATTGAGTGAAAAGAAATTTCACGCGCGGATGTAAAGCTTTGCTAACATAAAAGTATTGTTCAACTATTTCTATTTTATTGTCGTTAACAGATCCATAAGAAACAATCACCAAGTCTCCTAACCAAAAGAGTTAGTTCTAGATTTTCATTAAATTATTATAACTATTTACTGTAATTTGTAGGAATTTAAACCATACGTTTGGAATCAATAAAATTATACGTAAATTAATATTCCTTGCGTTGCTTAATAATCTAATGGGAGATAAGCAGCCCAATTATGAATGAAAGCTCCCTAGGAAATTTTTCTCTTTTCCCAACTCTCCTATTCTCAAACAATCTCCCAGGGAGATTTTACTTTCCTCCTATTCTAAATAAACTTCGAAACTGGGAAACTCTTCCCGGGGAAAAAGTAGCTATTACGAATGTCATAAAAAGAGGGAAAATGATGTCAAATTTTGGGAATAATTCCGTCAAAAATTTGAAGAGGATTGCGCCAAAAAAATGTTTTCCAGGACGCCATTTGTAAGCTTAGTAGCTTTGGAATGAATTTCGTTGAATTTTATTTGAACAGACCCATCTTGCGGACATCTGTGAGGGATCATAAGCCATGGTTCTAATTGATAACCTGCGTCTCCTAGTTAAAAATACATATCTATTAATATTTGAATATTATTTTGTTAATATTTAAAACCTTACCAATGAGCCAATAATTGCTACTGTTTCTGAGGTATTCTTGCTCAAGATTAATTCACTGGTGTTCCAAACAAAAGAATCGTGACACGCTCCAGGACGAGAGGTACGTACTGAATCCTCAGCTCATGGCCACAGAACTGTAATTTTTTTATTGTTCTAAAATTTGGGTTAAAATATTTTTGGCGAAATTTATTTACCAGCATTACATTCAAGCTGTAGTACCCCTTCCTGTTATAGTACAGGTGCTTATTATTAGACGCAACAATGATTCGGACATGAGTTCCGTCGCTTACGCTTACGCTTGAAATGTTATGCTTTATATAAGAATTTAACGCAATTTTAGGCTTTTCATCACCGTTTTGCAAAAAGTTATCCACCTTTGGCAGAGATGCTCCTCAAATATATTAATTACTTCTGTCAAAGTTTTACTGAAGGTCCTTTGTGCCACAGACACATCAGAGTCCTTCCCCACACCCGTTTGGTACCCACATTCATTCTTGTCCAGCACTTCACTTTTATCGTTGTCTTCTTCAGCTAACATTATACTTGCCGCACTAAACATTATTTTGTTTTCTTTGACCTCTTTTTCCACTCCAAACACTTTTACTTTAAAATTTATAAAATTAAATTGGTAAATTTGCAAAAATTTTCTCGTAAACATTAGATAAAAGAAGTAAAACAGCTGATTTCGAATGTTTCGAATTCTCTCTCCCTTCCCAAACTGTTCAGAATTGGAGGATTTTATTTTTGGGAAAAACTTATTCCCTGGGAATTCATTTCCCTGGGAGTTTTAAGAATTGGCCTGAAGGTGTCGGGCAGATTCCCCGTATTCAGTATGCTTGAAAATAGTACGTAATTAAAGGATAGATATAAATAATTTCCTTCAATATAAGCATAATTATACGAAAATGGAGCAACAGTTTAATTATTTCAAAAATTCAAAAATTAAGAAAAACAAATTTTGTAAGGAAATATATTTATATTTCTCATTGCGTTTAATTTGGTTCCACATTGTAAAATTGATTACAAATTTATTATTCAATACAGAGCACGAACAAAGATGAACATAAAAATTGGGTACTTAACCATCATCTAACTTAATTTCTGTTAAAAAAAAATAATAATAAAATATGGTAAAACAAATAATAAATAAAACTGCATGTTGTTTCTAAAATTTACTTTAAGAATTTTGGCATACCCTTAATGAATTTTAGCCAGAAACTAAACATAAATATAAAAGTTTTGACTAAATCTCAGTCCAAAACTTTCCCAATTTTATTTTAAATAAAGTAAAATTGAGTTTAAAGATTTTCATGAGTACTGTACTCGGCCAGGATGGTGCCATCAAATAATCAAAAACATTCTCAAAATAAAAAATCGCCAACATATAAATATGCATGCCTGTAACTCGTGAACGCATTGCGCCATATCCTTTCACATAACATAAAAAAAAATCACCAAAATAAGAAAATTCGATACAACTTAAATATATTTAAATCCGTTATTAATGGATCAGCCAGTCGCGCAAATGTCATAATTTTACAAATAATCGGAAATTGAGTTAACTTATAATCATATTTGTATTATAGCAATTCTTCAAAAGTTTTTTTTTATCCAAACTTTTGTTTTCTTTGGGTGAAACGGCAACTCTTGATTCCCTCCGGGTCGCTATTTCAACCAAAAAAGCCTATTTTGTTTATTGAAGTGGTCAATGTGCCAGCAATGGTACATCGCTGAGGAAATTTGATCGAAAACAATGAATTTTTTTTTTTGCAAATATTTCAAGGGCCGATGTGCTACAGGTCTTTTCATGACGAAATGTCAAACAGTATTGAACAAAAATACTACGATAACTTGATTTGTTCCTACTACAGGCAGACACATTGAGATTAAATTCAACTTTATACTTTTTGTGGAAACAGAATAGAAGCAGCTGTAGAAAAAATAACAACAGAAGAAATAGTGCGAGCTCTGTGGGTTGGCATGTGAAATTTTGCACTTGTCATTTAAATGTCAACACAAAGTAAACATCAACCCAGATACTGCACGTCCATATAGTTTTTTTTTTTTTTTGTTGAACGGATGGACAGATGTCCATTCACTTATGAATTCATTGTAATGTCCCTGTCAGGTATACAAAGTTGTGACATTTTCAACTTTATCTCAATATCAAAGGTTTACAATAAATAAAACCAAATGTAGCGGAATTCTTAAGAAAAAATAACAACCAAATTCCTGCATTCATAAAGCGGAAATCAGGAAGAAAAATAGTAGGATATATAACGGAGATTATTTCCTTGGAAATTGCAGTTTTGGAAAATGTACTCTTCTGCATTTTTATAGAAATTTTTGCTATATTTTTCCAGAACATAATTTTCCCAAACCAGACTATGTGGCAGTAATATTATAACAGCTAAGACTGGATTATTAAAATACGCGAAAGCCGCAAAGTGATGATAAAAATTGTTTTTAGTGTAACAAACAAAAAAATCTCCATATGACGAAGGGGAAAGGATTCCTTAGCAAGTCAAAGCACTGTTTTACAATTGAACTGCATTTTGAAATGTTTCAGCATTCATCCTGTTCTCCAAATCAAGGCCCGGAAGACCATTATATGTTTGCAAACATCAAAAAGGTGGACCACGAAAAAAATTGGTTCAAATTTTGACTCTGGCAAAAAAAATATCAGAAATTGTCGGTTGAAACTGTCAGTATGAAACGTTGCCGGAAAAACAGTGAACAGCAAATACTATGTGGCTTTATAATATTTACCGTTCATCTTCTTCCTTTTTTTCATTTAAAAGATGAAATCAAGAAGAAAACAAAACATCATGACGAATGAAAAAGGATCTCTCACCAAGTCAAAGCATTGATTCACTAGCCAATGTTTACAATGGCAAAATTGTATAAGTTCAATGTTAAATTGCTTCTGCATTCACCATAGTCTCAAGATTAGGCCCAGAAGACCATTATCGGTTTGCAAATCTCCAAAAGATTCACCGGGGAAAAAGATTTCCATCAAATGATGACCGAAAAAGTGGCAACAATTTTCGGTACAACAAAAACCAAAGTTTGTGAAGCATTAATTGGACATGCCGATTTCTCGACTATTTGAAGTTTTCGTCAGGTACACCGAGGTGACCGCCACTTAAATAATGATAGGTGTATGTATCGGGGATTGAACCTGAGAGCTAAGAAGGTCTCTGCGGATTTGCTGGATCGCTGTTTCGTGGTACAAGTTTTGATCGAAGCCGTAAAGTGTGAACGTTAGCATATGTGCTTTGTTTGGAAGGCGATGAAATAAACATTGATAAATACATGTAAAATGCATAAGTTTTGTTTAACAATTCCATGTTCTATTCTATATACCAGGGATGACATGGCAATATTAACGAAAAGATTTGGTCGATTGTGTCACCATTGAAGAGGTCATTTTGCCTAGATTCTGCACTTAAATTGGTAATATTCCCAATTTGTTTTCCGAAACCGATTTTTTTTTTTATTTTTGAAACTGAAAAAGTATGACACTTTTCCCCTTCGAAATAGATTTACCAATAGAAACAACAGATTTAAGTTGCACCGACCATTAAGATTCTTTATGTCTGTTTATACCACTTACTAAGTCATTTCGTTCAAAATGAATAGAATAAATTTTTCTCTAACTGATTTTCTCACTACGCATAATTTACTTTATAGATAAAAGGAATGGAGAAAAGGAAAGAAAAAATCTGCCCAAACAAATATTTGGAAAATTTTCCATTTTAACAATCAGCGAATGTCCCACCCACTTTTCAATTGGCCGAAACCAAACGCTATAAATACGAGTACATTTCAACGAATTCAAGTCAAAACATAACTGAGTCTGTATTTAGATGAAGAAGTTATGCGTAGATTTACCAAAAGAGCTGTTTGCTTTTTTCCTTGACAAAGGGCCCAATTTTTTTTTTTTTTTTTTTTTTTTTTGTTCGAATAATTAAAATCTACTCAATCAAGCTCATAAAACTAAAAATTTTTATTATTGCAATGGGTGTGTGTTATTATGAGCAGAGAGTTTCAAAGGAGAAACAAACATGTGTACAAGACTAGTAGCATAATCAAATGGTTGTACGATCGCTTAAAAAATCAGCGGGCGAAAAGGTTTTGTGGCAAAATGTCACAAAAATTCAGCTAATGTCATTAACTGTCATTTTTGGAACGCTAATTTTTCCAATTATCGACAAAGCACCTAGGGTCACATCGATGTGTCTGAAGAACACTTCGAGTCATCGAGTCATTCACAGGTCTGGTAAATGCTTCCCCGACTATGACGTTCTGTAGGTCCCACTGAGTCCAAAAATAATAAAAATAATAATA
>JAHXMU010000008.1:97668-183857 GCA_019455685.1 Philornis downsi
AAAAATAATAATAAAAATAATAAAAAACTTTGCCATATATTCATGGGTTGCCAGAGAATTTTTGTTGTTGTTACTTTTCCAATCATGAACTGCAACTTTGACAAAACCTATTCAATGCCTATATTTAAAATTTAGAATTTATGGGTTCCATTAACCTAAAATGATGTTACGTCTTACTACAGGATGGCGCAATAGAACGTGCATATATAAAAAATAGATTAAAAAATAAATACAAAAGGTATGGTTAAAATAAATCTAAGGCATTGTAGAGTAATAAATGGAGTTTATTATTTAAAAATAACATCGTCTAAATGGTGAGCCTCTCTACGACGGCACTCCTTTAACCGCAAACGAAAATTATTGAAAACTTTCTTCAGTAATACTGGTGTAATGGCTGCCATTTCACCGCGGATATTCTCCTTGAGCTGAACGATGTTTCTTGGATTATTACTGTAGACTTTGTGTTTGAGGTATCCCCACAAAAAAAAGTCAAGAGACGTCAAGTCTGGACTACGTGGGGGCCATGGAATATCACCACTTTTCGAAATCAGTCTGCCAGGGAACATCTGCTTCACCACCGCCATGGAGTCATTTGATGTGTGACAGGTAGCTCCATCTTGTTGGAACCAAGTTCTGGAATTCACTATTCTTGAACTTTCTATTTCTGGAGCCAAAAATCCGTCCAACATCTCAACATAGCGTTCCGTATTAACCGTGACGTTTTGTCTCCGCGCATTTTCGAAGAAAAAAGGACCAATTATTCCTCTGCCAGAGATTGCTGCCCAGACTATCACTTTAGGACTATGCAATGGTTTCTGGTGTTTGATCTTGGGATTTTCACTGTTCCAACGACAATTTTGACGATTTACGAACCCATTCATAAGGAAATGAGCCTCGTCAGAGAAAAGGTTATTGAAAAAATTGGAAAATCGATTAAGCATTTCATTACCAAATGCGAGCCTTGCTATGAAGTCAGGTTCTTTCAATTCTTGTGTTAATTGCAGCTTATATGGATGCAGTTTAAGATCCAATGTTAAAATTCGTTGCAAACTTCGTCGTGATAATTGTAAGACAGACGATCTCTTGCGAGTCGACATTTGTGGATTTCCTCGTACTGACTCCATAACTCTCTCAACATTGTCTTCGGTCCTAGATGTTCTTGGGCGGCCATTTGCTTGTGATTTAAATGTTGAACCGGTCTCTTCAAAACGCTTTACCCATATTTTAATTAAATTAGCACTCGGAGCTTCACTAATTCGCCGTAGTCCAAATTCAGCACAATATAGTCGCCTAGTAGCAATATATGAACGAGAGTTCTCGTAAAATGCGCGACGCTTCCCGTCGAAGTGATTCATAGCGACTAAAACTCCATGAGCCCGCCAACCCAACGATGTAGGCGCCCCCCCGCCCGCGCCTTTTCTACCCCGCAAAAAAAGATGATGCAATATGCACGTTCTATTGCGCCACCCTGTATTTAGTGGAGTATAATGTAACTTGTGAAACTGTCGTTCCTGACAGACTGTCATCCAAGTACCAGTGTCAAGGTCTGATCCCTAAACCGATTCCAAGAAATAAAAATGACACTCAAACCGAAAAAATGTTGATTCTTAGTTTGAGAGATCAACTTATTTGTTGTAGGTCCAATAGCGCGCCACGGGAAAACTGCGGGTAAAACATAATTATTTCCTATTAATCCAATACAATCACGAAAACAATTGGAATTTTTCTGAATTCCAAAAAGGCTGGGACAAAACAACTATTTAAAATATTCTTAAAGTTAAAACCCGCTAAAATGCGAAAATTTCTATACCTCGTGCAAAAAGATGCTCAGAGATCCACTAAAATACTTGTAGTTGAGATTTGGTAAATAAATGTTCTTTAAAGATTAGATGTTATTTAAAGTAACAAAAACTACATATACCGATAAGTTTCATTTTCTAAAATTGCTTTCTATTTATTTCAGGTATTTAACACAAACATACGAGTATACGTATACGTTTAGGTTGCTACTGGTGATAATGCCAATACAGGAGTAGTATGTGAAGCATACCTTACGTGGAATACTACTACTGTCATAGCAATGCCATACTCGTATTTATGATTGCCAATGCAACGGATAAATCGACGTCATAGTTCGGTCTTTATGCTGGTTTGATGACAAAGGCACAGTGAGGTTCCATGAAGTACGAAGTAGTAGTTAATGTGTAGTAGTGGAAGTGTATGATGGAAGGGAGAAATATTTACAGACTTTTACTAATAACACAGTCAATAAAAGAATTCCAAATGCACAAGGCAAAAGCACAGTCAGTGCCTTTATGCTTCGACATAAAAGCAAATAATGCCATGCAGCTGCATGGAATAATACATTCGAAGAAAAATGAGCACATGAAAGCATATACAAATTCTGATTGTAGAAGAGAGATGGCAGCAGCTTATTGGAATAAAGAGAAAGCCGAATCGAACATAAAACAGCACATATAATTTAAATCTAATCTTAAATTTAATTTTACCCAAAATCTGCTTCTAGGGTAAACAATTCTAATCTTCAGAAATGAAAGCTATCATCCAGCTCAAACTAAGCTTTCATTTGCTTTTTGTCCATTTATCTGTAAAATAATTTTTGTAGACAATTTTTGGTGTTTTAAATGTTAATTGAATGCCATCATATTTCACACATCATGCCATCGACAGGTCTTATCAATTAAAATAAAACATTTTTTGATATCCCCCACAAGCAACTTGTTTTATTCAATTTTGTGTCTATCCGTCCCTATCAGAAAACCTATTAGAACAAACGATACCAGATAAAGCCACCAAAATTATGGCATGCGTTATCATCTTTATGGCATAGGCGCCCCATGATAAGAGATGTAATAAAATTCATAATTTTTGGGGAATACAATAGTAAAGAAACGGAATAAAAATGGTATATTTGATCGTAATAAATGACTAAAGCTAAAATAGTACAATTTTTCGTAACTCGAATTTTCAAAGCGTACAAATAGTAACAAAAAGGATAGAACAACACGATCACACAAGACAAATTCATACTATTATATAAAAAAATGAAAGAAAGGTGGACAAAAGTGGGATATACCCAATACTGAAAACAGAAGGTGCAATTATTTAATTAAAACAAAACAACATTTTTGAAATTCGTGCTTTCAAGGTATGAAATAAGGATTAAGGGGACAAAAATGGTACGCTTTGATGGAATAAAAAACAACATAAGTTTACGATTGTGAGTCATACATCGTCATATCCATGCGATAGAAAAAAATATTTCAACTTCTAATTTCAAATACAAATTCTTCCAAAATCGTAGAGTGCCGATTACCGGAAAGTGACATTTCGGAAACGACAAATGGTTAAATAGTGAAGACAGAACGATGTAATATGGCAAAAAGACCCTTCCTAGAAATAGTAAACTGATAACAGGATAAATTGACATACGTTTTAAACTCCAATCGTCGTTCGCATTGGTCCCCCAAAATCATAAGAAACAATTTTGAAAGAAAGCAATATTGCCACTTGTCGGTTACAGTTGAATACAAAATACAATTAAAACTAAAAATTATAGTAAGTATGGCAAAATGAATATACTTATCGACGTAGGAATAAACTTGAAGGCAAATCAGTCAGAACTTACCTGAAATGAAAATAATAAAGAAAAAAAGAAATAGTTAAATATAATTAAATACGTTCAATAAAATTTGCCAAAAATCTGTTAATTATTATTTAATAATTTAATTTAAGTATTTCAACTAGCAAATTTCAATGAAGTACGACCATTAAAAAGCCTCATTTAAGGGAATAGTGAAAATCCTTTTTGTCGCTACATCAACACAATTGTCTTGTCTTATTTAGTTCGTTGACAGTGCCCGATTGTGTCTGTTCATCTCAAGTGTGTTTTGCGACTTTTATAATGGATAAAAACATCGATCAAAAAAACTTGCCTCCAGTATCGTGTTCCGAATGGAATTTCGTGTGATAAACCGCTGAAAATGTAACAGGAGGCTTATCAAGGCTTGCATGTGGGCGGTACAGTGCATTAGAAATCGGTCAAGATGGGGTGGGTCGCTGTCTTCAATTGATGGTTACATCGATAAAGTAAATGTAATGGAAACTGGAAATCATCATTTAAGTTTGAGAGAGCTGACCACTGAACTTTTTATGTCTGACAAATCAAGTCATAGCAATTTTTCGATTATTTGGATATGAAACGCGTTGCTGATTGACTAGTTCCGAAAAATCCTAATTTTGTTCAAAAACTCAAACGCATAAAAATCGCTGAAGATACGCTAACACGAATCAATTCCGACCGAAACCGAAAGAAACAACGTCAAACTCAAGGTAACGTCAAACTCTGCTCGGAATTCTTGTCAGAAAGTCAGATGATAAATAAGGAATATTATCCGGGCGGTGTACGTCGTTCAAATGAGCAAATTTAACGAAAAATACTATTTAGATTTGTGAAAAGAAAATCACACGATAAAGCACCATCTCAGGTGGCTCAAAAAATATCATTAAACAACGAAAAAATATCATTAATTGATAAGGCTCTGGCTGACTTTAATCTCTTTCTAAAATTGAAATTATCACGACGAGGCACCAGTTTTCAATCGATGCAAAACATATATGAAAAATGTTTTGATGACTGCATTATTTGTTGGCATAAGAGCAGCAAAAAAGTACATGTTTTCCACTTCTTAGGTAGCCCTTTTTTTAACAACATACAATTATAACAGTTTAAAGCTATTTAGAAAATTGTTTCCCAATATCCACGTTACAATAGTTATGCTGTACTGAAGATATACCATATACCAAAATATACATATATTTATCTCCGCGATGAAGATTTGCATCTTTCAAAACCCCTAAAGCTTATTTCCACTCAGAGAAAACATAGGTTTTTCATCCATTTGTTTTAAGTTTCAAGGCGCCGCCTTGTTTAGTATTTTTATTTGAGCCATCAAAAGTAAACGATCTCAGTGAATTTGTAATTCAATATCTCCATTTGATAGGTCTCAGTACAATCAATATTAAAGCCGAGTTAGATTCTACTCTGAGGAAGTCCGCTGCTTCGTTTACGACTGCAAAATATTGAGTAGCAGAGTTTAAACGAGGCCGTACGAGCTGCCAAAGCAAACACTGTAATGGTCGACCAATTGAAGTGTCCACGCCAGACTCGTTTAAGAAAATCCACCAAATGGTATTAGATGATCGTCGGCTGAAGGTGAACTACCTGAAATGATAGACATTTCAAAAAGTGCTACAAATCGTACATTGACAGACGATTTGAAGATGAGAAAGCTGTGCGCAAGATGGGTACCGCGCTGGCTTTCAATAAATGTTCCATTAGAATGTTTGGTGATTTTTCATCGCAATAAAACCGAATATTCGCTTCGATTTATAACCCTGGATGAGACATTAGTTCACCACTTCACTCCTGAGACAAAGAAGTAGTCAAAGCGGTGGACTTGACTGGGAGAATCGTGTCCAAAAAAATGCGAAGAAGGTTCCATCTGCTGGCAAGGTAATGGCGTCTGTTTTTTGGGATGGGCATGGATGGGATTATTTTTATTTCGCTCCCTCAGGCTATTTTCTATTTCTAAACTTGAAAAAATGGCTCGATGCTAACAGATTTGCCAATAATGAAGAAGTGAAGTCTGCGGTTGATGGCTATTTTAAGTAGTTTGACAGTTCTTCCACAAACAGGGTATAGAAAGCTATTAAATATCGCTGGAAAAAGTATATCGAGTTAAAAGGAGAAGAACATTTTTATCATCTTTTGTTAGGTAAGCTAGTTTTGTGATCGACCCCGTTCTTTACTTTATTTTCGTTGGTGGCAACTGTTTTGAGCACTTTTGCCCACCACTGTACGTTCTCATTATTGTTCACATTTTGCCAAGAAATTGAACACATGTGGCAATCGCTATACGTTCGCTACATCGGTGTTTTTCAGCACTTCTGACTGCTACTGTACGTTCTCATTAACATTCACATTTTGCAAAGGAACCGAACGAGGAGCGGTTAGTTTCAAACCCATCATTTGTCTTGCAGCTCCTCCAACTATTTCATTGCATTGTACGCCAACTAAACTAACGTCAATTGCTGTAGCTTAATTTCTCTGGAATTCTGGTCTGCTATTTGTTGTTTTTATTACTATGGGAGGTTAAATATGAAGTATAACTGACTCTTGATGTGAAAATTATGTAAATTTCGGTTTGTTGAATATTTAATTTGTTTAATAATCACTAGAGAGTATTCATTCTATTGTTTTTCGTGGTTAATATCTCAATGTCGAATATTATTAATATACAAAAAAGCAAGCTAATTATAATAGAAAGCTGGCCAAAATACAAAAAAAAAGAATCTACTTGGCCTAAAATTAATTGTGGCTTTGTTGCCTTTGTGTGTTGAAGTCTTCCTCGTTCAGCATTATAAATAAAAATGGTGCCAGAATTGGATGAGAGAACGACTGAAATTGAAATTCATAGGAAATTTAACAGATCGAATAAAAATACTAAGGAGATGGAAGGTCAACCAAGTTTATGGGTCAAATAACCAACAGAATATGTAATTTTGAAATAATTAATGCGTTGAAAACATATAATAAACTGCAATAAAACATTAATGGAATATTTTAATAAGCGACTGTACTAAATTTTGTAATTCCAACCCCCAAAACTAGAAAGCTATCATCATGAAGGATATTGAATTACGATTCGATATTCTCCCATGAGTAATTACTGCGGTTGGCATGTCATCGCTGATATTTTGCTCTTTTGTCTGGTTTTTACAGTAAAATAATGGTAGTCACGATAAGTAATGTTGGATGGATGTTCAATTATTTCAATTCCATCTGTACATGTACTGTCATTGTTTACATCTCCAAAGTGAAGTAATGAGAACAAATTATATCCAAAATTGTTTGGGGGATGGTAGGCTCCTTTTGTTTGTCTTTGAGCTGCATAGCAGTGGCGTATGTCCACCTGCGTCACAGCGCACACCCAGTCACTCACATACCGACGATTCAAAGATACACATCCGTCATATACGTAAGCAACAGTAAACAACAAACGACAGGTATCGCAATGGAAGCAATGACAAACTTCATCCCAATTTCTATTGTTCGTCTGTACGGAAGCAACAGGAGGAGCGCCAGGACAAATATATGTTTTGATAGAAAAAAAAATTGAAAATTGATATTCTTTTTGGAAAGTGGCAGTTTCCATTTCCAATTCATTCTCGTTTCTGCGTCACACAGCTTTAGGTGACGCTATTTTTACTTTTATGTATACAAGAGAAAAACAATTTTGGACTGTGCTTAAACATTGCTTTCTGATGGAAAAAAATACCATTCAAACTCGGCAATTGCTTTAAAAATATTATGTCGACTTTTCTTCGTCGTGTCTTTGCTAATTTTAAACGAGGTTGTACATTGAACGATGTTGCTGAAAGCAGAGGACGTCCAAATGAAGGGCCATAAAAAACTCTCAAAATTATTCTTGATAATTGAAAAGCGAGGTGCTAAAAACAACATCTGACATCCTAAACATATTAGAAGACAGTGCATTCATCAAAATGCACTATTTTGCAAAATAAATTTCCAAATGAGTACCGCGTATGCTAACAGGGGCACGGAAATATTTATTTGTTGCGCTGTTTGGAGAAGCTTAAATGTATTACAAATGATTTTATTTGTCATGCGATGAGTGACAATGCATGAAACATGGTTTCCTGAATCATGTTGGCAGATAATCGGAGTGGAAAGGACCTGTTGAAATCCAGGCAAAGCGGTAGGGAGCGCTACGAACTGTCGTTAATGTTATACCCTCCGTAGTTTGGAGGGAATAGGATAAAATAGTAAACAAATTCTCTTGCATCAATCACATGAATGAAATATGTGAAAGCTTCTCACATTCAGTAAGCTTACATGATTTCTATTTCTAGATTCAATCAAAGGTGCCTACGGTTTAAAGACAATTCCAAACGTCACAGTTTGAGAAGCATTATTTACCAGGTTTGTCGATTAATCTATTACTCAAATAATGATAGGTTTATATTGCGCCGCGTGCGATCACAAAAGTTCTAATACAGATCTGATTAAAACCATTTTATTATACATATTTCTTTTGGAATCCCTTTATAACGTCAGTTTTAAAAACCGTTCCCCTGAATCTACTATGTAGAATCCGATCCCAAAAAAGATTAGAACAACTGTAGTATGTGAGTGTAATTTCTCTAAGTGTATATTCTAGAAAGATCATCAAAACCACTCCCAGAACATTCAAGTATGATATGTATATATAATCTCTTTCCCCCTTTATCTGTAAATATGACTTTTATAGAAATATGTTTACGACAGTAAGTTATATGAGTTCCTCTCACTCCCATTATATAGTCTATTGTTATGTAAATAAGAACATTCTAGATCTGAGTCTATGATGGGCGGTACTATTCTGTAAATATGTTTGTCTCTCTGAAATATCGTAGCATTTTCTAGAATAAGACATTTTAGTATAAATAGGGCAAGTTTGTACGTTTGAATGGGATTAATAAAGTTGACGTTGATGTGGAAATACGTTCCACGATACCAAACAACGAATGTCAATGAAACTCATTTTTCGTTTTGAATTTCTAAGATCTTCTACAAAGAACTTCAAATTATCACTCCCGGATTCCGAAAACAATTGCAAAGACAAGTTTACAAACACAATGATTATCACTCACAAGCGTACTTCTACTGCTCTTATTTCAAATAATTTATTTCCGATTCAACACCCAAAGTAAACCAACTTTATCATTTTATGGCAGGTCGCGTAATTTGACGTAAAGTCCATTAAAGCTATTGAGGTATTATACCATCATATATGTTATTGGAAGCGCATAGATCTGTACAATAAGGCATGCGTATACGATATAACAATATTTCATCCTCAAATACATACATTTTGTGAAAACCTTAAAATACATAAATCATATTTCCCAAAATTAGTGTTAGGAGGGTACTTATTGTAATAATTGGGTTTTCCGCACATTTTTACCATTTTATGAGATAACAGATTTTTTTTAAAATTTTTACAAAAATCTGATTTTGCAAATGTTTATGTAGAGATGTCTATGATGAGCAAATCAATTTCAACGTGGTCGTACGTATGCTTATGTTGCATCTCGTTTGAATTAATAATGAAATAATGTTTGAATTATTTCAAGAGATATCATTTTTAGCATGATTTCCACCATAGATAGATGTCTGCCGGTAGATTACAAAACTATAACGTTTATTTCAATCAAGGCGAACATTTTGTTTTTCATTGAATTGGCGCTGCTGTAGAATTTGTGGACCCTAAGGTCGGGGCATATGTTCTACTATAACTTAACTACGGTGATCTTGATTTTCATCTTACACTGATAAGTCCTTTATAAACGACCAATTTAATTATATTTACTTTTTTAAGTAATCCACCCCTGTGCTCCGTTCTGTACACTTTTTTATGCTCTAGACTTTACCGATATATGATATTATTTTCCTTTTTTTTTTTTTTGTGCCAAGAATTTGATAGCTTTTTCACAATTTCAAAATGCTACTACGGCTATTTGTTGCTGTTTTTTGTATACCCAATCAACAAGAACATATCAAGGTACTATGACGTCTGTCAAGTGGAAGGCGCAGTCATAAAGTAAACGATCAAAACAACAAATGGAGGAAATGTGTCTACACAGCCATCCGTCGATTGGCTTGGCCTTCTCTGCATCCCTGCGTTCTCCGTCCCTTTAGGGTATCTTGTTGAATTTGTTTTTACTTTTGTACACACGTCACGGCTGAATTGAATACAAACACGTTTCGACTGCCATCGGCATCCTGCTTCTGCTGTGTTTCGTCAATGTGAGTTCCAAAGCTCCCTCCTACGCCTTCTTACAACACAAAAGTTCTATGCTCACTTGGTATTCCTCCTTCCAACCATTCAACCATTTTTTGTTGTTTCTTTCTTCATCGTTTTGTGTTAGTTTAGGGTCCTTTTCGCTGTTGCTGTTCTAACATAAGATTCGCAACTGGATGAGAACAGTGGATGTGGGTGACAGGATATCAATGAATCGTCTGGGTAACGGCGGTAACTGGTAACGTATTTTTGCCGTTGCCAAGAAGTTTGAAAAGCTTTTAGGCTAACAACCTTAAGTTTTCCTTCATGAAGTTGACTCGGCTGGATGACCATCTTTATTTATCTGTAATTTCTTGGGAGGAGTTGAAATCAATGGGGCTATTGTATCATAACAACCTGACATCAAACACCCATGCCATGGTGCTGCCTGGCATCATGAAAAACATTAATATTTATAATGTAAATGAAACGACGTTAAACATGCCATAATACACATATCTGCTGCCTTGTATTTTTCAGGCATTTGTTTCATTGAATGAGCTTTTATTTGACAGCTGCCTGAAAATTCAACAGTAGTTATGTGAATTACTTTTCAACTGTCCTGCCAGGGGGCAGCCGAAAGAAAATGTCAAATAATATTTAATATTTACGAGTATATAAATATTATTTGACATTTAAAAGTGATAGGCCGTAAAGAACTTTTTGTGAAAAAAAATTAAATGCTGTTTACAGTCTTCTGAATTTAAGCGTGGTCGAACATTAGTAAGACGTTTTCCTACAAATGGAAGGAAGACAGAATTCCAATTATTACATACTAACTACACCACGAGTTAACTAACAATAAAGCCCGTACAGGAATTTCAGTCAGGCGAACAAAGTTACATCCAAGTGTAGGCTCTTACCACAATAATAGTCTGATATTAATATTAGTTATAACTTTCTAAAATCATTGATTTTTGGGCATGACAATGTGATCTATTTTCAATCGTTTGGTTGGCGGTTTCATGGAGTTTTAGTCGCGCATTTTGCGTGCGCGCATTTTACGAGAACTCTCGTTCATATATTGCTACTAGGCGACTATATTGTGCTGAATATGGACTACGGCGAATTAGTGAAGCTCCGAGTGCTAATTTAATTAAAATATGGGTAAAGCGTTTTGAAGAGACCGGTTCAACATTTAAACCACAAGCAAATGACCGCCCAAGAACATCTAGGACCGAAGACAATGTTGAGAGAGTTATGGAGTCAGTACGAGGGAATCTACAAATGTCGACCCGCAAGAGATCGTCTGTCTTACAATTATCACGACGAAGTTTGCAACGAATTTTAACATTGGATCTTAAACTGCATCCATATAAGCTGCAATTAACACAAGAATTGAAAGAACCTGACTTCATAGCAAGGCTCTCATTTGCTAATGAAATGCTTAATCGATTTTCCAATTTTTTCAATATCCTTTTCTCTGACGAGGCTCATTTCCTTATGAATGGGTTCGTAAACCGTCAAAATTGTCGTTGGAACAGTGAAAATCCCAAGATCAAACACCAGAAACCATTGCATAGTCCTAAAGTGACAGTATGGGCAGCAATCTCTGGCAGAGGAATAATTGGTCCTTTTTTCTTCGAAAATGCGCTGAGACAAAACGTCACGGTTAATACGGAACGCTATGTTGAGATGTTGGACGGATTTTTGGCTCCAGAAATTGAAAGTTCAAGAATAGTGAATTCCAGAACTTGGTTCCAACAAGATGGAGCTACCTGTCACACATCAAATGACTCCATGGCGGTGGTGAAGCATATGTTCCCTGGCAGACTGATTTCGAAAAGAGGTGATATCCCATGGCCCCCACGTAGTCCAGACTTGACGTCTCTTGACTTTTTTTTGTGGGAATACCTCAAACACAAAGTCTACAGTAATAATCCAAGAAACATCGTTCAGCTCAAGGAGAATATCCGCGGTGAAATGGCAGCCATTACACCAGTATTACTGAAGAAAGTTTTCAATCATTTTCGTTTGCGGTTAGAGGAGTACCGTCGTAGAGAGGGTCACCATTTAGATGATGTTATTTTTAAAAAATAAATTCCATTTATTATTCTATGATGCCTTTGATTTATTTTAACCATACCTTTTGTATTTAGTTTTTAATTTATTTTTTAAATATGCACGTTCTATTGCGCCACCCTGTATCACAATGCAATTGCCAAAAATACAATTGACAATACAATTGCCAAAGGAAACTTCAGTGCAAGGGGTACATCAGTACATCCCTTCATTATGGAGCTAAGAATATATGGGTTAAATAGGTCACTTGTATGGGAGGCACCCAGAGGAGAGACTTGGTTACTCAATTGATTTTAGGAAAATCTTCCGGGCGTTATGAATTAATAAAATGAACAAAAATGTAGATTACAGCAACCTACAATTGAATTTCGGAAAATAAACGCATCTGTATGGGAGGTATCTAATAAAGCTTGGCTACTTTATTAACTATCCTCAGATTCCCCAAGGATTATAAAGCAGTATAATGAACGATTAAATTACTGCAGTCTAATATATAAAAATTACGGGTGAAAGATTTCTTTTCGGAGAATAGGCAAGTTTGTGGGGAAGGCACTAGAAGGAGCGTGATTTGCGTTTGGTTACTTGACCGATTTTTCTCAAGGCGGGAATTATAAAGCAATACAATGAACGGAATTTTAGATAACTGCGGCTTACGAATAAGAATTTACGAATTTCGAAATTTCTCTCAATTTACAAGGGTGATACCAGAAAGGACATAACTATGCAAATACTTCACATGTACTACAATTTTACTAAATTTGGTGCAGCTGAGTTAACAAAATAAACCTAAGAATATTCGGAGTAAAGGTATATTTGTGTGGGAGGTAACAGACTTTTTTTGTGTTATATAATGGATACAAATTTGAATTTTGGAAAATATGACAATCATCATATAATCATCGGTTATCTTTATATATATAATTCTACTGTACGGGCGTTGTCAGTGAACTCCTCCTAAACGGCTGGACCGCTTTGCATAAATTTTTGTATATGCGTCTGGGTGGTGCCCGGGATGGTTTAGATTTACAATTCGGTCCAATTGGACAAAGGGGCGTGGTACCTCCCATACAAACAAAAAATTAAAAATCAATTATTTCTGCTCCTGCTTACGGTATTTGAACAAAATTTGGTACGTAGGTTTGGTGTACATATCTCAAGTGCTACTGCAAATATGGGCGGGATTGGACAATGGGGCGTGGTACCTCCCATACAAACCATAAATTAAATATCCAATATTTCTGCTCCTGTTTACGGTATTTGAACAAAATTCGGTACATCGGTTTGGTGTACATATCTCAAGTGCTGCTGCAAATATGGGCTGGATTAGACAATGGGGAGTGGTACCTCCTATACAAACCACAAATTAAAAAGCAATTATTTCTGCTCCTGCTAAAATTTGAAGGCAAAGCAACGTTTGCCGGGTCGGCTAGTAATCTAATAAAATATTACGCCGTGTCAAGTTTCAAGAAATTTCATTAAATTTTACGACAATCAGTCAATCATCCACACGAACGTTGCCCAATTGACGTAAAAAAAAACCATGAAGCACATTCTAAACAACAGATACTTGATGCTTTAAATGCTTCCTTCTGGGTGCTACACTGATATACAACTTCATTCCTTTGGACGAAGATGTACGATTGGTAAATATTTGAAGAGACAACAAAATTATTTATAAAAAAAAAAAAATTTTGGCCAAAGCGAAGCCCAAGCCTTAGCATCTCCATTAAATGTGTTTCATTATTGGTGAGATATCTCTACAATGATTTCGTATCAGCAAACTCAGCCAGTCTGGCTAAGTATTTCAGACTTCTAAATTACCAGTTATTCTCACATTATGGGAAAGCTCTTGCTCTCTCATTGTACCCTTTCTCACCCACATGTGAATATACTCCATTTTTTAGAGTATTTGTGAGTGAGAACAAAAACTACTCTACTGTTACTCATTTTTGTCTATAGCTGTACTAGTAAAAGATCTCCTCAAAATAATTATAAGAGTTAACAGTTGTGAACATTTGTCCGTGGGGGTTTTTGATGGTCGAACTTTTTTAAACAAGCATTGGATATTTTGGTTGATGGGCGCCAGAAAAAGATGACAATTGAAAAATTGTTCGAAATATACTTGATTAAATTTTTTTAAATATTTTGTGGATTTTCTTAACCGTGTCTGGTGGGTCACCCCAACTACGATGTTCGTCTTGGCAGCTCGTACGGCCTCGTTTAAACGCTGCTACCCAATACTTTACAGTCGTAAACGAAGGGGCAAACTTACCCGAAGTAGAATCGAGCTCGGCTTTAATGTTGATTGAACTGAGACCTCTCAAATGAAAATATTAAATTAAATAACGGTGACCAATTTTTTCCATGTTTACAAATTTGACTTTTGAAAGCCCAAATAAAAATACTAAACAACGTAGCGCCTTGAAACTTAAAACATATATTTTACAAGGTTCCCACCAAAATAATTTTTTTTTTAAACTACTAGCACCATTTATACACTAATTCGGCTAGTTTTGGGACTGTCCCTCGGTAAAAACAACTTCTGATTTTTACAAGAATTTAACTCAACAATAAAATTTAATAAAATGTTTCCGGTACTAAGAAAATCTTTAATATATTACACTGTAAAACAAGACAAACACCTGCATAGAGAAATATTTACTCAGTGCAGAAATGTATGACGCCAATGTTAACAGCAGTAGCAGGCATGTAAAGTGAGTGTGACGACAGCCATGGAAGATAGCTAACGTCTCCCGCATTACGTCTAATGATAAGCAACGTAAATAGAGAACAAGCAGACATTGTACACATTCACTTACGTGTCGACAGAATGTACCTATCATATACATACGTATACAAAAAAGCAGCTACTATAAATCCTATGAAAACAACGACCTTCCGGGCACCCTATATAGTACATTCATCCATTTTGGGAAAGATATTTAGATAGATAACAGGGAATTATTCAGGTTTTATATAAAAACAAATAAAAATAACGTTTAACTTCTGTTGCACAGAAGCCTACACGCCCGTGCTTCACCAAGGATTGCGGTCCACAGAGTTGTGGATGGTGTAGACGCTGGGCTTGTCAATAACGCCTTCTTCTCATACATACACTGCCGCTCACTTGAATAGTGTCCCCATAATCATTTAACAATAGTGACTACTATTTAAAGTACACTTCACATAACGGTTCAGTTTTCATTTATTCTTTTCTCCCACTCCCACAGGTCACCTATAAAAAATGTCAAGCCATGAAAATGTTCCATTATTTTAATTCGCTCTTTTCTTTTAAATGATTGAAAAATGTGTTCTTCTTTTTTTGGTCCATTTGAATAGGACTCCTCACGTGGTAATCAGTTTATGTTTGAAAGTCTTTTGCAGATCATCATAAATCAGGTCGGATAACAGTAATTGTGTATAAATAAATATAAAACAATCGATTTTAAGTAAAATGAATGGACCGAGTTAAGTCCTTGAGTATCGAACCAAAAACTGATATTGAATTTCTGACTTTTTTTGTGTTTAATGTTTTAGTACTTAATTCATTAAAATAAGATTTATTATATAGGATTACTGCAAATACGTGAAAATATGATTTATAAATACACAACCAGTTCGTTATAATTATTATTTTGGAAAAAATTGAGCTTAGAAAAAGATTTAATATTTATTATCCCTCAACAATCACGATCACTTTTACGGCGGATCAATTGAAAAATGTACTAATGTAACTAAAAAATAAAACCAGTTTTCAGTTCTATCCAATCGCCGAAATATTTTTTGCAAAATTTCGTATTAGTATTTGAGCTACGATTCGTTTTGTATGATGCTAAAAGTGATTTTGGTGATTTTTTTCAAAGTCTGTTGAGTAAAGAAGTTTCATTTTGGCTACGAAATTGAATTTCCAATGCAAAAACATTTAGAATGTAGCGGAAGGCCTCCGGTGAACAGGCTTTGTCGAAAAGAGATGTTCACAAGTGGAATAAACAGTTGAAAGAAGACTGATAAGTAATTGCGAATGGAAAGCGCCCCGAGCGACCACCAACCTCAACCGATAAAAATCATGTCCAACAAATCCGTGATTTGGTGCTTAAATACCGTCTGTTACCCTTTAGGGATTCTGCCAATGATGATGGTATTTCTAACGAATCAGTCAATTCCATTTTAAACAATTATTTTGGCCTCAGATGCGTCAAATCTTGACACCAAAAACTCAATGTGCAATAATGCCAATTGTCTATTGTCCTGCCAAGAAATCCATCTTTACGACAAAAAAAAAAAAATAAAAGATATATAAAACAATTTAACTATGCCAAACAGATAGCAATTTTTGACAACACATAAACGAATTAATGATATTGAAAAAATTTAACGACACAAACTAAATGTTATGAATGCTGATTTTTCAACTGTTATAACAACTAATAACAACAGCTTAAACCTTAATATAGTTATTAAATAAATGCTCTTAATTAGTGAACGTTTTCAATATAATCTGATTCTACACCACTACATGTATACTTTGTTGTTTATGTACTTTTACTATACAGAAAACTTACTATATAATTCATTCATTATTTATGGCTTATGCAGTTGCAATTCTGAAACTTGCTCCAACAGTTGTGCCGTTGCTAAGAATCTGATTATGAAAGACAGGGGATGCCAAGAGGGAGCGGTTGCACTTTAACTTTTTCAAGTACAGCAACAAAAAGCTTCTTGCAGCATTATTAATATAGTTATGTTTTTGTTTGCTCCCTTACATTTAATGTAATTTTGATAAATTCCTAGTAAACAATGCGTTGTCGTTTTAGGTTTTCGTAACTTCAGTGGAAAATAAATAGCAAATAATGAAAATAGCAAAATGAAGATGAAATTAAGACATCACGTTTAGCGGAGTGACATGGGAATCCTGGTCCCTTTTCAATGTCAGTTTCTATTTGAATTTATTTAAAATGTCTACCGTAACATTTTTGTATGCCAAAGGTGACTGCCATGACACTTTTCTATATTAAAAATGTCTACCTTGACACTTTGCGATAGGAGAGGCGTCCACCATGACAATTTTCGATAGGAAATGTTCCTACCTTGATGCTTTTTGATAACACTCTTCTGTAGGAAAATTGTCTACCGTAGCGATTTTCTATACAAAAAGTATCTACCGTAGCACTTTTCTATATTTTCTGTACGGTAGAAGGCTACCGTAACACTTTCCTATACGAAAAGTGTGCAAAATGTTTAATGTTTTCTGTACGAAACATATTTACCGCAATACTATTCTGTAGGAAAGGTGTCTGCTGCAAAGCTTTTCTTTACGAAAAGTGGCTGACGTGAAACTTTTCTATACGAAACATACGAAAAGTCCTTACGATTCTTTTATACGGAAAGTGCCTAATATAATACTTTTCTAATATAATACCTTTCTGTTAAAAAAGCATATGCCTTCGCTATAGAAAAACTGTTTGCCGCAATCATCCACACAGGAAAAGTTTGCCACAATCCACAATTCCACGGGAAAAAAAACTTCTGATATGACAGGGAGAGTGTTTACAATGACACTTTTTGTATTTAATATTTTTCAGGCACTCTCCCATACGAAAATTTGCTTCTCGAATGCTTTTATATAAGAGTACTGAGTTATTCTTTGTAGGGACTTAGCTAATGCAAGCAACTAAAGATATATTAATAAGACAATTTTGATTTACGGCCAAGAATATTACTAAGAAAATTTTGCAATATTCGCAATTGTATTAATTTGCATGTTAAATACTTACAACGCCAATAAATCAATAATTGAATTCTTCAACGTGGTATTTAAAGCTGTTTGCCGTCGGTGTACGATATAACAATTTTACGATATTAACCATTATGTATCAGATCTGAGCGAATCACATCTTATGGGTGTTGGCGGCATTTGCATTGTTATTTGTCCAACAGATTTTCCTACAGATAGCAACAGTTAGATAGAATAATTTAAACGACATGTTAACCAAGTTAGATTAAATAATTTTATAAAAGTAATTATCTAAACCGCCATAAATGATTAGATTGCAGTGTATTAAATCAACTAGCTGGATTTTTTTCTCAATAAACGGCGTGACAGTTGCAGTTTTTATAGGTGAGTGTGGCGAGATAACAAAATATATAAACTTTTCCTTCCAGTCACTTACAAAACATTTAATAACACTGGTCTTAATGGGTGATATATTATTTTTTTCCGGGAAATCTGGCCTGTCATGTAGCCGTTTTAAATATAAATCATCCATTACTGCCACGCTTGAATTAGCATTTACAGAGCCCTTATCGAGATTACAAATATTTTAATTTCTGAAAGCTACAAATCGGTCTCAATTACAGTTCGATTTTGTACTTCTAGCATTATCCAACAAATACTACAAACATTTTGGAACCGTCTTCCAAAAGTCGTCTTAAGACTCTGTGAAGAAGAAAAATTTGATTCAAAATTCTAGCAGAAACTTTTATACTAAAAGTTGGTATACGAATCGTGCTGCTGTTAACTGTCAACTGTCATTGGGAACAGTTAATTAAAGATGTTGAAGAAGTTTTATTACCCAGAACTGTGGCGAACACGTATCCGTTTCACAGAATGTGGTTCCAGCAAGATGCAGCATTTACGCACATAGCCAGACGGTTATGTCGCATAGCCACGAATGAGTGAATGAAGTCATTTACGATCTATCATCTTCAAAACCAATTAGTTATATAAAATAAAATAAATTTTGTTCTCTTTACAATAAAAAAGTTATTTGAATTTCTTATTGTAGCTAAAGAAAAATTATTTCATATAGCAAAGTGTTTGCGAAGAGACTTTTCATACAGAAAAGGGTCTGCGAAGACTTTTCATATAGAAAAGTGTTTGCGAAGAAAATAGAAAAATAAAAATAAATATAAAAATATATATAGAAAAGTGTCTGCGAAGAGACTTTTCATATAGAAAAGTGTGTGCGAAGAGACTTTTCATATAGAAAAGCAGCCTTGCCAGACTGGCGGTTTCGAAGCCACTAAATGGATAAAACTATACAACAGTGGATGTGGAGAGAATTTCGAAAGTGTGCGTGAAAACACATTTTTATATAGAAAAGTGTGTCCGTAGACAAAAATTTCAGTATGAAAGCATTTGCTATATAAAAATTCTTTCTGTATGAAAAAGTGTATAGAAAAACATGTAAATGTTAGTATTTTTTTCTTTTTTTTTTTTACGAAAATGTAATGCTTTTATAAGCAGTAAACTTAAAAAATTATTTCCAATTACTCCAGGGTACTTCTCATATAATAAAACACTTCTGCCTCATATAAGACATTTCTCTAGAAAAAAAATTTTTGGTGCTTATATTTTGTATCGGGCGACGTGTATGTGAAACATCATCGCTAGAGGGCATTTAGTTTATATATTTCCGAGGTTAAATTTGTCGGTTTCAGAACACCGAAATCCAGTCTATTTAGGTCTAATGCACATGCTTATAAATTTCATATTTGGAGAACCGTAATTACAGCGAAAAAAGGATTTAACTCAGTTTTTTGTTTTGTTTTGAGGTATTGAGTATTTTGCAAAAAAAATGCTTTCATCGAAATTTTATATAGCTTACTGATTTACTGAATTTTAAAATTATGCTTAGATGAAAAAGTCATTTCAATTATTATACAGGGTGGGCCATAAGGGTGTTGGCGGTTTAAATATTCAAATAAAAAAAAACTACGAAACATAAAAAAAATATATTTGTATTTTTAAAAAGTAGAAGCATGGGAATTTTTAAGACTTAAAAATAATGTTGTCCAAATGGCTTCCCTCGGCTGTTTGACACTCTTGGAACCGAAGTCGTAAATTTTGGAAAACTCGTTGAAAAGTTGTTCTCGGTATTTTGTTACTTTCCTGAATAATGTTCCTCTTCAACTGCTCTAAATTGGTCGGATTATTCTCGTAGACTACCGATTTGAGGTAGCCCCATAGAAAATAATCGCATGGAAAGAGATCGGAGCTACGTGGGGGCCATTCAATATCCCCCCCTTTTCGAAATGAGTTTTCCAGGAAAAATCATTTTTCAGCAGCTCTATGGATACCCTAGCCGTATGACATGTGGCCCCATCCTGTTGAAACCACATCCTCGAGGTATTGCCTTGAAGTTCTTGCAAAGCTGGCACCAAAAAGTCTGCTAGCATGTTGCAATAATTGTTCGCTCTAACCGTCGTAAGCTGAAACGCGAACACGCTTCACAATGTCGGCTGATCTTGCAGAAACTGGGCAACCACGAACCGTAATTGGTACCATTGAGCCGGTTGTTTCGAACATTCTGATCCATTTTCGTATCACATTGGCGCTTGGAACTTCACTTAAATCGTGTAAACCGTGTTCATGCCGATACAAACGTTGTGCAGTAATCACTGATTTATTGTTTTCGTAATACGCTCGGACACAAAATGCACGCTGCACTCCTGTTTACAGCTCCATGGCGACCAAATTTCCAGGAAGCGGCGCAGCGAACAACTTATCCCCCCGCCACCCCGCTCCGCGCGTTACCGAGAAATTGAATATTTAAACCGCCAACACCCTTATGGCCCACCCTGTATAATAAATTAAAACAATAAAAAAACATATTCTCCTTACAGCTATGTTTACATAAATTACCGAATTTTGAAATTTGGATTCGACGGATTCGATGGATTCTTCCATTTAAATATATAATATGTATATTCTCCTAAACATTTTTAGGTTGTTTTATTTGAACTATTAGTTTGCTATCTAGCAAAAATTTCTTAACCTACACCCGTAAAAACTATCGGTAAGTACTTGCAAATTATCTATTTTGTAAAATTATTTCTGTTGCGATCAAAGAGCTTTGGGGATTTACATTGTTATTGTTGTGTCCGCTACATTCAGGTATAATTATCAGTTCTCGATAAGGAGGTGGAGTGATGGTGGTGTTGGTGGTGATGTTGGTGTTAGTGTTAATGTTAGTAGTGGTTTAATAAATTTGATTGCAATTTATGCACTTTGTTTCCTATTCGAATCTACTTCAATCTCCCATTCACGTTTCTGCACCCTCCCTGTCCAATGAGTCGACAAAAATTCCCAGGCGAAATAACATTTTTTTTGTATTATTCTTTTTTGTATACAAACAAAAACAATATAGTTATTCAATTATTTTGCAAATAGGGGACAAAATAAATTCTACTCAAGTTTCCAACGTAAGACAGGCCACCAGAGACTGTGAATTCACCTGGTGTCAGAAGCTAAGTGCTTTTGTGTAATTACAAGTAAAAATATGGAATATATTAATGAAATTTAACAAATATGTATGTGTTGTACCCCTCATATCAAGCATTTAATATTTGCCACTCCTACTGGCACTTCAACCAGTAGTTACAGCGCTGTGTTAAGGTAGAACTGAGTTTCCTTCTTTGATGTATTTATATTTTACTGTAAATGTTGAGCAGAAATTATTAATCCAAACTCTTGTTTGCTGTTTAAGAATTCTTGATAAATTCGTAAGAATTTCCTTTTGATTAGATGGGGACTCACAATAATTTACATAATAAATAAATACCTTTTGATCATTAAATTCGGGTAAGACATGAAGGAGATTTTCTTTTAATTTTACAGCAAAGAGAAAATAAATACCAACCTGAAAGAAAACAAAAAAAAAAAAACATTTAGTTAACTTTTAAAACTTTGTATTGGGAAAATAAAAGTTCTGAAAATATCCTAAAAATTGTTGATTTGGTGAAAAATCAATCAATCGTTCATTTGAGGTGCAGAAGCTGTATTTCGCCACATCGAATTAGGCAGGGATGGTCCACCACTTTTTGAGTGTTTCAGATTTTTCTCTGAAACTCCTATCTTTTATACTGTTATCTGTTATCCGTTGTTTTGGTTAATTTTTCTTCTGTAATTTCTAATTAAAAGAATTTAAAATTCGAAATTTTGTTGCATTTTTTGCTAAATTGTTTCAAACACAACCGTAGTTGAAGTTGGAATATATTCTATTTGTTGAGCAGAAGTTGAATTACGTTTCTGTGCTAAAAACGAAAAGTCTTTATATGACATTTCATGAGTGGGAACATGACGGATAATAAACGAAGCTGGCGCTATCATCCAGAACGAAGCTTTAATTGTACGTCATCGGTTTCTAATTCTATTCACTGCTAAATGGCGCATGCGACAAATCGTTATTATCATTATTACTTGCTATAAAATATAAAATGGCAACAAGTCAATTGGTTTCTCTTTCCATGCCACTTTTTGCATGGCTGGAGCTAATTTTATATTAGTTTCATTAACTCTACTTATTTCTCTTTTCATATCCAATTCGCTTTGGCTCTCAAAACACTCCCACCAACCACAGCGAGTTCCACAAACTGTTTGAGGATGAAATAAACGTGTATGAGGGATGAATTGCAAGTTATCATCATAGCAAACAAAAAACCACAAACTTAATCGCTAAATCAGCAATCAAACATAATTATTAGCCATTAACACGGCAAATATCTACTGAACTGTACTGTAATATTACTCGACTGCCTCTAACAGACAACAGTAACAATGTTAGCAAAATAATTAATGAATGAAACTTCTCCGTTTTCTTGTGGTTTGCTTCGCAACTCTTCTTCATTTCGCAATTCGCACATTAATCAAAAAAGAATCATCAAGAAATCCATGATTTTATTGTAATTCTTCCCCTTGGGATTTCGAATAAAATGTCTGATCCATTGGCAATCATACCAGCAATGTCAGACTCTATCAGAGATATCATCTGCTATCGACACACGTCAACATAATCAGAGGTGATTTCAATTGTCCCTCTGCCCCCCTCTCTTTCCCATCGGGGGCAAATTACAAATTACGCATGTTTGTGACGTTTGCAACGAATGGATAAAATGTATATTATTTTTATACTGACTGACGTTTACGGTCGATACTGTTATAAACCGTTGCATTGTTGTTATTGTTTTTGCGCTGGTTGTTTAAGTACTAATTAAAAAGTTACGCAGCCGTTAATTGGCAACGCAACAAGATACGTAGTTGCTTCTTTTGTCCTCAACAAATCTAATTATAACTTATCCCAGTAGACAAACAAAAACGATTGCTCTTTTTCTAAAGTAATCATAAGTTTATTCTCTTCAGAAAGTTTAGTTAATACTTTTTGTATGTATAAAATTGATTTTATTTCGTCACTTGCAGCGAGATAGATATGGTGTGAAAGAAGGATGGATATTCAGTGCTCACTCTGCAACGCTACCATCCCCCAGCGGGGAAAATATTAGTTTAGAACTAATATATCCATAACATTGAACTAGTTACCGTCCATGCAAACAATTGAAGCTATTAAAATTGCCACTTTCGAACTAGTTGCGTATTAGATCATTTCATTTCAACCTTTTTCCACATATTAGATAATATGGATAATTTGTGGTTCAAGACTAGCGCTGAACTGATATACATAATTGAACTAGTACTGAAGCAAACGTTTTTTGTAGGATGTTTTACATTAAATATAAACCGACGCACAGGTATACTACCTTTGTTTATAATTTTTGATTAAATTAAAGAGAATGGATCTTATATTGATGTTTAATTTAATGTCGGCGATTATGTATGTATGTAGTACAATGTCAGATAAATGTCCGCCTCTGTTAGCCTCATAAATGCGAGCCCTTTGAGCACATTTTTCATTACATTCTCATACATTTCAGGCGGTATTTGATTAATTTCATCACTAATATTTTTATATTTTTTGTTGCTTAAGCGTTTCTGGTTTGTTTGCGTAAACCTTGCTTTTCAGATATCACTACAAAAAAAGTCCGGAGTAGCCAAATCAGGCGTCCGTGGAGGCCAATCAACATTACCATTGCTTGAAATAACTTGTTGTGGAAAGAGGTCTCGCAGTAATTCCATTGTAATCCTGGCTGTATTGCGAGGTGACACCTTCTTGTTGATACCACATGTTAATCAAGCCCAAAGTATGCAGTTGTGGGGCTAAAAAGTTTTCAATAATATCACGATGTCGCTTCCCATTGACAGTTACGTTACGCCGTTTTCAGTTTCAAAGAAGTCAGGTCCAATGATTCCTCCTGACCAAATTGCACACCAGACTATCACTTTTAATGGATACAAAGGTGACTGATGAATAATTTGAGGGTTTTCCATTGCCCAGAACCGACTATTCTGTTTATTCACATATTCATTCAATTGAAAATGTGCCTCGTCACTCCTGATTTCTTCATGAACATCGGGGTTTTCATGGGCGAGCTGTAACATCTTATTGGCATATGTACGGCGGCGTAAATGGTCTTGTGGAAGAAGCTCTTGTGTCAAGTGAATCTTAAATGGAAACAAATGCAAATCCTTGTGCAAAATTGTGGCTAAAGTTGCTCTTTGAAGACCAAGCTCCTGGGCACGGCGTCAAATTGAGGTTGATGGATTGTTTTGAACACTACCTTGAGCAGCAGTAATGTTTTCAGCCGATCTTGCAGTACGTTATGGTCAGTGCTTGGCCCTATCAGCTACAGATCCTCTTTCTTCGAAATCATTGACTGCACGACAAATAGTGCGTCTTGTTGACACGCTGTTTCTCCCAAAAGTTTCACGTAACTTTCTCATCGTCACAGTAATCGATGATTGATTTTGATAAAATGTTTTAACGAATAAAACACGTTGGTTTATCGAATATTTTCCACGTTTCTACTTCGCCAAATATGAACTGCCAAGACTAATGTTTAACAAAAAGACGGCAAAACAAAGTAGTATACCTTCCCGACGGTCACCCTGTATTAACTCGTATATGGTTTGGAACTAATTGCCCCATCTCTTCTGGTACCTCTTATACAAATTGGCCGACTTTCCGAATTTCACATCTTCTCACTAAAACTCATCTGGTAGACAGTCCGTTGTAATGATTAATTATGCTTCAATTTGGAAAAATCGACCAACTAATCAAAAGAACAATTTAACGCACACACTCATAAACTCATAATTTTTATTTATTTGCACTAAATGTAGTGAAATTCAGGACGCATTGAGAGTTCCCAGAATGAAAAAGGGGCCGCATTGTCACACCCATTCTGGTACTTCGCAAAGAAGTTGGCCGACTTCTCAAAATTCAAACTTTGCTCTCTAATTTTTAATTAGTAAGCCGCTGTAGCCTAAATTTTTGTCCACTGTATTGATTTGAAATTTTCTATAAAACTTGAGCCTCATTTAATGCCTCCCATACAAATTGCCGATTTAACTTACACATTCCCAGCGCGATGGTTAGTACACGGCACTATCGTTCGCTCAACGGTCTCGTCGATGTGCCTAACGATGTCGATATGCATCGACAATTCTAGCAATTGATTTTAAAACTGCGTCATTCGGAATCGTCGTTGTGGTTTTCGTAGAGAAAGAACTAATTTGGACGCAGGAATTTAGCCTTTTTAAAAGAAAATTTGTGATAAAATCTGTTGTTAAGTTGGATATCTGGTAACATCACAACATCAACATCAACCCTGACATATTAGCGATGTTATATCAGCATCACATATTGTTCTTGTGGGAAAATATTGTTTGAAGCAATATGCAGCTAAAACATATCGGTTGCTTGCAGAAGCATATGAAGAGACTGCTTCAAGTGGGAGAACTTATCGTGATTGGCTTTAAAAGCTTAAGAAAGGTGGTGCTCATATTGCAAACCAGGAACGTAACGGAAGGCCGAAATTCACAAATAGACGGAATTGGAATCATTATTGAATAACGATTCGTGCCAAAGACAAGAGGGACTTGCAATTATTTTAGGAGTGATTCAATAATTAATTGTACATCTTTTAAAATCGCTGGGAATGATTCAAAACAAAGGAATTTGGTTCCATGTGGAACCATCGCATAGTCACTGGTGGTGAAAAACGGATTTACTACTATAATCCCAAAAAGAGGAAATCGTGGATACTGCGTAGCCATGTTCCTATTTCGAGAGCTACGCTAAACATTCATAGAGAAAAACTCATATTTTATATTTGAAGGCATAATCTTGGTGCCGAGAGCGAGGTGCCGGGCACTCAAGGTAAAAGTGGGCCCATTACTGCTACTACTATTAACGCTGAAGGCAACGCAAAATTATTCTATTGCATGACAATGCTCATCCACATGTTGCGGCACCAGTCAAAATCTATCTGAGAACCCTCAACTGGAAAGTCTTAACCCCAGGCCATTTGTATGGACTGCCACATCATTTGAAGGACCCAAAAAATGATTCGCCTTCTGGATGGCATCAAAAGGTGAAGGTTTCTCTCACAGCTGCATTCGTATGCTGCCAGAAAGATAAAACAAATTAACGCCTAACGATAGACCACATCTTAAATAGCATGTAATGTACCGTTTTTTTTTTAAATTTTTACCAATTTTTTATAAACACTTTTTTACCAATTTTGGACAAAAAAAAAATCGGAGAAGAATTATGTGTACTCCCAAAATTAGATTTGTGAAGATTAACCCGTGTAAATAATTTTGCTGTGAGATTTCTGGAAGTACTCAATTTTTTGAGGAGGGCATTTGGTTAAATTTATCGACATTTTCTAAAATCAACCATAAATTTTCCCATAATGTTCCATTTTTTGCAAAATTCTATTTTACCTCCAATAAAATATGTAGCAATCATCAAACCAGAGTATACGCCAAATTGGCTACAGTTAACAACAAGAGGCAACATTTTGAAGTGCTTAAAGCAAATGTATACATTTTTCAATAGCTTCGAGTGTGGGGGAATTTTGTGTTTCTTCTCCCACTTCCCACTTCTTTCGTTCGCACAATTTTATGTAAACAAATACAAAAGCAAACAGAAGTGAATATAAACAATGTATGGCTTGCCAAAGATATGATCCGTATGCTCGATTTACTCTCCATGTGTGTGTAACTCGATGGCAGAGGAAACGAAAAGAAAACGGCAATGAATAAACACAGAATTCTAACAATTGAATGCGAACAGTTTTATTTGTGTGTCTTGGATACCAAATATCAAGTTAGATATACATACGTAAGATACAATGTATATGTACATCTGAATGTTCGGGAGATTCTCCTGCCTATCCGTCTCCCTTGAGTACGTTATCAATAAAATATAACCAGTAATTTCAATAAAAATCAATTCATTGAATGCAGAAGTAAAAATATAATATAAAACAAAATAATATGCAAAGCATAAATATGGTACGACGTACAATGGAATTTTATTAATTGTATTCCATCGTATGGAAACCGTAGTTGGAACAAATAATACAAAGATGATGGCTTTAATTTATCCCAATAGTACCGATACAACATAGATCTGCATCTGAATACGAAACATCCACCATCTCAGAGATAGGTGTATAAATTACGAGAACGGTCCCAAAAAAGACACAAAAATATTGGGAACAATTCTCTTTATTTTTTAACATAATCTCCTTTTAGCTCGATACACTTTTTGCGGCGCTTTTCAATAGGTTCTATACCCTGTTTATAGTAAGAACTGACAAACTCCTTAAAATAACCATCAACCGCAGACTCCACCTCTTCATTGTTAGCAAATCACTCACCTTGGAAACAGAAATAATCCGAAGGAATATAGCCTGGTGAATAACGTGCGTGACGAAGCTATTCGAACCATTTATATTGGCTATCTCAATAGTGGATTTGTGAACTGGAACATTGTCTTGATGAAACAACACTTTCTTTATCGCCAAATGCGGCCTTTTTCCATAATTTCACCACCTAAACGCTGCAATAAATCAGCATAATATTCGCCGTTGATGGTTTTTCTGTTCTGTAGATAATCAATGAAAATAATCCTAAGCATATCCCAAAAAACAGACGCCATCATCTTGCCTGCAGATGGACAGGCATGATTTTCAGGTGTGAAATAGTGGACTCATGTCTCATCCGTGGTTATAAATCGACTCAAAACGTTGCCAAACACTCTACTGAAACATCTTCACGACGCTGTTTATGCTCTATTGAAAACAAGCGCAGCATCCATATTGCGCACAGCTTTTTTATCTTCAAATCAATATGCGATGTAAAGCACTTTTTGAAATGCCTATAATTTCAGCTGGCTCACACACCTTTAGCCAACGATCATCCAATGGCATTTTCCTACCGTTTCTACCGTGGACACCTCAATTGGTCGAGCCTCACGGTGTCCCTTCGGCAGCTCGTATGGTTTAAACTCTGCTACCCAATATTTTGCAGTCGTAAATGAAGGAGCAAACTCCCCCAGGGTAGAATCTGGTACAGCTTTAATATTGGTTGGACTGAGATCTTTCAAATGGAAATATTGAATTACATAACGTTGACTCAATTTTTTCCATGTTTACAAATTCACTGAAATCGTTTACTTTTTATAGCTCAAATAAAAGTTGTAAACAACGTGGTGCCTTGAAACTTAAAACATATGTTTTATAAGGCTGCCACTTTTCATCAGAATAATTTCTTTCAAACTACTAGCACCATCTATAGGTCAAGTTGGCTAGTTTCAGGACCGCCCTCGTATAAGCTAATACAAATAACTCTAATGAGCTCTACGTAGATTCTATTAAAATATTAACGTAAAAATGAAACGACTGTATTTTCAAACACATTTCTAGGTGAACAGCATCTTTCGCAACGCCATTCCATATGACGAGGATCATTGTAGAAATTTTCCTCTATGAAAAGTGTTATCTCACACAGTTTTCTACATGAAAACGCTCAAACACCTAAGAAAGGGCGTCTTTTTTCTCTATTAAAAGTGTATTTCCTGTATAAATAGTGTATTTTCTCTATAAAAAGATTTTCCCAGACATCTTTGTCTATGATGGTGATGGTGGTGATGGTGATGGTGTACAAAGTGTTTTCTCAGACATATTTCTATGTGGAAAGTGTTTCTCCATACACATTTCTGTGGTAAACGTGTCTTCACAAAAACATTTCTGTGTGGAAACCGTTTTTCAAACACTTTTTCTATGTGAAATGTGGTTTCACGGACACATTTTTATGTGAAAAGTGTCTTCTCAGACACTTCTCTAAATGAAACGTTTCTATAAGAAGAGTGTTCCTAGACAGGGGGAAGGTATCTTCCCTGACAATTTTCTATGCAAAACGTATGTTCCCAAGCACTTGAAAAGTACCTTCTAAATTACCTTAAAATTATATTCTTTGACTTTTTTTTACCCGAAACGTCTTCTTCGATACATTTCTATATGAAAGAGTGAGTTTTTCCACACTTTTGTATATGTGTTACATATGAAAGGTATCTTCTCAGACTCTTTTTTCTATTTGTTTTGTTTTCCCAGACACGTGACTATATGAAGAAAGTAACTTCTGAGCCATTTAATAGTGCTCACACGCACCTTCGCACGCCTTCTTAATCAATTTCCTACAAAAACACTTTCTTC
Organism: Philornis downsi; assembly: GCA_019455685.1. Taxonomy (NCBI): domain Eukaryota; kingdom Metazoa; phylum Arthropoda; class Insecta; order Diptera; family Muscidae; genus Philornis; species Philornis downsi. Next base: position 127,017 of record JAHXMU010000008.1, read on the forward strand.
TCCGATATTTTTCTATGTGTGTAATGTCGTCTCAGTCAATTCTTGTTTGAAAAACATTTTGTCTCACGCAAAATAAAAATTTTAGTCGTCTATAAATAAATCTTAAAACTCATTATTATGTCTTGTGGCGATGACAGATCTCATATGAGATTGCCCCTGTTTAATCACTTAAAATTCAAGTATTTCTGTTCTCTGTAGATTATTCTAATTTGAAAAACGTTTCTACAAAGATCAACCGCAAGCCAGTCGTCTCTTAAGACTGTGAACATTTAAGCATAGACGTCTTGTGTTTGCAATTTCCGGTCTGTGTTCAGTTCGTAGATTTAACAAAAGTGGATACATTCGGCCCCAGTATTCCCCTGCTCAGCATTTCTTTCTTTCATATGGTCGCTTGGATTTTGTTTTTAAATATTTATTAACGAGGTATAACTTTATACTCCACCCCCGCCGACGTCTCCCTTCAAGTTGCCCTTACCCCAACAGCAGAATTCGTTACTCAACAATTTTCAAACTTAATTCTGAAAAGTTAATGGATGTAAATAGAACTTTCCTGTGTTAAATTGAATGAATTCACTTCCATTGTGTTTCCACAAAACTTTCAAGTTCGATTAAGAACTTAGTTATGTCCATGAAACTTTGATTAAATATAGATTAATGGAAAAGAGATATAAATTTGAGAAAAGAAGTCAAAGAAAATAGCAATATTAATATTGTTACACTATACGAGTATATGATATAGTAAAGACAAAAATGGACACCAGTGAGGAGAAATTATGCCATATTTTACAATTTTTCTTAGATAACGGCGAAAACACAAATAAGGGAGGCTGAAAATGCGAATAATGTTTATGGTCCTAATACTGTAACAGTCAATCCCGCGCAATTTTGATATCAAAGGAATGAAGGCCAAATGCCGAAAATGTCGATACTATATGTATAATGCAAATCGTCATCGGAGCTAAACGTTGCACAAACAATCATTTGGAAACATTTGAATAAGTCAGAATATTAAAGGAAGTTTTATGTAAGGCAATCGCACGAGTTAACACAAAAACACCGCATCTTCTGAATTTCATCTGCGAATAGCTGATGAATTGCAACAAAATCGCCCCATTTCTGAAACGGATGGTGGCTCTCGACAACGTCAAGTGAAAATGGTCGCGGTCGAACCGCGGTGAGCTGGCACAAATGGTGGCCAAATCAAGATTGGCGGTCTGGAAGGTTTTGTTGTGTGTTTGCTGGGATTGGCAGATCCAAACTCTTGAAACTGTACTGTCAACAATTGAACCATCAGAAGGAAACAATCGCTGAGAAGCAGCCAGCTTTGGCTAATAGGAGATGAACTCTTTAACGTCGGGCTACACACATCGATAGTTATTCCCAAAAGCAACGGTTGCTTGGCTGGGAGTTTTTTATACATCCACCTTGTGATCCGAACCTGACCCCTAGTGATAACCGCTTATTCCTATGTATGAATATGATTATGCTGGTAAAGAGTTCGACTCAGTAGAAGTCCTAGATTTTTATGCTAGGAACGGGGATTTCTATGTCAGAGGCATAACTGAATTGTAGATTAAATTATTAAATAAAACGATATTCGGATGACTAAATCAGATGATTCTAACTATACTAAATAAAGATTTCAATGTCGTGCAAAAATAAAGCATTTCTTTTTGCTGTATCTTATATGTATAAGTTATGTTGGACAGGTTTCTATATGAAAAGATCCATCTGTATAAAAACCTCCTAAATTATAAATTATAGAATTTTCTGTGGGAAAATAATGTGTTTCTAAGAACTATCCCTAAGAAGTCTTTTTCTATGTGAACTATGAAAATGTACTCCCCACAATTATTTTCTTAACCATAACTTCTTCTTCGTTGCCAACCATCAACCCCTTGGAAACCATTTAGAGCCCGATAACAAAAGCCCGATTGCATTCATTTCGCACCTTTAAGATAATAACTTCTCACTCACACTTTATTGATTTCGAAATAGACTTTGCGACCGACCAGATGCTATCATTGAATTGTCCCCAGTTCAGGTATTAACGATATCGCATGAAGCTATTTTTGCCCTGAGGAACAATTTCTTGATAAGAATTATAATCAAATCGAATTATGTCGTTTTTTTCTTCGGGTGTAATATTTGCTATTGAATGTTGCAAATGTATTAGCCCCAATTATCACTTTTTGTCATTTTTTAACACTTTAATAAAATTGGTGAAATTTTTTCAAATGCTTCATGGGTTTGTAGCAGGTATATGATAACAAATTTTTGGCTGAGTAGCTTTTTTCGGGCATATAAAAAATGTTTGCTAATATAGAGTTTTTTTTTTCTTTGAAATTTATTTAGAATATGAAAAATGTTAATAAAGTTGTCAGTCATTATACAGGACTGACCTTTATGACTTCACGTTGGCCAGCCAAGTGAATAAAATAATTTCAGATTTTTTCACTCAAAGCGGGTTTTTGTTATTTTTTGAATGAAATGGAATGTATCACCATTACACAGATCACATTTCAAACTTCAATTTGTGATATGTCACAACATTTTCAGTGGCCAGTGGTTACTTTTAAATCGCATTGTAAATATAAAGACACAAAACGGTTATTTTCGCGAATATTTTGCAATTTTATTTAAATAAATGCAAAAAAAAAAAGCCAGGGAAGCACGCCAGAATATTTGTGGCGTGTATGGTTTGAATACATTAACAGAACGCACAATTTGCTTCACGAAATCTCCTTTGCGCTCTCTAAGATGACCACATCAGCGTTTGGCTGCATGATGCTGATGAGCACGAAATCAAAGCTGTTATAGAACCGAACAGACACGTTTCTCTGCGAAAAGTTGTAGAGAAGCTGAAAGTGTCGCACACGACCATTGAAACCCATTTGAAACGGGTGCCGCTCGAGCTAAAAGAAATCCACTTTGCTAAGCAGATAAGCATCTGCAATTTATTGTTTAAATGCAACCACAATAGTCCCTTTTTAAATAAATGAAAAATGGATTCCTTACTACAATGTCAACCAAAAGGGATCCTTTTCCATACAAGATAAAAGCGCTCAAATTTCATCAAGGGAAGAATTGCATCGAAAAAAAGATTATGTTGTTAATTTGGCAGGATTTTAAATTAGTGATTTATTTTGAACTGCTTCCAGGCAGCCGAACTGTACATTGTGAGGTCTATTGTCAACACTTGATGAAGATTGACGAAACACAAAAATAAAAAAGGCCTGAATTGGCAAATCGCAAAGGCTCAGATTTTCACTCATTTTTCACAGAGTCTGCAAAATTTTTTGAATGGAAAGGCCTTCAATACAAATGGGTGCCTAAAATCGGATAGTTAAAGAATTTAAGTGGGAAGGATCAGTCATTTTTCTGATCTGGACATAAAAGTTGTCTGAACGACGGCATCGGATCATTGAGCAAAATGCCACTTATATTGTGGATTAAAATCACCTATTTGAATAACAAATTTAAAATATATTTTGAGAAAAGAAACCGAAATTACTTTCATGGCAACCGATTTTTCATATATAATAATCACCTAAAATCCTTTTGCGTTAGAGGAAATTTGCTCAGAATGCCGGAAGGGGTGTAATAAACCCCTAGTTTTAATCAACAAATGCTGTGAATTAATAAAATATGCATAATTGCGACTCACTGAAATTAGTTATTATAACTTACTCTTTTTTACATTGATATTATAGAGAAACTTTTGATATTTGCTTAATCGGCCAGTTGAGAAGCAATGCAGTCGATTTTCATGCGCAGAATTTAGTTTCCTAAGACCCTAATGCATGCTAGATTATATAGAACTTAGTGCAAACTAAATTATGTAATTTATGTGGGAGATAGCAGAAATGGCGTTGCTATCCGGTCGATTTGTTCTCACATTTTACAAAACATTTTAATTAAAGAAAAACTCTAATTTCGACAAATCGATCAATTTGTACGGGATGTCCCAGGAGTGTGGCAACACTCATACTTTACATCAGCGAATGCTTAACGTGTACCAAATCTAACTGAGTTTATTGGAAGCAAATGAAACATGTGAACCTATGAACTACTTATGCGTCAAATCGGACATTTGTATTAGAGATCCTAAAAGGGAATTCTAAATTTATAAATCAGTATAAACAAACGTAATGGGCTGTAAAATATGTACGTAGTTACAAAAGAAAAAATGTTAATTCGAAAAATATGTCAAATTGTATGGGAGGTACCAGAAGGGATGGATCTTTATAGCCCATTCACAATACCAGGCTACGATCTAAATAGATTTCGTCCTACCAAGTTTTAATAAGTGTCATAACGATTTGCGCCTATCGATTTAACGGCTATCGTGTCTCCTAGAAAATCAGTCAGACAGACGGACATCGCTCAATTGACTTAAAATGTTCTGAAACATATTCGATCACAAAATACACTTAGTGCTTTAAAAGTTTCCCTAAGCATGTAACACCTTTTTTGTCTCAATTGATATACACCTTCATTCCTTCAGATGAGGGTATAGAAAGGTTATATTGCCAATTTGGTGGGATTTTAAGAGTGTACTTTAAAGTACTTTGAACTGTTTGGAGCCAAACCAAAACTTCTGAGGTTTACAACCAGTGAAAGGAAAAAGAACTGATTTGATAAACCGCTAAGGTAAGATTTTCCGCCACAATAACATTAGGCTTTTCACATATTTGCATACCCGGCAAAAAATATTGGAGCTTGAACGGAAAGTGAAGCCACATCCACCTTACAGTCCTGAACTGGACCATCAGATTTTCATTTATTCTGGAATCTGCAAACGTTTTTTAATGAAAAATATTTCAATACAGATAGGTGAGGACTTAAAAATCTTATTATACCAAAATTCAGCTAAGCATGATCAGTCATTCTTCCGGTTTGGAATGAAAAAGTTGGCTGAAAATGACTTTGTAGATGATAATGTAGGTTCAAGATTTATTATTTGAATAAAAAAAATTAAACCTGCCCTGAACAAAAATCCCAAAATTATTACTTCCAAATCCAATATGTACATATAAGATTTCATTTAAATCGTTTCAGAATTGTGATTTGTATTTTGATTACGTCTCTCCACAGACGGACGTTACTACATCAATTCAAAAAATGATCCTAAGTGGCTATGATCGATATACATATGTATATACTTTGTATACTTGAATTCCGGTGCTTCTAAATGTTACGGAAATTAAACACTGGACATTCATGTCTAAAAACTGGGCTTACTTTAATCAGGTTAAAAAAGAGCTAAGCCCTTCGCCTACCAACTAGTAATGTACAATAATTCAATGTTCTGTCTGTTTTGCTATACAATTCGACTATACTTTTTATAATTAACGATACAGTAGTAAGCTAACTGCTTACGGCGCTTAAACACACGCTTCACTGCAAATGGCAACAGTCAAACAGTAATTTGTCCACAATGCGATCGATCACCATCCCCCTCCCTCTCCCACAAAATGAGCAGAATATGCAATCGGCTCAACATGCCCGTTAACGACAATTTCAGATCTAGAATAATAAAATGATCAACAAAACGCCCACAGTTAATTAAATACCACTTAACTTTTTATATTTTATATAAACACTTGTACAGATGCATATCTCCATATGAACATCAAAATGGTTTTATAGATTTTTTTAGGCAGGGTCAGGAAACAGAACTCTGCCAAATGCTATTCGGCAGTTTTGTTGATTTTTATACGTAATAAATTATTTTCAATTTTGTAATGTTTTAAGCTCTTTAGTGGTGACAGAACTTGTTTGGCCCCAAAGCCAAACCCTGCCTATACGTCCATCGCAAAGTGCACTTTTTCTGTTGGCTTTTTGTATTCAATGACTCACATGACTTTAAGTCAAGTGGAGAGACATTGCAAATAATGAAAGGCAACGATGGAAAAACGACAACGAAAACAACAACAAAATACAAAAATCTGACATACAGACAGACACAAAATTTTATGCTAAAGATAAAGGAAAAGTTTATGCAAGACTACGGAAAGGAAAAAAAAAACAGTCAAATTGCAATTTTATGATTTTGCACATAGAAATTGACGACGACGGCACCAGGGACCAGACCAAACTGCGACTATATAAAATATTAAAATTTATTCTAAATTCAGCTTGAGCTGAATGTGAAGGCCTTCATAAGTTTGGTCGAGTTGTCGTTCGTCCGTCCGCCATCCGTCTGTCCTAGTGTCCAACCACAGTCGTGTAAAAATAACCCAACCGCAATAAAATCTGCATAATTTAGAGATTTTTATTTCGTTTGTATCTTGAATTTTATTTTACATTTCATTCTGTGAGCAATGCAGGGATTTCTTTACATGACAGCAGTTTGTTTTCATTCCATGTTTCCCTCTTTGTACTTGTTTCTAGTCCGGGCTACAAGAGAGAATACAACTGCGGTGACAAGGAAACAATGTTGCCAACACTGCACATAAAAAATCCCTAAACCATTCCAAAACTCCTTTCTTTGATAAAGAATCCATTTTTTGATTCGGGAATTGCGAGGCAAAATATTCAAATTCATATAAAAACATTTCATATGAAGGAAAAAAACTAAAGAATTTATTTGGTAGAGGGAATATAAATTCAAAACAGGCCAAATTGATTAAAGCCCTCGAATGTTATACACCTGTAATTGGATAACAAAATTTATTTGGAACCCGTTGGCAATTGTGGTTAAATTCCAATGTCTCTGTTAATGTCTCTATCTATTTATATGTTATTGTACAAAACTGTTTATCTGTTTTACAAATTGTTTCAAAGTAGCTTTGAACATATTCTGAAACTGTCTGTAAATTTTGATTTACAGCCAAAACATATAATTTGACAGTAGCTTTCTGAATAATTTGAAAACTTTTGCCCGCTAAAGGCTGCTAGGTAAAAAACAAAAGCTGCATGGGATGTTTACTAGTTGTAAATTGCAAAATATTATAAAAGGGCAAGTATGAAAAAATAATAATCACTTAGAATAGGTAATCCCACCCTTTATGTCCTTTTAGGCATGGAAAATTCCTAAAAAAAAGGGGGTTTATAGATCGGATTGGCAACACTGCAAGAAAATGGGAACTCGAATACCGCCACCACATACAATACAGAATAGCACCATAGCAGTGCATATTAGTAAATACACTGGAACAAATGGTGAAATAGAAAAATAATCACTTGCCAATAGAAACCAGGTGAATTAAATTAAAGCTAATCCTAGCCAACGCCCTTTTGCCGAAATTTGTAATTTATACATTAAGGCAACCATCCGAAATATTTAATTTTCAATTTTCGTTTCAGGTTGCTTTGTAATAGGAAAATGTTTGAAATAACATCATCGTATACAAACCCTAACTAAATGTGATAAAAATATCATTTTAATGTTTTAATGTAGGGGGTGCATTGAAAGTTAGGAAGTTTTATGCTAGATTCACATTCAGTGTGCTTACAAGCATTATATTCTTAGGTTCGTTCAACAAGATCTACAGTTTAAAGACGAATCCGACCGTCACAGCTTCGAAGCGTTCATCAGACACATCAAAGTGACCGCCGCTCAAATAAGCATCAAACAAAAATCAGTTTTTTTCAAACACATTTATAATTCGTTTGAATCTATCGTTTTTTCCCAATGCATGAAGCATGCCAAATAGTCATCTCCCAGTATGACCTACGATTCACTTTGAATCTTTTCAATTGACTCAAAATGGTACCTACGATTCGGTTTTTTGAGTTTATCAAATAACCAAAAATCAGATGGTATTAATTGAATTTGTTGGCGTAAAACTCACGAAGAGCCTATGCAATGTGGGGAAAATAGGGCGTTATCGTGATGCAAAAGCAAAGAGTTGTATGTCTACTAATCCGACCTCTAGTTTCGGGCAAGACACAGAACACACAAATAATGTTTCTTGTTCATATTACAGAAGAAACTCATATTACACAATATCACGACAATAGAAAAAAATTGCCGGCATAATCTTGGTTTTGAACTTTTTCAAATTTGTCACAATTTTTTCAGTATTGCGTTACCATTGACACGATATTTATTCGATTGCCCGTTGTTTGGTAAGATACTGCTAGCTAAAATTCACCTCTTCTAAGATTTTTAACACGACAGACCATCTTTTTCAGAAAAATTAATTTAAAAATTAAAAATTAAATTAAATTAATGCAACGAAGTCGCTCAACAAAATCACACGATGTAAAAATCGCCGAAATTACTCTTTGCATCGTACAAAACAAAGCGTGGTCCAACCATGCTGATGAGGAAATTGGTCATCAATTTAAAACAGGAACACATCTGCGACATTCACCCTAAATCAAAACGGAAAACCTAGCCTTACTTTTTGGACATAGCAGATGCCGATTTTTCCATTTTCTGCCTTGAGAAAATATGAAGACCACGAGCGCCCAAATAGCCAGACAGGCCGAAATGACTCAACCAACCGTCTCAATCATCAAATTATATTATGGTGCTTAGGATCTAACACTTTCGAGGAATGATGCCTTAGACTTAGCTCTGAAAATGAAAACAAAATGGTTTGTCTCCTAGCATCTCCCTTACAAAATTATGCATTTTTTCTCTATAATTACTAATTGGTAGACTGCAAAGATATAAAACTTAGCCATTGTGTAAATTGAAATTACGGGCGAAAATTTGAATGAAGTCGGCAATCAATACTTGCCATACAAATGGCCGTTTCAGGCCACGGTACTCATATTCATACATATTTGTCTGTACATGGCATATTTTCTACTAGCTCCTTCAGCTAAAGGCTGGACATCGATGTTACGACCAATCCGCCAGCATAGTCAAATAAGCATGCATCCATTGATGTCGTGAATTATTGGTTCAAAATTGCAAACGATTTCGAAGTCGTTGTTTGATATGTTCTTCGTTCTTAAAGTCATTTTTTCTTTTTGAAAATATATGGCAATATAAAACATAAAATGCGATAAACGCGATATGAATAGTTTGTTTTAAAAGTGCTACAAGTCAATTTTTTTAAATGTTGTATTTTGACAATACGCCGAGTGCATTTATTTCGCTAGTTTGACCCACAATTTTTCTTTAAGTGCACAACAAACTTGTGTAGAAGACAAAAAGGAAAACAAAAATAAAAGCAGTCAAACGGCCAAACATGCGTTCGATATTTTTTCTTGTTTTGACGTCGTCTTCGTCGCTGTTCCTGGAAATATGAAAAGGTAACCAACCCGACGTAACTCATTGAATGGATACAACAGCTACTCCAACAACTACAATAAAACGTCCACACATAAAAAGCAATAACAACAACAACTGTGGCAACAGCAGCAGCAACCGAACCAAGCAATCTCCTCCTCAGCCAACCGACCACACGAGTTAAATCGAGTCAAGTCGCGCACAATGTAGAAAAACAAATAAACAGACCAAGTAGAAACAAAGAGACAAATATCATATCATTATTTCGATTCGATAAGCAACAACAGTGAACTAGACACTAGGTCGTGATTGACCAATAGTTGCGGTAGTGGTAATTACAGTACAAAGCCCATATAACAAAAGGCGACGGCGTTCTTGTTATAAAAATGTCGGGACCAAGATATAAAAAAAATATCCACAACATTCAGTCAGCTTAAACGGATTCTACTTTTAGGACCACTGAATGGAACGTGCTGTTTAAGTAGAACAAATAAGTTAAAATTAGGAAATAAAACAAAAAAGGCAACTAAAACAAGTCTTACATCCAAAACTTTAAAACAAACTACATATTTAATTTCAAATAAATAACAAGCTAGAGAGACGACATAACAATGTCTGCAGTTTGTCTAGCATACAAAATTAGAATAAAATAATCAGAGAAAAAGTCCTCATGAATTTTACAAATTATTTAATGTTAGCATTTATTGTCGTGAAAAGGTGGGGTAAAGTGCATCAAAATAAAGCGACTGCATTGGATGTAAATGTAACTAAACGATGCAGCACGAAAGGTTTTCTAAAACAAACGCGAACGTTGGCGAAAAAGAGGACCGCCCAAACTCCGTTAGAAGGACAAGTTTTTGATATGTATATTGTTAAAACTTGGTGTGACGAATTGGAAGCGCTTGGGATTATTTTGATCGTGTATAATAGACGAAAGTTCTATTCTAGTAGTCATCTAGGTAAGAATACCGTTATCATTAACTATTCTTTAAACAAGAATAGATTGAACGATGCAATGGCGCTCATCGGCAAAACAAAACATCACTGAAGTCGGTGTAGTAAATTTTGTCAAATAAATTGCTTTACCGGCAAACAATTTACCAATATGTAGTTATCAAATCAGAAACATGAAATTTAAAAAGTAGATGCTTCTCTCGACATAGGCGCCAAATATGGCGAAATATATCCGAAATCTTAAAATTTCACAGGGAGACTAATTACTCAGAAGACGGAGGGACGTACGTCAAACAAGCGAGTACATTCCAAAATTCCCTTAGTTTGACATTTTGTTTTATTTCTTCGTTAATGCTATTCTTTTTCTCAAATCGTCAAATACTTACAGTCGGTGACATGGTCTCAGCTAAGACCAGCTGATGCTATGTTCTTTCACATCAAAACGTTTATTTCTATACTACTGTTCAGTGATTTATATTGCCAGGATTTTTTTAATATAATTTTTCCTGTTTGCTGGGGCTCCATACTAAGATCTTTCGCGTGGACATATTTTTTATTATATTTTTAATATAATATAATAATACATTGTGTTACTTGTTTTCGAAAATGTAAATGTCGTGAACCTTGCGTGAATTCTTTCTTCCCATTGTAGACGTCAGGAGAATATACTTGAGACAAATTATTTGGATGCAAAAACTTACGTTATTTGGTTAAGTTTTCATATTAAACATACATTAAGGATTTCTGTCAAATTTATTCTTTCATTCGTTCCCTCGTTCTTCGTTCATCGCTTCATGCCAAAGAACCACATGTATTCGTTCGTTTGCAGCAACAATAATAGAAAAATAATTACATACAACGAAAACCAGAACCGAAGCATTTAAAAGTTTTTCCGTAGAAATTTTTCCTTTGGTGTTAGGAATTAAGGAAAAAATAACGAACATATTTTATTCTAAACGAGTAATAGATTAACAAAAAACAGCAACTATGATTTATTTGTTGTTATTGTTTCGACTTATTCTTCTATAATCTCTCTCTTACCGCCTCATCAAACTCATGGTCATGGTTTTTTGTCTTGTTGTTACTGTTGTTGTACACTATACATTCTCTACACTCATTTTACTTGATTATCAACAACAGCTAAAAATGAAGGGGCGGGGTGGTGTGTTGTTTTTATTATAGAACACGAGGTGTAGTTGTAGTTCAGCCGACAAATGTGACAACTTTGTATGACGGTGGACGTTCCATGTATATTCGCCTGTTTATGATACACTGCCTAACAAAAGTGGTCAAATATCAATAGTTGATGCTGATGAAATGTATTAAAACTGAACGATATATGGTGGTTCAAAATGGGCATAGCACATCAATCTAAGTTAATGGGAATATCTTAGTATTAGATTTACTTCAAAGCAATACCCAACACCTAACGCCTTTTTAAAGCCATTGCATGGTTACTTGGAAGACATCTTCTAAAAAAAAGAATGTAAGGAAATAAACGTTTCTAAAAAAACACCCCATTCAGTATGAAAATGTTTAAAAAGCTTTTTGAGTAGGGATTTTGTTGGGAACGCTGCCCAACAAAATGTACACTAAACAGGAACAAATAATATTCATATACAATTTCCTTCACAATGTTTTTTTTTTTTTTTTCAAAAAACGTGCGCAACACATAGGACTTATAATCAAATAACAAATAAATAAATACATATGACCATCTTAATTTTGTGTATTGAATGGGTAATGCACCACCTAAATTATTTCAATTTCTCCTGTCTTTTTAAAAACATATTTTTTCTCCCCACCCGAATATTTAACCATACTGAATAAAGTTTTTAAACACATAAGATGGATGTATAGTAAATTAAAATGTGCGGACCTTTCGAATCCGAACTCGGATATCTATCCAAAAAAATCCTTTATTACTGATTGCGAACACTTTTTCTACCCAGTGTCGGTCATACGTCTCGTTTCGATTTGTGTATAAGGAGCACTCTCGTGTTTCTACATGTGATATCGCTTAGTATTATGTTACTGCACTTTTTTTCATCAATACATTTACTTGACATCCATTCGTTGCTTTATGTGATGATAATGTATTTTTTGCATGCTATTCCCTTAATATTCGCCTCCCTCTTTGACAGTGACGAGCGAGCGTGCTCGTGTCATGAGTTAGCGCAAGCAAGAGAAGATCGACGATGCCCCCTTCGCTTAAGAAGGGGACTAATAATATTTTGTATTTTCCTTTTTGTGCCGGCCATTTATTTGCCACACTTTTGTATCCGCAACGATTTTGAAAATGCGAGTGAGAGGAGGTTGGTCGGTTAGAATGGGGAGAGAACGGACTGAATCATCGATTTGTATTTAAAAGTTTTATCAGTGCATTCATTATATTAATATATTAGTTCTGTTAATTTCAAATATTTTCACACGACTTATATCAAATCTAACATTATAAGGTGAGGATTTAATTATTTTGTGTGAGTGACGAAACGAATGGTATTTTAATGATACGAGTGGTGAGTGTGGGCGGTTCAGAGGAAAATTGTGCTGCCACGCATGATGGCTGGTGATGCAACAACCAAAGAAAAAATATGGATGAAGTCAATTCAGTTAACCCCTTAATTCAATGCTCAATTATTCACACCAAGTTGACCCTCGTAAGTAAATCGATGTGTACCGTGTTATATCGAAACTGTGCTTTGTGTTATTACGAATTCGTGCAGTATGAAACTTTTAAATAACATAAATCAAGGCAATGTGTAGTGTTTTATCGAAATCAAGTCTTCAAAATTTTACGATAGGTAAAATTTCGTTCCAATGAAGTTAACTTAAAGTTTCTAATCAAAAACAAAAATGTGAAATTCAGAAATTATATTAGGGTTAATAAAACGTATTCAAAAAGTAACAACAATTATTGTTATTGTCTAAGGTAATCTCTTTCCACCATTACAAACGATATCTGACGTAGTGGCAATTATGTGTTTCGATATTGAAATTCTTTCAGCATTTCTCCAGAAGGAGCTAACGAACTTTGCAAATCTCTTTTAAATTTTCCGCTACGTACAGCTAAAAAAATCTTTTGCAACAAAAAAATCTAATTTTTTAGCTAAAATAAAAAAACCGAATTTTTTAGATACAACTATTCGTTATTGCAGGACAATAAAATTTAAATAAGCAACCCATGTGCGATGAAAATAGAGTCGGCCGCTGAGATCCAAAAGCAAGGAAAAAACATAATGTCATACCAGCAGCAAAAGTTCTTTTGGCCAAACTTTTATAGTCAATATCATGAACTTTGCCAGTTTGTTGTAGGATAACGCCCCTCTCCTCGTATAACATACAAATAAAGATAGTTTTCCCAATAAAATATCCATTGAAATATTTTTCAAAAACCACGACCAACAAGAACGCAAAATTTAAATTTTAAATGAAACACAGATACTAAAAAAAATCGTGAAACTTTATTACATCGTAAAGTAGACAGAATGAGGTTATGTATGGAACAACACATCGGGCAGATGGCCGCCGCCGCTTTGCAGGCATACAAGCGACTTTTAATTAAATTTTCAAATGTGACAATTCTGCCTATTGACGAAGCCATCAAGATGAAAATGGGCCTCGCCACTGAAGATGATTTATCGCCAAAATCAGCATTTTCATGTTGTCTCTCCAATACCCAATTAATGGACTCCCTTCGCTGTCCATGGTCAGCTGGCTTCAGTTCCTGAGTCAATTGAACTTTGTATGCATGAAGATGCAAATCTTTCGTCAAAATTCGCTGCATAGTGGATTTGGAGACACCAATTTGCTGAACTCGGTGTCGAATTGAGGTGACTAGAGTTTGAGCGACATCATCACGTACAGCTTGGACAATTTCGGTCGGTCGAGCTGGTCAAAGGCGCGTTGTTGTCTTTACATCACCAACAGACTCAGTTTTGGCAAATTTATCCATTATTCTCTTTACAGTTGACTCTTTTGAAGCATTATTGTGACCCCAAATTGATCGCAATTTGCGAACTGTAGCCACAAAACTTTCACCACTTTGGTAAAACAATTTCACAATGAGAATGCGTTGTTCATTCGTGTAGCGCTCCATTTTTACTAACCTCGTACCTTCTACTAGCAAACAATAACAATTGTTCAAATGTCAAACAATGACACTTCGAATGGCGCCAAATTTAAATCTTGCGTTCTGGTTGGGACACCCTTTATAAGAGCTGGAATAGTTCCCATCTTGCATTGCTTTTATCTAACAAATAAAGCTTAGGATATATCAAGACACTTAAGACACTTATGGTCCATATAATCGTAGACGATGCTCCGATTAGTTGCATCCTATCCTATCCTATCCTATCTAAGTATTTCTTACATGTAGTTAATACTATAATAACTTCCACTTTTCCAATGTTATGGAAAACTTCTAAAATATTTCCAATTAAAAAGGAAGCCAGTGATGGTACTTTTGAAAATTTAAGACCAATAGCTATATTGCCCGTGCTCTCCAAAGTAGTAGAATACATTCTGAAGCACCAAATTTTGCAATACATCGAAGAAAATAAACTGCTAAATGATGGGCAGTGCGGATTTAGGCGGGGACATGACACTTTCATGTTGCTGACGAGTCTAACAGAATCTATCAGAGCCAATGTTAACGACCACAGTTTTAGTATTCTAATCTCTATGGCTCTCATCTATATGGCTTTGGGGGAAATGCGTGCAAACTTATGTATTCATATTTATGTGATAGGATGCAATGCGTGTGTCTTAATGGTGTGACGTCGAATGTAGTGCCTGTCAGAAGCGGTGTCCGGCAAGGTTCAGTACTTGGGCCTATGCTTTTCATTTTGTACCTAAATGATCTGTTTAGTACATATAGGTTGGATAATTGTTTATGCTTTGTGTATTGATGAAGTTCAGCTGCTTCTTAATGGAAGTTATGACAATAATGACGTTATTCAAGCGAAAATTGAGGATGCATTTCAATGTATGTCTGTGTGGATGTCCTTAAATAAACTTAAAATGAATCCGTCTAAGACAAAAGCCATGTTGTTTGCTTCACATCATTGTGAATTGAATTTGTCTTACAATGGGGTAGCTATTGAATTTGTGCGCAATATTGAATGTTTGGGCGTTATAATTGACGATAAACTCTCATTTGATTTGCATACTGATACAGTAGTTTCGCGCGTGAATATGACCCTTCGCCGATTATATAATTCCGTTTAACTCATGTTAAACGAAAATTAGTACATAGTTTAATAATGTCGCATATAAATTATTGTATCGAAATATATGCCGGTACAGTTAAAAGCAATATAACGAAAATCCAAATCCGAAATTCAATCGTGCTATACGTTATCTGTTCTGTCTTCTTCGAATTGTACATGTGTCTCCGTTTGTGATACAATTTCCAGGTTGTTCTTTTCGTAATTTTGTAGTTATTCGTTCATGGCTTTTGTTTTTTAATTTTATCAAAAATCAATCACCGCTGTTTCTTGTAGAACTATTTAAATTCACTCGATCAATTCGTACTAATCAATTGATTATTCATAACACAAAATATTATATGACCAGATCTTTTCAAGTAAGAATAGCCACGCAGTTTAACAACGTTCCAAACACATTACAAATTTTTTCTTTATCCCAAAACATTTACAAGAAGAGACTTCTTGCGTATTTCAATAGTATTTCTCACCTATAATTATCCACTTGACCCCTTTTTTTCTTTGATATTGCCGTCAGATAGTTTGCTGTCCGTCTTTCTTTTCATCCTTAACGGGGAAATGATTATCGCTAAATTTATTATTTCTTCTTCCTTTTTTTTTTTTAAGCATTTACTTGTATAGCATCTCAATTATTTAGTTAAGTAAATCTTAAAAAAAATTACTTGAAGTTACTAATTTTTACCATTTAATCTGTTATTAAATTTTGCGTTATATTACGGAGTAGCTGTAAATTCCAATTAAAGCTATAATTCCGCATTTTAGGACGAAAAACATACATATTGAAAAATTCTAATAAGTGAAGTAGATCATCATATTGTAAATCATATTTTTCTGGTATTAAGATACATAAACTTTTTTATAACATTAGTATTGTAAAGTTGTATAATGCATTTGTTATTGAATTATGGTTAAGATACGTTGTATTATTGTAATTTAATCAAATCGGCCTTAAGGCTTAAAATTGCAATCCTGAAATAAATTAAATTAAAATATACGTAACATATATGCCGACTTATGTTTGCAAGCGAAAATCGCATTTTACAACATTTTCTATAATTAAGTCGACAAATTTGGGCTGTCCCTTACAAATGTATGTATATATGCAGGTTCCTTCAGGCATCTATTAACTATATGTGCTATTAATAGAGTAAAAACAAAAAGAAATATAATTAGAAGTCCTTGTAACCGATGTCACTGTGGCCCAATTGGGAAGCCAGCATCATAGCCTCGTAGATGATGTATCGACTCATTGACAGATAAGCATGCTCCCACAATTGGAACGGTGCCCTAAAACGTATCACAATATGATGTTGTCCAATATTGCAGAGTCTTGTTCCGGGTAAGTTTTGGTAAATGATAATGATAGCATTTTGACACAGTTATTGGGGTATTTGCAAAATCTGTGAATTATCATGTTTCTTCCAATACCTATAAGCCATCACTTTCATGATTTTTCATGAAAAAATTCTGCCTCATACGTGAAGCGATTCCACCTATATCTACACGCAGGCGGACGGGCTTGCTTAGGTCGATGGTGACTTTTGTGACGATCAAAAATATACATTTTATGGAAATATATTTGTAGTTCTAAGGAAAAATCACGTGAGCAGAGTTAAGACATATCCGTGTTCTTTCATTATTATTAGGTACTTATTTTCACGCACATTTGGTATGGAACATACCTGCTATAAAATTCGACGTAACAAGCTCTACCAGATTTTCAAGACGGTAATTTTTTGATAAACTGCATAATATCTACTGATCAATTGATATAAACAATAAGGCATTCTTTTTAATATAGTCGTTGCGGGTGTATATTTTTAAACAAAGTAAAAAGTAGGAAAAAACAGTTCGTATAAATATTAAAAGCAAAATCTTAAAAAATATAAATTTTAGTATCAAAAATATTATGTATCCGGGATACAAATTTAGCATTGATTCTTATGCAATTTAAAATTTTTCCAAAATAAATAAAATAATAATTTTTAGGAAAATCCCATCTTTTTTACAAATGAAATTTTAACAAAATCCTCAATATAAACCTTAAAAAATTAAATGGGAGATCTTTAAAAGTCTTAAAAAAAGATATGATTTCGATGAAAATTTTATTTCATTGTAATGCTTTCTGGAAACTTATCTTGCAATAAAGCCAAATTAAGTCGTGTTTTGTGGCTCATGGTACCGCCCTGTTGAAACAACATATCGTCCAATTCATAATCAATTGCAGTCAAAAAAAAATCGGTCGTCGTACAGCCATTGCGCCGAGCTTAAATTACACTTTCACTAAAAAAGCGATATATTCGGCGTTGTGTACATTGAGATGGTGGACAGGCCTGACCACATCAGTAACGCTTCCAGTCTCACAAAAAGTGACCACGTTTGCATAACCACTTCAGTAGTAAGTTTTAAATATTTGTACGCGTTAAACGATCCACATCCGTAAATGGCAAACCTTTTACTAAACAAATAACACCTCAAACGGCAGGTATTTAACAACTGACAACCTTGCCAGAACGGCGATTTTGAAACCAATAGTTGGATAACCAACTATCATTTAATATGGGAAAACCACTAGCATATTGGGGAGGACGAGCTAGACCCTAGATATCGTAAGAAGAAATTCATTAATGGCTCTTCAGATCGACGAAGCTTAAGTAGGCGACCGTGTACCGTTTGTTCGACACGATAACACCAAAAAATCTATATTTGAGCTCCGAACAAGTAAAAAAGAATATACTTAACAAAGCAAATGAGCACTGGCGCTGCTCAAGTTCGGCCGAAATGATACTTTTTTGAAATACGTTGTCACTTATGTCGAAAAATGTGTTTTACAACAGTATCAGCCATCGTTTCCAGCTTCTTGTGTTAGGCCTCGCAGAGAAGATGAACAGGACAACAGGCTCTTAAAGGCGGAACGCAGGCAGCAACCATGTAATGTTCTACTTAACTGTACACCACATTTTATTCCGGAAAAAATGAAGGAACCATCCGTTATTAGTTTCAGATTTCCTTTTGCTATTTACCTCTCTATAGGCCACAGTACAATTATATAAACATTGACGTAGTTTTTATATGTACTAAAATTTTAACCTAATGATTCTTTACTAGAAGCCTTTTTGTGCTCTCTCTCTCTTCATATGTACTAAAATTTTAACCTAATGTTCTTTACTAGAAGCCTTTTTTGCTCTCTCTCTCTCTCTCTCTCTCTCTACCCACCCACCATCGTAGCGGCAAGCATAATCAAACAAACATAGCACAATTGTAATTTATATTACATTCCTTTGTTCTTGTTAACTTACCTACCTACACACGTAACCAAGACCAAACTCTGGCAAGCGGTGATAATGAATAATGCCGACGGCGCCGTCGGCAGCACACGGCAGGTAAAGTGTGGAAGGACGCGGCGGACGAAAAACGATTCTCAGCGGAAGGAAAATGCCCAACAGCAGCAACAGAAAATCCAATTTTTTTTTAAAGTGAATTTACGATAATCCGTTTCTGTATTTTCACAAAATTCTCACAAAAAACACGACACTGCGAGATAAAGGGAAATTAATAAAATTTCCAAAACAAATGTTTATTTTCACAACTTTTTAAATTTAAACAAACTTTGCCTGTTATCACCACTTTGTTTTTGCAATCGATCCATCTGTGATGTATGTATATTCTTGCTCAGCGTATTTAAATTTTATACAAAAACAGAAAACAATTGCATTGCAATCTTCAACACTTCTTCTATAAAGAACAACCTTTTTTTCTACAAAAATAATAACAGAAAATATTAATTTGCAATAATTAAAATTTATTATCTGAAAACACTGAATTGTATCCGTCCATCACTGCTGCTTCGATTTGATGCCCGACAACGACGTCGCTGTTGGTATCGTCGTTGTTATTGTTGGTCCGTTGTCAGATCTCTTGTGCTGAGTCAAACGGGGCAACAAAAGAAGCAACAGAGAACTAAAACACACGCACACACACAAATCACAAAAACAAAAAACACAAATTACACGGGGTCTCCAAAAACAAAACGTAGTGGAGGCACCGAGGAATACCGACGGCAATAACAAGAAATCGCGAATAATGGACGAGACACACAACCGTCGACGATGACTACAAAGAGAACATTAAAATTTGTGTTGCTCCAAATGAATTCAAGAAGTCCACATCTCATATAGAGCAAGAATTCGGTTCTCTCTGGATAAAAATCATGCGGACGATTGTTAACGGAGAGCTGAAATCACTCTCCGGATAAAAATTTGTGCTCAAATTTTGAGTGAAAACGATTTTTTTTGCTAAAAATTTAGTGTCGTTTTTTTTATTAGCCAAAATTTGTATTTCAGTTTCGAAACGTTAGAATTATTTTGGTTTAATGTTTAAAACATTCATCTCTAAATTTGGCGTTTTCAATAATATTTTTATATTTTATATCTTAGCCAAATAAATGCGCTTGTTTACGAGAGGTAACAGATACCACCAATCAATTCCAATCTGTGTCTTGGCGGCCTACTTGTACGATATTTCGTACGGAACATGTCAATGGGAGAGTGATGGCACTTGTAGGTGCACTTCACGAGGAAGTACTTTGTTCAAAGGCTATAAATTGAAACCAACAACATTTATGAGTGTGACTCTAGGTCGTAAATACCGATAAAGCAAATGGCTTTACACATTTAAAATCAAAGTAACAAACTATCTGGCCATTGGGATGTTCGTGAAATGCTTTTTGAGTTTTCGTTAAAAAAATGGGTTGCGTTAGGATTGCACGCAATCTTACATTTGTAGATTAGGCGGCAAAGCCCGCAACTAATACAGGGATGTAATTGGCCAACACGTATTTTACTTAGAAATTGACTTTTATGTAGAAAAGATACAATTCAGGATGCATGCAATACATTTTTCAATACAAAACAATACATTTTGCAATACAAATTTCAACCCACTCAATTTTAGTCTTTTTTCTTTAGAAACCTTAACGTATAATTGGAGGGTGTTTCTTGTCCGCCGTGGGTTATAGCTTGTCGAATCCGGTAATTATGGCTGCCATTGAAAGACTTATCAAAATTTACATCAAACTGCATTTAACTATAAGCGTATCAAATCTTTTGGGTTTTCTACTTTACTTTATCGGCTAATCAACTGTTGTCCCTAGGTAGTACACCATCAAATCAAATATATAGATTCACAACGGCAGATGAAGCAATAAATAAAATACTAGGCCCCTAAATTAACCAAACATACCCAAATTTTTGATTTATATTTTTATGATTGAGAAAGTAAAAGTTGACGTGTATTCCTTATTCCTTATTTTTAATAAAAAAAAAAAACAATCTTTATTTTTATTTCTGGCTCCCAAAATAAAAAATTGGTCATGTTATATGTATTTATAATTATATTTTATATTTATTATATATTTTTTATATTTTTGTTAATTTAAAAATTAAATATTGAAAATTTGAAAACATGGTATGATTTTAAAGATGACATGACTTTCAGTAATATAAAATAGGAATTGAAGAAGAAACCCATTTTAAATAAATTATAAAGCAACAATTCGATATAATTTTTCAAACTACAACCCAAAAAACGCAAAACTTGTGATTTTATATAAACACGACGCCTCAATGCAAATATCTCATAATTACATTAAACGCTTCGTACAAATTTCTACGTAATATAGAATACTCATCATGCGCCAATTTCTACAATTTCACTCGATTGTTTATATTAGCCGTTTGCAAATCAAATATAAATTAGTGTTAGAAAATTTCTCTAATGGGAAATATGGTCTGCCTGAGAAAAACATTCGGGCTCAAATTTCACTACATCTATGAAATTTCACTGTGCCCGAGTTCCTACTGTTGCTCTTTTTAAAAGATAGATTATCAGCGTAAAGATTCATATTCCTTTCAACCCAACATAGGGAATATCCCCAAAAACGATGGCCCGATTTGTTTTTGACAAATTTTCGGCGGCATCAGTTAAACTTAATTGACGGCAAGCCATTCGACGCAAGTCTTTTTCCTTTTCATCCCTATAAGAGATTCTACAACTCAGCAAAAATGTCGAATACGAACAATATATGGCAAGAAATACAAAGAGGTGGAAAAACAAAATCAATTAATTTATCATCATTCATTTGAAAAGAAAGCATTCAAGAGAACATTGTTGGATTTCACTACCAGTTTTTACAACTGTTCATTTATTTTGGGTACTTGTTTTCTTTCTTGTACTCACCTACGCTTTTTCAGCCCAAATTCGCTTCTCTGTAACTTTATCACCTGTTTGCTCCACACTATGATTCTTTAAATCTTTTTTCTCTATATTATTGTTCGTGCAATTCTTATTTTGAATGATGGTAATTTCTTTGCACCTTATTTATTACAGATTTTAAAAAGATGCAACATTCGCACAAATTTCTTACACGCAATTAAACAAAAATAATGTACTGCACTTGTTAGTCAGAGACCACTGGAGATTTTAGAAGTTTAACGAATTCCGACACTTCTGGATTGTCACACGCTACCAATTCGAGCACATACACACAAATTATAGATTAACATACTTTTTATGAAAGCTTCAATCTGCACCCGCTCACACCGAGCTTGCTACAATTTGCTTTAATTTTATATTTCAATTGCCCTTTTGCCAAATATTGTAAAATTGCAATCACTTTCGCTCTTAATCAGAACCTTTCTGGAGTCTGCCTACTCGGTATCTCCTTCAACACCGTCAGAACATTTGCTGCGTATTTTCGTGACTGTGAAGAAGCAACAATTGAAGTGCAGTTGCATAGAGTTGCCATGTCTGCTACATATACGGAACGAGAAATGTCAAACACAGATTGATAGCAACATGCAAATGATAATAATCCGTCATTATAAGTAAAGGATGTGAACCTGAAACTGAACTTCAGTTTCTGTTCTTAAAATTAGGACGTATGGCGCCAATGTTAATTGGGTTAGTATGGTATATCATAAAATATTTTTGGAAGCTATGGGCTGCAAAGTGTTTTCGGCACACGACGTTGTCACAAAGACTGTATAAGCGTACAGACAAATTATTTTTTTCTGGAAACAACATTGGGATGTTTCAAGAGCCAACGGAGTAAGATTATCCCACTCCCTTCGTTACTCTCTTTGCACAATAGCTCGATAACTTACATATTTTAAACCCTTTCACCGGACTGTACTGTGTTTTTGTACACAAATAATTGTTCAAGCCTTTTCGGAAGATTTTCAAAACTTTTTGATGTTTTGGTGAGTTATTTCAATAATAAAATTGTAACACAAAAAGCTACAATTTTACAAATATGTTACCAAACGTATTACAGTTTTGTAAACCAAAACGAAAAACTTGTCAACGCTATTCATTTTTTCACGAAAAAGCAATGTTTGAACAAGATTTTTTCGTCATGAAAAACATTTTACCAATCATCATCCACAAATATGCGGAATTCATTCACTGCATTTCCAAAATTCAAAGAATTTAAGTTTCTATTAGACAGTTTACCAGTAGTGATGCATTAGAATCCGTCTGAAATTCTACTATAAAATGTTGATGTAAATCCTTTCTGAATTAAATCTATTAGCACAAATATATAAAATACTCGCAACTTAAGGCATCGATATTTGGCAAACCGTTCAATTCTGGCGAAGAATGATAATTCTAATGACTATTACTGAATTCCATCTATAGACTTTCTTGAGAATCAATATTGGTTTCACCCAATCAAATGCGGGTTTAGATACCCAAAAAATAAACATTTTAATAAAATATTGACTATTTTTTATGGTTGGTTGTTGGCAGCTATGGTTGCCTAGGGTATATAAACTTCAACAATAGCAACAATTGCGATTGAGTTATAACATTCGCTTGATACAAGAACAGAATACTGCATATGGGAAATGGAATTGCTTTCTGCAAAGGAAATTCCAATTAAAACACAATCTTTAATAGACAAAATAGTCAGGCGTTAGAAGCAGTGTTTTAATTGGATGAGAAATTTTGCTTTGAACAAAACATGGTGAGTACAAGTTGTCAATATTTGCACTAGACCCAGGATTACTATAAATTCTGACAGAAGAATGTAAAATTATGATATTAATTTATTGTGTTGCATATGAGTTTGAGTGTGTGTATTGCTTATTTTTTGTTTGTTTTTTTTTTTTTTTTTTGAGGGAACAATGGTACTGCAAAAATGTTTTTAAACACAAAGCAAAATGCAAGCAGATGCAGCACATGCAAGCAGTAAGGTTTGAAATACATTATCGCAGGTAAAACCAATTGTCACATCATTATCTATCGAAACTTATGTTTTTATCCGTCAACATTTCATTTTACCATTTGAAAAAGCAAAATGACAAAATTAATTTCACCATACCAAATTATATTCATCCAGTCTTACCACTAAATAAAATATTTCATTTCAAACACTGCCGTAGTGTCAAAACCAGCCGATAAATTTGTTAAAATGGCGAAAAATCGTCAACGTCGACGCCAGTTGAAATTGTGAATAGCGCCGTCCCCTTACCAAAAACTTAAGCGCCTAAACAGAGGACAATATTAAATCGGCTTCGTTCTCCGTTTGACAGCTACAAATGACCGTGTAGTGAATCTCTAGTTTTCGTTCTCAATTATAATTCTTGTGAATTTAAAAAGTGACCATGGAATCGTTATCCTTAGCGTGCCGGGCTTGTTTGCAGTGCAAATCTGAACCAAATTCCCTTTTCGATGAGGTCGAATATGATGGATACATCAAGTTGACAAATATCTTTAAGAAAGTCACGATGATAGAGGTGATATTAGAAGATCTCATTATTGAATATTGCATTTCTAATTGATTATTCCACTTAGGTGTTAGAAACTGAGGCTATTAAGCCCACACATCTATGCCAGGAGTGCACCGAGCGCATGCTGAATGCGTACGAATTCATATGTGCTGTGGAAAATAATGAACAGGAAATTGAAAATTATTTGGCACAAGAATTTGTTGCAGAGGAGGACCCGCCTCACCAGGAGCAGTCTGAACATGTCGATATCGGATCATCAGATGGTGAGTTACAGGGTATTGAAGTCCTGGAAGTTGATTTTCTCCACCCAAATCCCGAAGTGATAGATTCTAACAATATCCATGAAGTGGTTGCGGAGGAGGATTTAATTATAGAAAATACAGCGTCATTAAGTGATGAGTTGTAAGTGTTTATGCTGCTGCTTTAATGTTCGCAGTAAATTAATTCTGCTTTCTTTCTTTTTATAGATTGTCTCCTATCGAATCGAAAATGGAAGAGCCTACAATGGATCCTGTTGGTTCACGTTTGTCTAAACGACAATCTGCCAACTATCTTAAGTGCACCAGTTGTCAGAGGTCATTTGCAAAAGCAGAAACATTAGAGCGTCACATAAAAATGGCCCACACAGTTGTGCCTAATAATTCTATACAATCTTCTAAAGGCGGTGCGAGTGATGACAAACGGTTAATGTGCCCATATTGCCCACACTACTTTAAGCGGCGTAAAAACTATGTTCGCCATTTGATTACGAGCCATTCGAAAGAAGCTGATTGCCTCACGGAGGAGGATAAAGAGCTTGCAAAAACCAAACAGAACTATAAAAAGGGCATATGTCCGCACTGTGGCGAAAGCTTTTCACAGGCGAGTCTCATCATACACATACGACGGCACACGGGGGAGAATCCATATCAATGCGATCAATGTGAAAAAGCTTTTCCAAGACGTCAGGACTTAAACATACACCTAGGACAGCACACCGGCGAAAAACCACACAACTGCACGGTGTGCAGTAAATCGTTTTCAAGAGCCAACAAACTAGCCCGTCACATGCGCATCCATACGGGAGAAAGGCCGTACAAATGTACTAAATGTAAACGTTGTTTTGCACAATCCAATGACCTAAAAATTCATATGCGGCGTCACACCGGTGAGAGACCCTATAAATGTAGTGTATGCCCGGCAGCGTTTATCTGCGGCGCAGCATTGAAGACACACCGGCGACAAAAGAATCACCATTCTCCCGAAGATGATCAACACGATCCATTCGCAAACTGGCGCGTATGTAAAAGAAATATGAAAACAAATGTCGTCGCTAATGAGAAAACTGAATCAGAACATGAAGATTTTTTGGAAGCTGATTATACATTTGATGAAGAAATGATAGAAACAGATGTTAGAGCGAAATAAGTAACACGGAGAACAATGTCTCTTTAATACTACCGTTTACAAAATGTATGATTTGGCTAAATGTAAACAAAATATATTATATGTTGTTCCACATTATATTAATTGAATAACAGTCGGTAGTTTAATTTTACCTTGTAAGTAGATAGGAACAACCACTTCTTCTATGTTTAGTCTGTCCGCTGTCCAACGACAAAATTGTAATGAAGATATTTTCGAAGTAATAGTCACCAATTATAATTGAAATTATTTTATATCCGTCAAAAATATGAAAGCAAATTTGCTGTATCAATAAAATGTTTGAAAAACAGAAAATTCACGGTTACAGTTCTGCCGGGGTTATAGTTCTGCCATAACAGTCCACTTTGGGCTCAATTTTATTTAGCATTGTGTGCGGCCGAAAACAGGAATCTTCTGAAGATAAATCCATATATGTAACTGCAATAAAGAATGGAATATGCGGAAAAAATCGCGAAATGTTTAAAAAAATTAAATCCTTTTTAAATGTTGGCAATTTTTCGAGAAAAGTGGAGCTGCATGATGATTTTCTAAAAAAATTTGGTATGTCTATAACATTTGCAACCACAAATGAGGACGTAGCATTTATGTTTAAGAAAATTCCCAATGGAAATGGGATTTGCCATTCATATTTCAGAGAATTTCAAATTGAAATGCAATTTATATTCGAGAAATTAACATTTTCGAAAATTCCGTGAAATTGGGATATTTTTCAATGAACTGAATTCGGGAAAACAGTGAACATACAATTTGCAATTTTTTTTATTATACAGGGTGGGCCATAAGGGTGTTGGCGGTTTAAATCTTCAATTTCTCGGCAACGCGCGGCGCGGGGTGGCGGGGGATATGTTGTTCGCTGCGCCGCTTCCTGGAAATTTAGTCGCCATGGAGCCGTACACGGGAGTGCAGCGTGCATTTTGTGTCCGAGCGTACTACGAAAACAATAAATCAGTGATTACTGCACGACGTTTGCATCGGTATGAACACGGTTTACACGATTTAAGTGAAGTTCCAAGCGCCAATGTGATACGAAAATGGATCAGAATGTTCGAAACAACCGGCTCAACAGTACCAATTACGGTTCGTCGATAACGTCAACCGGTATTATTGGACCATACTTTTTTGAGGACGAAAGAGGGCATGCGATGACGGTTAGAGCGAACAATTATTGCAACATGCTAGCAGACTTTTTGGTGCCAGCTTTGCAAGAATTTCAAGGCAATACCTCGAGGATGTGGTTTCAACAGGATGGGGCCACATGTCATACGGCTAGGGTATCCATAGAGCTGCTGAAAAATGTTTTTCCTGGAAAACTCATTTCGAAAAGGGGGGATATTGAATGGCCCCCACGTAGCCCCGATCTCTCTCCATGCGATTATTTTCTATGGGGCTACCTCAAATCGGTAGTCTACGAGAATAATCCGACAAATTTAGAGCAGGTGAAGAGGAATATTATTCAGGAAAGTAACAAAATACCGAGAACAACTTTTCAACGAGTTTTCCAAAATTTGCGACTTCGGTTCCAAGAGTGTCACGCAGCCGAGGGAACCCATTTGGACAATATTATTTTTAAGTCTTAAAAATTCCCATGCTTCTACTTTTTAAAAATACAAATATATTTTTTTTTATGTTTCGTAGTTTTTTTTAAATTGAATATTTAAACCGCCAACACCCTTATGGCCCACCCTGTACCATTTGCAGGCATGTCCTGCATTTCATTTCATTTTCATTTATTGAACAGTCTTGTAATTTAAAGCCTTTTGGCCAATATTAAGCAAATTACAAAATACATAAAGTAAATACTACTGGAATTAAAAAAAGTTCCAAAGTATTTATTTATTTGCTTGTAGTAAATATAAGATTAATATTTATATAAAGTTGCCGTAGCATTAGCAGCTAAAACCATCAGCTACAATGTAATGTAATAAAATTCGTATTTGTGTATTAACATGGCAGACGAAGTTGTATATTGTGTTGATATTTTCCAAACTAGTTGAATTAATTATATCCATGCAGTCTTTTGTTTTTCAGTAAACTTTTATGCAAGTAAGGTAGTCGGGAACATGATTCCAAAACGAGTCCATATTCTTGTTTATGGCTCGGGCCGCTGCCACATATGACTTGATACCCCGAAAAATCATAGGAAAATTTCCCAATTTCAGTTGCAATTTTTCAATTTCAATTGCAATTTTCTAAAATATTATATTAATGAAAAATCTCATTATTTTTATACGGAATATTGAAAATGGTGTAAAAAATTCAATTTTCTAGATACTTGCGCTGAGAAAATATTAAAAAAACGTTATGTATTTCGTAATTTTCCAAAAAAAAAAAAAAAACAAAAAAAATAGTGAGATTTTTGCAAAGCTTTTTCTTATTTTAAATTGTTAACTTTGGGTGCCTAAACTGAGATGCCTCGTGTTGTCAACATTTACATTCCTGCATTGACTGCGACTATAATTTTATGATCAAACTTTCATTTTTTCAGCTGTAAAAAATTATACTTTTTTTATGATATCAGAATAAAATAAATTTAAACTATTTTTGATTTAAAAAAATGCTTCAGACTTCAGTTAGGTCTAAATGTTTGACCTTTTGCAATAAAAAATTTACTTTGATGTTGATTCTTTACATATAAGCAAATGTGTAGTTTGTAACTATCTACATTTTATACACCGTAAGTTAACATTTTAGTCGATTTTTGTTACATATATTTTTTAATTTCTTAGTTGCTTTCAAAAGTATTTAAAATGTTTGGCTTTTCTAACTTATTAAGGTTATATTGCAATCAAAAAAAAAAACAATAAATTTGTTTTTTTCCGAGGGCCTCTGTTATAGATAGACCTCCCTGTGTTTTTCTAATACATGATAATATCGCAAATTTTAGGCCCAATACAGGAAATGAAAATTTTTTCACATCAGTTTTCTATTTTAAAATTTGTACAGGGGATGACAAACTAACGGATTGGTCTAATAGGTTTAACTCTATTTGAGAA
The DNA here is from genome assembly GCA_019455685.1 of Philornis downsi. NCBI lineage: Eukaryota > Metazoa > Arthropoda > Insecta > Diptera > Muscidae > Philornis > Philornis downsi. The sequence continues at coordinate 155,602 of JAHXMU010000008.1, forward strand.
AATTTGCGAATGTTTGATATGTATATTTAACTCAGTTACCAACAAATAATGTTAGAACTGTCATCCCCATTAGCCGTTATATAATTGCTAACTAAGAGAATGTAGCCGATGCTAATCGAAGCAGTAACCAACATAAGTTTCCGTTTAATTTTCTTTGTTTAGCTCACGCATCAAAATCTGCATAATCAGAAAATAATTCTTAATTCAACGAAGCCTCCATAAGAAAACAACATGCATGCATACTTTGGTAACAACAGTTTCTGTATGTTTATTTACAGTTTCAACACTTTTTCGCAGTTTATATTACAATTAATAATATATATATACGTATGTATTATATACACAATTTTATAATTTAATATAATATGAATAAAAAATTCTCAATTTTTTCTTGTATTATCTCAATCACAATTATATAATAGACAGATGCTCCAGTATCAATATCAATAGTTTTGAATGGCATTAAATTTCCTTTAACATGTAGTAGCACAAGTAAGAACATAGTCAGTTCATAATATTATATAAAGGAGCTCAACGAAGTTTTAAATTATTAATCTTTTCAAAACTAAATTTAGTAAATTAACGATTCGACGACAATGACATGAAAATGTGGCGGTTCACAGCATCTTGCACTCACAATATATATGAAGTTTTAATGTAAATTTCTCAAAAAACACATTTTATTGTCTCATATTGTGCGCGTAAGTTATGCGAGGAAGGGTCGAAAGGAACAGCAAATAATAAAGTGGAAGGATGTTGGTTTGGAAATTATAAAACTGAAAGGAAAGACATCAAACTTAATAAACACATATTGGTACAAATGTGCTCTAAATCACTCCATTTGACGGCAACATCGCACAGCTGCCTATCAAAGTTATAGTGAAAATGCACTGCAGTTGAAGTATTGTAAATATTCAAACAAATTTCTACCTGCAACGAAACGGCTACATAATATATATATCTACAATCCTCAGCCAATTTCACTTTGTGGGGTTAAAGAAAGCTTTCTAGGTAGATCATAAATTCTAAAAATAGGCCATAAATTCTAAAAATTCCTAACAAAATTCATATAAAAGATTATAAACAATTTATATTTTCATCTAATGTTAAAGAGGAAGAACTGAAAGGTAATAAAAGTTACACTTTTTGAATTATCTTAGCTAAAGTTCTTTGTTTCATTTTTTTAATAACACATAATTTTAATTATTAACACACTATAATAAACAATAATTAGTATTAATAATAGTATTGTAAGCATCAATCAATGTGCATTTTAGGGACCATCACACTATTCGCTCCGTCCCCGTTTCAAATGAAACAATTCACGCAACAGTTCTTTGATCAAATCATAGGTGGAGAAACTAATACCAACAGCGATTGGGCCTTTTATCCAGTTCATACTTAAACCTTTATAAAAACCGTTTTTGATGCCTTCCTCCCTAAGAAGCAAAGAGATGAGAGGAAAATTATCTGCTTGGTAGCTACAGGACGATAATGTGTAAACTTACAGGTAAATAGTTTTTAAAGTCGTATATATGGTGGTGTACTTATTATGTCCATCTTTGGTAATGCCCATCGTTTGCATTCGTCTTCGCACAATGTCCAATGGATAACTGGATGTTTGGCCCACAGCACCGGCAGCAGCGCCGAATGCCAGTGAGGCGAGAGTATTTGGTTTAGTATTGCCAGTCACTTCTGCAAATGTGATAGAATATAATATTATAAATATTTAAAATTGCACTGAAGATTATTGTCCTTAATGTGAAACTAAAGCTTTCAATTAAAAAAATACTTAAAAAGTTAAATGTTTAAAATGTCACAAGTGAAAACGACTTAAGTGGAGTTTGGACAAAGTCGAATTTATTCTTTATTTCTATCGTACTTTTTTTGATGCATATTTTATGCATGATTCACAATTTGTGTCTAAATATTAATATGAATAAAAATTTATTGTTTTTATTATTACTAATATTCTTAATAAAATTATAACAAATTACCAAAATAGCGATTTTCAGAAAAACGCTTAATGTCTCAAAACAAAAAATTTCGAGTTTAGACGTACACAGATATAGAAAATCGCCAAAATGAGACACCTAGACATTTTTATGAAACGCTAATATAAAGCACACTTCTTTTCAAAATGTCAAATTGAATAAATCAGTTATAGCCCCAAAATAGTTCCGGATATGGTGTCCTATATTTTTACATTCTGTCAAAAAAGCGCTGGGAATTCATCTATATGACATTAAATTTCTTTATATCGCCTTCAAAATAGACCCCCTTCCGAAGTAATACATTGACACAAATGAATAATCCAGCCATGATATATATTTCTGTCTACCGGAGCCATATGTGAATAATGTGAATACGGTGGTTGTTGAGTTTTTGGCCAGAGATTTTTTCACAATGATAAGCTTGTGAGAAGGACAATAAAAGAAATTAGTCAACGTTACCTCGACTATTGACCAATTTAACGTAGTGTTTCCGGTTTCAGCTCTGTTTTAAGATGCCATTTCGGAGCTTGTATACCAGTTTGCAGGTCAATCTCGTAAAGTTGTATGAGTGTGAGTTCAGAATTGGTTCCTTCTAGCATGTTGTCAGCTATTTGAAGAAAATTCAGGCTTTTCGTAACTGGTTGAGCGGCAGCGCGTTTCATACTCAAACAATCAAGTAACCTGATTTGAGTTTATCCATTAGACACAAAAAGTTCAGCGGCTATTTCTCGAAACTAACCTTTCAGCATATTCCAAGCGCTTTTCAATGTACTGCTAAAGCCGATTCAGCGAAAGCTTTCTGTAATATTTTCAACGTTTCAGCGCTCGAAATCTCATTTGCAATATAACATTTGAGACAAATATCGCGAACAAACTCGGTGTCAGTATAACGACAGTTGCGCTAACTTAGCGAAAAAAATAATTATGAGAAATCTCTTTAAATGGATCTTTGAAATGACCAACTCCCTGTATTTTGCTGATAGAATGTATGCCATCGATTTTAGGCCTTAGTTTTAATGTCTCAGTTATGGTGATCCTTAAGTTGTTGAATATGATTTTTGAATTAATTAAAAGTAATAAAAGTAAAAGTAAAAATTTCTATGCAATTCCAACTCTTTTTTAGACACCAATAAACGTTCTTATACTCGTAAAAACGCTGTGTTCGTATTTTGCGCTTTTTGATTGAGATTGAAACGGCATATTCGACTCCAACATAAGCCACCAGCAGTATTTTTATACACCTTACATTTGGATTCAAACTATTTGATAGTCATTAGGGTGAACCTGATACTCTTACACTGTTTTTGAATTTTTCAAATGCTTTTATTTTTATTGCTTTTTTTTAAATGACCATTTAAAATATAAACGGTATTTTTAAATATATTATATTACTATTTCTTAGTTTAGAATTTTATTCCATTATATTCTTACCTGCGTATTCACGCTTTAATGTTTCGTAAGTGAAAAATGAGGTGCCAGCATAAGGGATGACACCCAAAACCGTCGCCCAATAACCTCTAAATAACGTACGTGGTCCCTCCTCTATCCAAATCTTAACAAAAACCGAACGTAATGTTCTGAAAAGACAAAAACCGAAATCTATCAATAACAGCACAAAACTGACCTCGCCGTTATCCACAACAAGAATCCGAAATATTTACCTATAGCCCGTGTATTTGTCAGTAACAGCCATGCGAGCTCTTGCCAAATCTAAGGGATAGGTCAAGGATTGTGATGTTATGCCAGCTAAAGAACCAGCTACGAATCGTCTCACCTTTGTGCTGCATTAAAAACGAAAACAAAGGAAAGTGCACATTCAAACTAATACTTTTAAACCACAGAAAAATTACAATCATTTTTTCGATAGTGTTAAAACCTACTCTGTACCATCTTTGTCGACATGCAGAATTTTGCGCCATTGCTCGTGGGCTGTAAATTGGATAGCTGCATAAGGCACAATGCGAGCCATGGTGGCGGAATTGCCACGCCATAATGCCAGGGCACCTTCTTTGGCATAAGTTTGTTTAAGGAATAAAATGGCACCGTTGAAGGAATAGCGAACATTATTGCTGTAAATTGTAGGAAAAAGGGAAGTAAATTAATAGGTTGTACAAGTGTTACGATGAAAATATCATACTTTATTTGAAAATTTATTTTCGTCCTATCCAAAGGAGCTATTGTTGTCTTAGCTAAGGCTCCAGCTGCTGCACCAGCTGTTAAACTCATCACGACGGCATCGAAATTCGTACTAGCTGAAAAGGACCGGAGAGACAATTAATGTTATGATTAAGCAAAAAATATAAAAAAAAAACTTTTGGGTGCTCAGTCTGTCGCCCAAAGAAAAATGACTCAAAAAAGTCTATGCTCTCAATTTGGTGGGATTTTAAGGGGATGGGATTGTAAATTGTGAGGTTTATTGTCAACAACTGATGAAGCACTGAAGGAAAAAAGTCTGATGGAAAAAGTTTGCATTGCTTCGTACTCAGATTTTCTTCAGATTTCCATTTATTCTGGTATTAGCAAAACTCTTTTAATGAGAGATAGTTCTTAAAAACAGAGGAGGGCCTAAAAATTCAGTCGTTTTAATATTCCGCAGGAACAACAATTATTTTTAAAATCTAAAATCAAAAAGTTGCATGAACGATAGTATTAAATGTACAACGTATTAAAATTAATTATGTGAATACAAAATTTTAGGTTTAAGCTTCAATCTCTCAAATAGCAATCATAACAATACTTAAACAATTCATTCGTAAATTAAGATTTTAATTAACTAATTAATTCACATATTAATTGTTAATTAACTAGTTAAGTTGTTAATAAAAATTCGATTAATTAATTCTGATATTAATTGTTAATTAACTAGTTGATATCTAAATTAACTAGCTAAGGCATTCACTAAGATGTAATGAATTATATATTGTTATCATTACTATTTAAGTATCGAATCATGGTTTTCTTTAAATAATTTCCATTTTCGAAAAATATCTCCCAGCTTTCATAATTAATGAAGGACCGAACGGTTCACTGAAACTGAACTCCTTATCCGTTAAACATCGCTAGTTTCCCCACCGTATAGTGAACGACGTTTCTTTTAAAACGACGTTTGTTCCAGGCACAGTCTAATATCTAATATATATATATATATAGTAGAGTTAATATAGGGTGATTTTTTAAGATTTCAGGTTGGCAGCACTGGTTTGTAATGGCGTCCAAACGTCATCCGTCAAAGTGAAAAGTGTACAGTATACTCTGCCATTTCATCATGGAAAGACTAACAAACGAGCAACGATTGCAAATCGTTGAAATTTGTTATCAAAATTCGTGCTCTGTAACAAATGTGCATCGTTTGATACGACCATTTTATGGTAGTCATAATCGACCTGCTGAATCAAAAATTCGTGCTGTTATCTCCAAATTTCGCAACAAATTTACTTTGTTGGGCATAAAACCATTGACTCGCATGCGTAGAGTGACTACCGAAGAAAATATTCCAGCCGTAGCAACCAGTGTAGTCCTTCTTCCTTGTAAGAAACCATTAATGTATGATGGGAAAACTAAAGATAACAATCGGACGAATTTTGGAAATTTCGACAGTCTCCAAAAACGGACAACACTTTTCCTTACGGGGGGAAAAATATACACATATTTTTTATTCGGCAATGAAAACATATGTTCGACGGTTGAGTAAAATCGAAGCCAAATGTACATATCTCTTACCTTTAACATCTTTTGTCGTAAGATCACTTTCCCGTCTCTGATCCGTTGTCGCTGTTGCTGTTGGTGGGACGTCATTTAATTTAGTTGTTGATGTATTGGCGGTATTTAGAGTGGCATTGGTGGTAGCTGTTACGGCGGCGGCTGCTGTTGTGGATAATTGGCCGCTTGTAGTCTTAATGGGCATTGCTATATTTGGCTTCTCCAAAAGGTGGCCCATAGGAGACTGTAAAGGGGGAAAAGATACACAGGGTTTCGAATAATTAGAATTTACGACAAATATAAAAAAATAATATTAATTGATTGTTTTTCATAGTAAAAATAATAAATAAATTTATAACCGTTCAAAAATAAAGGTCAGAATTTGGACAACTTTGCTATAGACGATTTTTAAAGTAAAAATAAACTTTCAGGTTTGCAATGTATCAGGATGGTAGGATCCGTGGTAATTGATTATTTCAAAATTTGCCGAACGTTATAAACTATTTAATACAATTCACTATAAATGCAGGAACAGTGTGTGAATTATAAATTACAAGCAAAATTTTGAATTTCGGAAAATAAGTCATATGTGCCAGATCCTTATGACCCATATAAAATGCCGCCTGCGAACTGTCAAAATATGTGTGAAGTTTTAAGAAGTTTCCTAAAGATTTAACAAGTCATCGAACATATTTGGCCGAAAAAAGTTGTTATTTTAAACGCATTCTTCTGAACGTTACATTTTTTACCATATCACTGATATGTGCCTTAATTTCTTTGGGTTAAAGGTGTAAAAAAGGCTTAAGTTCGACCAAAATGATGTTCTGATTCGTCTTCAGACAAACAGGATTGAAAAGACGCAATCTTAATATATGTTATATGCATTCTTAACATATATTCTAATATTTTGTTTTCCGGTGAAAATCCATGTTTTTAGTAATTTCTAAAAATTGTCCCCACAATTATTTTGATCTTATTGAAAAATGTATGTATCAGGATGAGATTCCTTCGACTACCAAGGAATTTTGCTCTTAGAAAACGAATGAATGAGAAAATATTAGGGAAACATTAAAAAACTACTTTTTCCAGACAAAGACTTAGTTCCTTTTCGGACAAGTTTTTTCCTAAACGACGCAGGTGGTTTGACCATTACCTCGTTTTCAATTGACACGCGAGCCGACGGATCGACATGGATTTTTACGAAAATCAAGAATATACATATTTTGTTGTTTTTGCCATTTTTGAGACACTGTAGCATAAGTATATGCAGGCAAAAAAAAAAAAAAAAATTTCAGAAAATGGAAAACAGCCAAGAAGGCACACTGGGATATTTGTGGCGTATACTGTTTGGAGGCGTTAATAAAACTTACGTGCCATAATTGGTTCACGAAATTTCGTTCTGGAAATATCACACTCAATGATAACCCCGAAGCAGACGGTCAAATGGGGTTAATGGGTACGAAATCAAATCCGTTGTCGTGATGAACTGATAGGTTTCTGGTTGAGTAGTCACAAGGAAACAACAAAGAAAAGCATTTCAAACAATTGAAATATTTGACTCACTAGGAGCAAATCGAATTAGAGAATCCGTATTCTGGCATAAACTCGTTGAAGCTCCGCTAGTACCTTCACTAGGAATAACAGCTAGACCCCACGCAATAGAATCACGAAAAACAAAATGTTAGTAAATGTAAATTTTACAAAAATTAAATTATTGTTTACACTCTTATCGAATGTACTGTGCAAAATGGTTAAATACATTCTCGGAAACAGTTGAATACCGCAAACCAATCGCTTTAAAACGATCCATTCATAAATAAAATATGATAAATTCTACAATTGTGTTAGAAAATTGCTCACTTAATTCAATTACTTTTAATTAAATCAAACAAAAAGAAAAAAGACGTGACGTCAGATATTGTTTTTGCCATATAAATCAACAAAAATCGGAGATAAATAAATGCATATTAAATATTGTTTAAATAACGAATTATTGTTTCAGAAGTACGCCATTGTTTAGATTATCTATGGAATATTTAAAAAACGTCAAATGTGATAATTATAAAAATAATTATTATTTGCGTCCTTTGATAAACTTATTTATTTTGCAAAACTTTGTAATTCGTTGATTTGCTGTGTTTTTGTTTACCTTTTTCGCAAATCATTTCTTTGTGATTCTTAAATATTAGCCCAGTTTTATTTGACAGCGCCAGTGGGAAATGTGTTGATGGGGTACCAGTACCTGCTCGGTAAATTAGACGTTGGTTCACTATTTAATCTCACCCAAATTAAAATAATCAAAACCTGGACCGCCTAAAGTTCAATTTTCGTTTTTAGGGGATTTTTTGTGGGTAAACCCCGTCTTGAACTGTTTTTTCACTTTTGTAATTCCACTCTTCAATCAAATATCATTTTTAAGGTTAAATAAAATACTAATTTTATAAACAAAAAATTCAAACCTTTTAAATTAATGCATTATTTTTGTAAATGTCCTGAATGTTCAAAAAAGGAATTAATTATATTCTCTATAATTTTTTCTGAATGTCAATAAGTATAAAAAAGATTTTTTATATAAGAAAAAACATTATTTAAATTTAGTGCATTATTTTGTAAATCTATTGAATGGTTTAAATAAAACCATTATTTATATTACCTATAATTTTTTATGAATATAAATAATTATAAAAACGGATTTTGTTGCGTGATGATTGACTGACTACTGTCCCACTAATCACCGTCCCATACAAATCGCAGATGCTGTGGTTATGAAATTTGATACGACGTGAATTATTTTTGGAAATTCTAACTTTTATGGGTATGACGAAAAAGGAAAGTGGCAAAATGCGTACAATTATTCAGACCAGCTGAAATTATGAAATTACATGCGTTGGAAAGGAATGTAAAGGGATTGGAAAAAATCGCAAATTTTAGGGGGTAAACATGAACAAGTCGGGACAGTAATTGGCTGCAGCTGATATCATCAAAGTTAAAGCAATCAATCCCCCTAAGGCACAGAGATTCGCAATGCAAATAGATTTATCGATTTTGGGGAATAAACTGGAAAGGTGCCAAAATCGGGGCCAACAAACGGCTGAAGTTTAAATCATGAAATTATGGATAAACATTCATTTATCACAGATTGTCACGATTTTTGGAAATTCTCTTAGGAATAAAACTGAGAAGAATTTATACCATCACTAACAATGATTGGCTGCAACTGAAATTACCGGAAATGAAGCTTAGGCGAGGGATAATATGGTATTTTTGATAACTCGTACTTCGCAAGAGATTAAGCGAAGAAGAAGAGTTGTAAAGAAGATACCGTCAACGACTAAAACAATGGTTACGCTCATGAGAGGGGCAGGTAATTGCGAAGTTTACGTTTTTAGAGAGAATAAGGGACGCAAGTTTGCGAAAAGAAAGTGTTACCATGACTCAAGACAAACGGACTCATATTTTCAGAAGACGAAACGGCTAAGGATAAGCATAAAAGCTGGAACGAATGATGGCAATAAAAGTTATGAAATTGAGAGCGTAAATATATACAAACAAACTTTCCGCAATTCCATTTTTCTAGGGGATAATCATATCCGGAAATTAAATAGGCTGGAATAATAATTGATTGAAATCAGAATTCTGAATTTGGACGGTTTTTTTTTTTTGGTTTTTTTTTTATATGCAGAAGCGACTTTAGTGTAGTTGGGACAAAAAGCAGTTTATTCGTTCTTATTATCCCTACCCGAAATTTCGTTCACAAGTTATAGGAAGCTTTCAGAACAACAATTTTTGAGAAAAAAAAGCGTAATATTTCGTATATACAGTACCTCACTCACTCACTTGAATAGCACCCTCTTTAAATATTTTTCTAAGCTCGATTTTTTCCAAAATAATAATCATAACGAATTGGTTGTGCTTTTATAAATCATATTTCACGTATTTGCTCTTCCATTTTAAGGAATTAAATACTAAAACATTAAACACAAAAAAAGTCAACATTTCATTTTCAGTTTTTGGTTTATGCCATTAATTCTAAATCAAAGGCATTATTGTTTGCTTACATCTGATTTAAAAATAAGTATTTTAAGTAAAATCTAGTAATGGATGCTTCCGCCCTGGCTGAGTATATCCATATATTCTGTTCGGTAAAGAATCATACAGTTTTTCGATTAGGTCCAGTGAAATACACGACCAGGCCTGTTTAATTCCATTAATGAGTTCACTTTGGCTTGAATATTGCTTGCCTGATTCGTACACCTTGCGTACTAGCCATCCTTAGACGTTTTCAATAATGCTTAAGTCTGGAGAGTAAGGCGGCCAGTTCATAACCTCAACATTTTGGCTTTCAATCCATGATTTGACGACTCTTGCTGTATGGATCGGCGCGTTGTCATGCTGGAATTTCCATCCCAAGTCTCCGAAAACATTTTTAAACTCAGAAAAGTTTTTTCCAGCACTGCTTTGTATGAAGTTGCATTCATTTTCGCAGAGAGAAACTGGAGCTATATTGTGCCATAATAAGAGATCGCATCCCATACCATAACTCCACCTTCCCGGCTGTGTAATCGATTCGAGTAGGTGTTCCTATTTTCGAAGATCATGGAAGTAGTAATTATATCCATCAGGACCCTCCAAATTAAATTTTTTTCGTCAGAAAATATATAATTCTACTCCACTCTCTACCCCACGTCATAGTCGTACGACAAAAATTAAGGCCAAGTTCCTTACGGAGAATGTCTGGAGGTGGTTTCTTTTTAAGTCTCAAGCGTTGCAAGTGTGCTGCTTTAAAAATAACTCTTTTATAACTCGTTAATACACTTGGACTTACGCCAGCTTTTTCATTGATTTTGGCAGCAGAGTTGTGTAAATTTGAGGCATATGTCAGAATAACCCTCATGACAGCGGCTGTAGTAATAGCACTTGCTGTTCGACCTTTGCGAATTCTATTAGTTTTTCTAGCTATTTGATGAATAGTCCACACTCCCTGTAGGTTTTAATTTTGGATCTTTCCTCGATACTCAAGGATTTAACTCGACCCATTTTACCTAAAATCATTTGTTTTATATTTAATTATACACAATTACTGTACTCCGATCTGATTTATGATGATCTGCAAAAGACTTTCACACTTAAACTGATTACCACGTGAGGGGTGCTGTTCAAATGGACAAAAAGGAAGAACACATTTTCCACTCATTTAAAAGAAAACAGCGAATTAAAATAACGGGACACTTCCATGGCTTGAAATTATTTGTAGATAATGTGTGGAAGTAGGAGAAACAAATAAGTAAAAACTGAACCGTTATGTGAAGTGTACTTTAAATAGTAGTCACTTTTGTTGATTAATTAGGGCGCTATTCAAGTAAGCGCAGCGTATTTACACTTAGGGATTTTTCAAAAAAACGATTAATATGTCAAAGCTATAAATTACGAGCTGGCACAGATTTAATTTTGCTACAGAAAAGATCTGAAATAATTTCATTTTAAAAGGTTTTTCGAAATTCCGTTCGAAAAAATTAACCTTATAATATTAAATTTCTATAGGAAACCTTCAGTACAATTTATAGACTCATTAATTTATTTTGTTTTTTTTTTTAACTTACAATATATTTCAAAATTTCTTTAGAGAAATATTAAACAATTAAAACAAATTCCAATTCCAATTTTCTGTAGAAGTTTAGTCATGAAAACACACTCAACATATTCTTTGCTAATACTTAATTACAGGCAAGCTTAAAGTTGTCGCGCCTGATATTAAAGTCAGTTCGATATGACTTTAAAACTTGAAGACCTACCTCACTACCTAACATTAGGCGATTTGCTATTATAATAAATATCGTTTAATATAAGTTTACAGATTTCGACGTATTGAACATACAATTCGTATTTCCATATAATATTCAATATTATTGTCATTTAATGCAAATTATTCTTTAGGTGTAGTATAGTTTACATACGAGAATTTACAAAATGTTCTTTGATGAATTGTTATTGATATGAATAGCTTTGAAAAATTCCAGTTGGAATTTGAAACTCAACGGTCACGTGTATTGAGCACGAATGCTTCTTAATTACGCAACAAATGTTTGCTTTTTACGAGATTACTTACCTATATATGAATTTGCATAAACTTGTTCTAATACGTTTTGACTGCAGTGTGGCTCAGCGAAAAGTGATTCGTTTCATAGATAAAAATCGAACGAATGTAAGTGTGAATTAAGATCTTTTTACTTATAAAAAAAATATAAATAATAATATTATATATAATTATGATTCTGAGATAACTGACCAGTCGAGTAAATATAGTGTCAAAGGTGAAATAAAGTCGCCCCAAATAGCTCAAAAACTGACAATTTTCTTTTTAATTATCATACATTTTTTGATTATCATTACGAGGTTGGTTGATCAAATTATGTACAACTATTAATAGTATGTATAATAGTATAAGGTGTTTTGAATGGTTGAATTGAAAATAAACACCGAAATGTCGTTTTGAAAAATCTAGGAAAATTTAAGCAAAAATGTAGATAGACGACGCGTAGTAAGTTTTCTAAAAAAAATGTACAAAAGCATTCATGCAAAGATACAATATTTTTCTTTTTATGTTCTAAATTGAGGAAGGAAGTGTGTCGCCAGTAGAAAATTCACAAAGTATATGGGGAAATATTATCACCTTGGAGTGGTGGCCTATGAAAAATGAATTTCTATGTGTGCTCAACAAGAAACTCTGATCGCACTGTCAAATTCTTTGATGTCCGACGACATCACACATACTCGTATGGTGAAGTTGTACTGACTGAATGCTCCTCAAGATGCAGGACACAATACATTACATACAAATATCTTTCAAAGCGTATGTAGTTCAAAGTTTAATTATGCCTCTATTTTCAAGGAAAAACGGAAAATGTTATGAGAAAACTTCATCTAATCGTGGTTTTGTAGTCATTCGTTCACTGCTTCTATTTTTTAATTTTATCAAAAATCAATCACCGCTGTTTCCTGTAGAATTATTTAAATTCACTCGATCAATTCGCACTAATCAATTGATTATTCATGACACAAAATATTATATGTGTAGATCTTATCAAGTAAGAGTAGCCAGGCAGTTTAACACACTTCCAAACACATTAAAAATTTTTTCTTCTTCCCAAAACACAAGAAGATACTTTCTGCGTATTTAAATGATATTCCTCATCTATAATTATCCACTTGATCCCTTTTTTTCTTTGATATTGCCGTCAAATAGTTTGCTGTCCATCTTTCTTTTCATTCTGAACTTATTATTTTTTCTTCATTTTTTTGAGCCATTACTTGCATCTCAATTACTTAGTTAAGTAAATCTTAAAGAAAATTACTTGAAGTTACTAATTTTTACCATTTAATCTGTTATTAAATTTTGCGTTATATTATGGAGTAGCTCTAAATTCCAATTAAAGTTATAAATCCGTATTTTAGGACGAAAAACATATATAGTGAAAAATTCTAATAAGTGAAGTAGATCGTCATATTGTAAATCATATTTTTCTGGTATTAAGATACATAAACTTTTTTATAATATTAGTATTGTAAAGTAGTATAATGCATTTGTTATTGAATTATGGAGAAGATACGTTGTAATATTGTAATTTAATCAAATCGGACTTAAGCCTTAAAATTACAATCCTGAATTAATAAATTAAATTAAAATTAAAGTAATATTTAATAAGGTCGGTCGTTTTATATACGAGTACAATGTAAAAGTTAGAGATCATGTAACGCGATATCTATGGAATTTTTTTTTAATGTTCCTTTATAGATTTTATTAGTATTTGTAATTTGCAACATTTTCTATTACATTTTTAATTCTTCCAATTCATAAGATCAATTTGGAACGCTCAACTTCGAATTCCGAAACTAACACCCATTTTAAAAAGATTGTCTCTCATGTTCGTTTAGCTAAGAACTTTCAATATTTTACTCATTACATTCCGAATAAAATTGTTCCAACATTCACAATTGTTTGATTTCTGAACATTTCTTTTCTTCTTTAATTTGATAACAATGTTTAACAGCTGATTTAATGCTGAGTAATCCTTTGCAAGTAGTAGTCATATTCAATCGAAACATATTTGTGTTTTTCCTTAATATTGCGCATTTGTCATTTTGTATTACTTACTATTACTATTAAAAAAGCATCACTTAATAACTGTTGTTTAGTTATGTATATGAACTTCAAAGGAAATAATTTATTATTATACTTAAATGTTTTTTTTTTCATAATATATTGTGGCCAAGCCATACGGCTCGTTTATTAATGAATAAAAATGAATGAAATGAAACGATTATATACTCGTAATTGGTTAAAAGATACAAAATTGTAAATTGAACTTTCATTTTAATTTGAAACTTCTAATAGAAGATTATCGTAGCCATCAATTATACATCGTTACTAGCAATTGATGGTTTTGTTAAACTGATAATACGAGGTGTTTTCAAAAAATAAGATCAATTTTCAAATTTCGCGGGCTACGTACATTCGACTTTCGATTATTATTTTTTTTTTATGTTGGTACACTCGTCTCACAGATATGTTGACGGATTTATCCATATAGCATGTTTAGTTTGTTTGTGAGAGTCATAAATAAGACGAGTGTTTTGCGTGTTCGGCGATTTTCTGCCATCGAAATTAAGTAAAATTAAGTGCTAAAAAACACTTGAAATATTGACAGTGGCATATGGTGAGAGTACTCTGAGTCAAAAAAAAAAAAAAAATGTTTACAGTGGTACAAGCTTTTCGCAGAAGATCGAGGAGATGTGCGTGACGGCGCTCGCTCTGGAGACCCCAGCACATCAACAGCCGATGAAAATGTTGAGAAAGTGAAGAAAATTGTTATGGAGAACCGTCGAATCACAATTAGAGAAGTTGCTGAGGATGTCGGCATATATGGCTCATGCCATGCAATCTTTTCGGAAATTTTGGGCATGAAATGTGTGGCAGCAAAGTTCGCTCCAAAAATGTCGAACTTTTTCCTGTTCCCAAGATTGAAGAGACCCATGAAAGGACAGCGAATCGCTGAGAGAGATCAAAGACATACCAAAAAGTGCATATCAGAACTCCTTCGAGGATTGGAAAAAACGCTAGCACAAGCGTATTATATCAGAGGGGGACTACTTTGAAGGTGATAAAATAGAAATTGATGAATAAATAAATATTTTTTGAGAAAAATGATTTTTGAATTTGAATTTTTGATTCGAATTCGAAATGAAAATTCACCTTAGTTTTTGAACACAGCCCGTAGTTACCTTAAACTAAGACCAATCAACTAAATTTTGACTGGGAATAATTCACCTACGACATAGTTAATATTTTTTTTGTTATTATCGACTTCGCATGTTTATGGGTGTAATGTTATGTATTATGAGGATAGTATTTGAGTATTATGCGTGTATGGACAGACAACTCTTGGTTTTTGACCACTTCTCGAGTCTTTCGCCAAAAATTCCACTAATATCTCTTCACAACCAGCGTATTTCTCCGATTTAGCATTTTCCTACTTTAGACTTCCCAAACTCAAAAAACCCCTCCGTGGACTTTGTTTTCAGTAGATTAAAGTCGATTCGACGTGAATCGGAATGCTCATTTGTCTTGATTCGAGGATTGGAAAATAACGTTGGCACGAGTGTATTGTTCAATACTTGAAGGCAATGAAATAGATTGTTTTTAATAAAGCAACAACGGTAATAGTTCAAATTTCAATATAATGGCTTAATATAAAATCCAAGTTTACATGTTGTATATATATTCTGGGTTAATTTAGGGCTTACTGTTTTGAGATATTGAGTATTTCGCAAGAAATGGCTATTATTTGTTATCACCTTTGGAAACACAAAGAGTTTTGAAGTAGCTCCTAAATGACAAAATGCATTCTTATGACGTGTATTATAATAATAAAGGACAAATTCTCATTTATCTATTTATTTAAAGATATTACGTAGTTCTTCAAAAATCGCTGTTTTGAAAGGTCGCCATAACTTGTAAACTACAATAATTTTGGTTTGAGGTACATTTTTGTCTAAATAAGGGCAACAATAAGTATGAATAGACCCGATTTCGTCCTAATTTCATTTAAGTTGTTTTTTTTTCTTGTCAGCACATAAGTATGTAAAATGGTTGATATTTAAATAATGTAATTTTGCTGACTATGGGAAATTCAAAATTGTATATTAGTTGCGTTCTTTTGGCGAAAATGATCATACACAACATTTCCTATATACAGATATCTCATATAACAATTTGTTGAACAAATGTGAAGGAGTCTTGCGTTCTCAAATGAATTGCATTCTTGTAATATCAATCATTTTAGTTTTTGAAAATGTAAAATATGCAAATGCTTTCCCATTTTTGTTATATGGTCATGCATGTATAAAACAACAAAATACTGGGAAATGGCTAGTTGTGACAGTAACATATATTTTTTCCTATCTTGATTTTCATGTTCAAAATTTAAAATTATTTAAATTGGCCATTGGCCAATAGAAAAGAAGAAAAATAAAGAAAAAAATGAATTTATGCCTTCTAGCTGCAAACTTAAGATGTTGTGCACCACCCATGCCTCCACACCCCCACAAAGACTATAAATAGACATCTTCACGTGCGTAAAACCTAAAAGTCGCCAATATAAGTTGCGGTAACCTTGAACCATAGTAAGCAGTCAAATAGACCATTTGCTGCTACTAAAATGAAGTTTATTTAACTTACATTGTCTTGTATTGTTCTTTTATTAACATATTATTATCAAATGTTGGGCAAACATAATTTTAATTAAAATATCACATCTTAGTGTGGAGAATTGAACAAAATAACAAAGAATGAGAAGATATATTTGTAAGCTTGATTGCATAATGTATTAGCACTTTTATACAAACTGGATTTTACTACGTGCACGAAACACTTTGAATATTCGTATTAATTTAGCATGCAAAATTGAGCTACCGGGTTTATATTTTTAGATTTATAGTTATGCTGGCATTTAACAATTTCCATTTAGTTTGTGTGAAGATCTTTCGTATTGAATCAGTGAAATGCCTATTGAAGTGCTGACTCACTGCATGTAAGATGCTCATACCACCAGTTGGGTTCGTGTTGATTCCTATTTAATTTCTTGATTATTGGACAATTATTTTGCTTTTTAAGCTTTATTTTATGTAATATGTCAAGGTTAATGGGAACCATTATTTAAAAATGTTGAAGGACAATTTATTATCTAAAACTGCTCCGAAAACGTATCCTTTTCAACATTATTTGGTTCCAGCAAGATGGAGCAACTGCATACATAGCCAGACTGTATAAAGGCGGAGCTCCAAAAAAATTCCCAAACAAATTAATATGCAGAAACTCCATAACTTTGCGCTGGCCTTCAAGGTCACCTGGCCTGATTGCGTCAGACTTTTCTATGGGGTTATGTCAAGAAAGAGGTGTGCAAGACGAAACCAAGGAATTTGAGTGAACTGAAACAGTCCATTAACAATAATTGAGGAGATCCGGACTTCAACCCTTCAGGCCGCAATGAATAATTTTGTGATCAGGTGTCACATATGCGTGAATAAAAATGGAGGTTATTTACAGTCTAACATCTTTAAACCCAATTAGTTATATAAAATAAAATTGAATTTTCTATACAATAAAAAATAAGTGAAATACGTTCATTAAAAAAAAAAAAAGTTATTTCAATTTCCCATTGTAGCACAATTGGTGCGCCATCGTGCATTATAATGCAAAAATGTAAATTACTCCGATATCAGAGTAATTTAAAAAAATTTCAATCGCGAAAAACCGTATTGGTACAAATATTTAACATCAAACTTCACAACCATTTCTTTTATACAGAGTTTCGCCGTGAAAAGTCAACATAGTAGCAATCTTTATCCGAAATTCACTTGGCGTATTTTTGTAATTTAAATTTCAGCTATTTTGATAACTGGAGCATTTTATTTATATGTCTATTTAAATTGGGTTCGATCCATTTCTAATACAAAGTATGGAAATATAGTTTGTTATAATAGGAAGGAATAAACCAAAAATTAAAAAAATTAGCTGTTCTGCAAACAAATCGCACTGGCTCACTTCTTTTCCGACACAGCGGTTTTTCATGTTTTGCGAATCAGGCCTCAAATTGTTCTTTCTTATGTATAGCATGGCGATTGACAGTGGCGCGATGGTTAGTATACGCCACTAGCGTTCACATGATCGCGGGTTCAATCCAGCAAACAACCACTTGTCGTTGGTTGAGCAGCGGTCACTTCGATGTGTCTAACAAAAACTTATATAATCGGTATATACTTTTCAAACCGTGACTTTCTTAATCGTTATTAAACTTGTAGGTTCCGTTGAGTGACTCTAAAAATATCTCTTCCATACCTCATTCACCGGATGCAAGGGAATTTGTTTTATATTTGTGTTGGTTAGCAACAATCTGTTGGACAGTTAACAGAGTTCTGTAAAAGGCATCCAAATGAGAGTGCAAGAGAATAAATTAAACTTTAGACCAATGTAAAGCAAAAACTGGTTAAATAATTTAAAACACTTAACTAGAGAGCAAATAATTTCCTACATCGAAACAATTATTTGACCGGTTGCTGTTGTTGCTCAACGAATGCAATGCTTTACGTGTGTAATTTGCCCTCGTTTATGTTCTTGAAGTTCAAGTCTATACCAATAATCGCTTAATGTTTTGTAAAATCTTTCATTACATCTTGTTTATTTTAATTGTGCCGCATTTGTGTTGTCTAACAATTGTGATTGCTATAAACATTTATAAAAGAAAAATAAAATAATAGAAATCAACAACGACATTTACATTTATTTATTTATACATACTGATGTCTGCAATTCTTTTATATTCTTGATTTGATTCAAATGATTGCAAATCAAGTAAACAAAGTCAGTGAAATGAGCCGTATTATGAAAGAGGTCAATATGTTCGAACACAATTTCGAAATCGCATTTCCGTAGAATTTAAAAATAAATTTTTTCATTGAGGGAATCACTTCAAAATATTTTATAAGCTGTAGCAAAAAAGATGACGTTAGAAATACAACATTTCGTATTCAAAAAACTACTCAGACAACTTTGCGATTTCTTGACTCAGTATTCGCAGAGCGCAGGTATGAACGTTATCAAAGAGAAAATACTGCATATTTTACAGTTTTACTGCGATAAAGGAGAAAACGCAAATCAGGAGGCTGATTTGGTCCAATGTTTTTGATCCAGTATTATAAGACCCAATCACGCGCAATTTTGCTTTCGTCGATTCCTTTTCAGTAGTTTTGATGTAAAAGATGCGCCACTTTCCAGCTCAATCACGACAAAATCATCCCAATTCTGAAGCAGATTTTATCTCAAATTGGGAGAATGACGGTTGCTTCCCAGCATAATATTGTAGCACGTCGATTCTCAGATCCTCATCTGTGTTGAAGGGTTTTTGATTCAAAAAATTTTGCAGGCTCCGGAATAAATGAAAATATGGAGGCAGATATCAGGTCAGAACTATAAGATGAGCGCGACATTAGTTCCCATCCAAACTCTAATATTTGTCATCGAGCCTGCACGAATTTGTGGGGTCTATTGTGCAAAATTCTGATTTACCGGTTCTGATCTTTCTTAATGTATAGCCAAGTTTCATCAATTGCTTATAATAGACCTCGGAATTTATGTTTTGATTCTCTGAAAGCAGTTCAAAGCAAACCATTTCTTAAAAATCGAGCCAAATAAATAAGATATTTTTATAGTTTTTGGTTGTTGTTTGATGAACTTTTAAAGTCATCTTGCAAGACTAGAATCTCTCTCGGTAGACATTGTTGTAAAGAATTAATTTGTTGCCCCCACATCACAATGTGTTTCCAAAAGACATGACTTCGGTTGCGTTTAAGCAATAAATCCAAGTACCGGTTTAAATGGGTTTCAACTGCCGTGCGTGATATTTTCCGTTTCTCTGCAGCTTTTCGAGAACAGCAATTTTTCAGTCCGAATTGTAAAAAAAAGAAAAATAACTTTTCTGCATAATAAATGTAACTAAAAACATTTTTTTGTTTAATACAGTTGGTAATAAATAGTTTTTGTGTGAAAATATGTTAATGTGAAAATGCTTTCATTTTGGTCCTTAAAACAAATAAAAAAAAAATGTTATATTTTTATTTTGTGTATTATCATTTGGTTTGTTTGTTTGAATGATTTTTGCCTTTCCTTTATTTTGCTGGTTAAATTTTCTTAATAAGTAAATTGAATTAAAGTCGAAAAGTCCAAACATGATTTTAGCATTTAGCCCCCTTTCATAAATAATTTATTGTAGATATTTCTATAGCTTTGTGAATAATAATATTCATATAAAAGTTAATATTTTTTCTAGGTTTTTTCTTATGTCATGACCACAATATTTTCATATTTGACAGTTTAACATTAAATGGTATCTTTCAATTGGTATCAGAAATAACCTGTGGCTGATTTGACCCCTCTATTTTAAGATATTGAGAGTAGAAAGAAGTTTTCGCCATTATTTGCTGAAAGGTAGTCTTTTATTGCAGAAAAATTAACATTGCGTTTTATTCAAAATACTGCCCATCGCCATCTACTACTTTTTCCATCTTTCGAACAGCATTCAAATACCGTGTCCATAAAAACGTTTATCTTTTAAGATAATATTTCCCATGTGCAACATCGATCAACAATTTTCTAGGCGTCATTCAGCTAGGAGACCAATTTTCTTACTTTGAGATCTTTCCCAACGGTTTTAAACGGTGCGAAATAGCCCGTTGCGCCACTCCTAAATTAATTGCAAGATGGTCTTGCGTTTGATATGAATTCCTCAATAATGGTTCCAAATCCGCGTCTTTTCACTTTTTCGTTTTTTCTTTACGTTCCTATTGTTCGACGTCAAATTCTTCGTTCTTCTTCTTCTGAAACGATAACTTCGATGCGCCTCAGCTGCAGAAATTTTTTTATTAAAAGTTCCCACATATGATGTTTATTCAGCTCAAAACTCAACACTTTTTCATAAAAAAATATGTGATGCTGATACATATTGCTAATATAGGGCTATCCACTTAGTGGTTTCAAACCCGCCAATCTGGCAAGGCTGTCAGCTGCTAAATACCTGTCATCTGAAGTGTTATTTATTTAGAGAAAAGTTAGCTATTTACGAGTATAGATCAAAGGACGCATAAAAATAATTAAAATTTACTACAAAAGTGGTGATTCAAACGTGTGCCCTTCGATCGAACAAAATTTTCTGCAGGAGTAAAGCACATTTCTCACTAGGAGGCTATGTCAACAAGCAAAGTTGTCGCATATGCTACACGGAGAACTCAAAAGTGACTGTGTGATTGCGATAGTTTGGTGCGCATTATGGTTTGGAGGTGTCAATGGGCCATATTTTTTCGAAAACTACCTCAAAAGGATCCACTGCTGCAACTAATCCCCGGGCGGTCATTTAAATGGCGTTGTATTTCGTACATAGTGGCAAGGTGCAAGCATTATAATTCTATTGAAATCATGGCTTTATGTGTGGTTTATTTAACTTTACTTGAAAGTGGATAAGCCAATATTTCATGATGATGGTATCCCAGACGCTCAACATTACAACATGACGTTTTGCTTCTGACAATTGCAACCATAACCTACTGGTGTAGTCATCTTTCGTATAACAGTTTAAACTTGTTTGTACTCCCAATAATTTATATGGTATTGAGCCCCCAAAAAAAGCCAAATCAGGCGAACAACGAAGGCAAAGTTGTTGGAAAGCCTCACGAAGCCCTGAGAACGAAAAGTCATCGGAAGACAATTTTCCCATATCTTTTGCTTTCCAAGTAAAGTGTCTTCTTATATACATTTTTCGATTCTGACAACCGAAGCAAAATTACTTTGATTTTGATACAGTTTATGGAAGACTTAGTTAAATGTTTTGTTTAATGTTTTACAATTAAAAAGATACAAAGAAAATTTCAAAATAGATGTAAAAATTTCTAGTGTTTAAAATTTGGAAAAACTCATTTGAAGCATTTTCACCTCTGGTAATTTGGCTTCAGAAATTTTTTCTGCGAAAAAACGAAAATTACAAAGTGGCTGATGTTGCTACGTTATTTTACCTTTATTAATGACATAATTTAATGACTTGAAAATAATCCAATTTACACTACTTCCATGTTAGATATATGCGATATCGTTATTCATTACTTAAAATTAACTTATTAGAGAATTTTCAGCATTGCACCACTTTGTAGAAACCGCTTTTTCTGCGTAGTTCTAGATAGAAAAATACTTTCAACATTTTTGATGATAACATTCATCAGCCACTCTGCATACCAATTTTCAGATCTGCTCCAAATTAATAAACCAAACTACATAAAATAGCTAAGTTTCGGATTCAAATATGGAATCAAAATATGGATTTCTTCATTATGTTTTGATAGAGAAAATGAATCAATATGAATTTCAGGGTACCTTTCAAATAGGAGACGAATCGAAGTACGAAGTGAAGACTTGCGACGAACACGAATCAAAATAAAATGTTCAATGTATTTTTAAATGTAATTTCATAATCAAAACCGAGATCGAAACGAAGCTAAACTTTCCTGTAAACCTCTGTTCAATAAACTTTTCTATATGAAAACTGTATTCCAAAATATTTTTCTCTGATGTAAACTTGCGCTAGCAATATGTTGAATAGCTGAGACGTATTACTGTCATATTCTTAATCATTAAGAAAGCGATTTTGGTGGTAATGGGGACAAAACCAAATTTATTGTTACGACCACCAGAAATCAACGCAGGATACCGTACAATAAATAGTCCGACAAGTGTTTATTAAAAGGAAGCCAAAATCTAAAAATCTCAGTTTCCACAGTGCTTCTGAAACATGTGGATTATTCTCTCAGAAGATGTAAACTGAAATCTAAACTACGGTGTATGCCAGTTTGTAAAAAATTTCACCTTTTATTTATATTGTCCAAATTAATACTATAACAGAAATCTGTGAACCGAGGTCTATTTGCTTTAGTTGGTATCTTTGCTACTTAGACTCGGGATCTATCTTTTCGCACAAACAGATCATCGTTTGCCAATCAACATTTTTTCTTTCTGGCTTTAATGGAAGTCGACAAAAGTAAAAAAATACTCTTTCTCATTTCCTTTTGTGTAATGAATTCTGGGTAATAAAATGCACATTCGGCAAAATGAAAACCGCTTTCCCCAACCTCAGAACATATAAACTGTTGGATGACCACAGATAATTTTTTAGATAATTTTTGTGTACGAGTATAGTCGAATTTTTGCTTGTATTAATTTTATGACTACGTTGGAACATGGTTACATAGGGCAACTGCTTTCTTGGCGTTTCTGTTTAGAAAGTATATTTTGCTATCATAGTTTACTTTAGTATCTAAAATTATGTTTTATCTTATCATTGTTGGCCACTGATGATAGGCAGTTTTTTCTTTGATCTCCATATTAAGCGTTCTTTCAACAAATATTTAAATGTTTTAAATAAGGTTATGGAAATTTTCTTTTTGTTTCTGGCATACGGGTTGAGGCAAACAAGGTGAACCATTCAAGCGTATAAAGCTCATTTTATTTTAATCAGGTTACAATAAAATATTTCGGTCGAAGTTATCAATATATGTATGTATTACGTTCGATGAACGTTGTTAGTGTTTTTATTTAAAATTTTTTCCCAATAAAATGATTTGTTTTTTTTTGCGCGTGAAAATGTTTAAGTAGCGCCTGAACAAAATCTTCACATTTGTGATAAGAAATATACGCATGCTCATACTTCAGCGTTCAGTTACTTGCTCATTTCATGCTGATAACTTAATTTTAAATTTCACTATTAAAATTATCTCGGCAAGCAGCGTTATCTGTCATTGAATATTGTATTATCACCAGTATTTTATACACATAGGTGGAGATACCGTTACACTCAGGGAAAGAAAGTAAGTTAAAAACTAAGTTACTAAGTCCATATTCATAATAATTTATGGAAGGTTTGAAAAATGTCTACTATAAAAACTGAATTCAAACACATTCACAAAATATAAGTATAAATATAATAAAAATTGAAACTAGAGGGACTGACACACACTACCAGATTTAATCTGGCAGAAAAATAGCACGATTTTATCTTATTTCGGAAAAAATGGAAAATGTGTAGTATGAAAATTTAGCCAAAGTAGTTTTTGATAACAAATTAATCTTAAATTATTCATTGCGAAGTTTTTATAACATTGATTTAATGTAGCCCAGATCGATTAAGTAGAAGTTGGTTCATGCTTATATCATGCCTAGTATTCTATATTATTTAGAGTTATATACATATAGTGTCACTAATAAACAAAATATGAGGAAAATTCAGATGGCGTCTAATAGAGTTATGAGATATTTGTATTCACTGAGCGTCGTGTTCATATAACACCGTATGCTAAACGTAGTTTAACTGTAGTTTTAAAAATTATATCGATTTGAGATCTTTGTTGTTATTTTATAAAGTTGTTCCACTGTGTTGTCCTTAATTTCTCTTTATTTCGTTTAATTTTTCACATTCCACTCGTAATTAGCAGCTTCTTATTCCTAAAACAACCACACTGATGGGTTGTGCTTTTGTAGTAAGAGTAGCTCGAATTTACAATTTACTACCAAGCTCTTTACAAACTTTGAATTAGTCTTTTTCAAATTGTTTTGTCCTTAATTATCATACTTTCTTTAAAATCATATTATACATTTTATATATGCATGTTGTAATTTACTTATAATTGGCCGGAAAGCTTTAAATTACAAGCCAAAAATAAGTAAATAAATAAATAAAATAGGTTTAAATCTTCCTTAAAAAGTACACAAGAATATATCAAAATCAATGGAAAAAAAAACATCAAATACAATACGCAGAAATAAACTGGCGGACAAGCGTTCAGCAAAAAAAAAAAAAGTGGAGTCATTCAAAAAGAATCACATTTTCGCCACTTCTAAAGATGCAATCTATGCATATTTAGCGCTTCCAACGAAGCAGTTTCGAACCACTTCCAAAACCGCCGGAGTGGAGTACTTGAAGAAATGGGGCGATATGCTAAGTCTGTCATTTTATTTGTATAAACTACAAATAAATCATATACATTTTCAGGTCGTTAAGAATGGCCATCCACAATACTGCGGATCACTGTCCATGGTGGAGGATGACTGATGCTTCTAACTCAAAAAATATCAAATCCGTAGGGATCTAAATAAAATCGCAATAAAGATAATACAATAAAAAATCAATGAATGATGAAAATTTGATTTGAATTTTCATTACACCCGCGTCACTCATAAATATAAAACAACGACGCAAAAAGTAGTTTCGGCGGTTTTGTATTATAAAATGTATGATTTTATTGAGCAAAGAAACCACATACGATTTTGTATACCAAATGGAAATGCGAAAATGTTTAGAATATTGCAGAAGGCTTTGTCGGAATGAAATGTCTAAAAGTAGCATAAACAGTCCAAGAATGCTCGAGGACAAATACTGAAGACGAAGGCAACAATCAACCTCTATGGATGAAGCTATTAGTATTCAAAAAGCGGCGATTAACTATTAGGTCCTTGTCGATGATCTTGGCATTTCAAACGGATCAGTCAACTCTGCTTTAAAAAATATTTTGGGTTTCAAACACGTCAAAACGCTATTTTTTCGAAAAAGGCTTTAAAATTTGAGACGATTCCTAGATGAGACTTAGATCTATGCTTAAATGTTGTGCCGAAGTTGGAGCTAAGTTTATTTTGCAATGTAGTGTGGATTTCTTGACTGTTTGTGTCTTCCGTGTAACTGTTCGCAAAATACCAAGTGATTTATTAGCAGACAATCTTCGTACACGATCTAGTATGGTGTGACTTTTAACTATTTTCTAAACGCAAAAGACCGCTCAACCGCAATGCACTCTGGAAACCATACCAGAAGTGTGGAGGATTGGTGAAAAATGCTAGCTTAATTTTATTCCATCCGAGGGAGAATCCGTTGAAGACAGTAAAATACATTAGGACGAATAAATAAGGATTGGTTGGAAAAAATAAAAACTGATCTTTCTTTTTTGGACACTGTAGTGTATAGTGTATATGCAATCTATGGATTAGAATTACTAATTAAGTCTCATCATATTTTCATTTTATTAAATATACTTTTGAAATTTGTTGATTTAATTTTTCAACCCCATAATTGCCCACAGTGTGCTGTAAGTTCGTACGCAGTTGTTACTTGAATATTCATCACAGAGTCTAACAAATTATATGTCAATCACGTGATAACATATCAAGCACTTATAATTTCATTTCATTTCATTTATTCATATATCGTTATGCAGTATAGCCAAAAAGGCCAATTATATGACACCACAAATAAAATATAAAATTCTTTAATTTTTTAATTCAATATTAAATATCAAAAAAAAAAAATAAAAAAAGTTAAAAACTATATAAATTCAAATGTTCATAGCAAAGTTTATATTATAGTTCCCCAACCAAATACAGTTATGAAGCAAAAAAAAAAAAAAAAAAGAAGAAGAAGAAGAACCAAGTGTCGATAATGAATTCATAATGTAAAATAGGCTACTGAAGTTCACTTAATGCAAGTCTAATACATTTGTGTCGGAAAACTTGATTTGAATAAACAAAATTTCGTAGATGCAGAGGGAGGCGATTCCAAGCTCTGCAAACGCACACCGTAAATGATTTTAAGAATATAGAAGCGCCTGATTAAAGAGGAATTACGAGTTGTGGATTTCTAGTTGATCTAGTGAACCTGAATCTACTTCGCAGTAAAGGTGGTGAACCATATATTACCAATTTTTAAAATGATTTAATAATTCGAAATTCAATATAATTCTTAAAGAAAACGCGTAAAACACGTATAGCATATTGTGATATATGATCATAGCGCATCAAGCTATACACATACCATACTACCATCCTCTCAATTCAAATTTTTACCGCACTACTTATTGTGTATCGAATATCAAATTCTCAACAGAACATCACAAATCATGAGGATTGCATTAACAGCAACCCTCAATAGACTCCACCTAAAAGATTTATTATCGATCCGCATGATGATGGCTTCAGCATCAAGCCCCAATTCTCTTGTAATTCTTGTGTAATTTGATTTACAATGTAAACAGCGTATGTCAATAACCA
The DNA here is from genome assembly GCA_019455685.1 of Philornis downsi. Lineage (NCBI taxonomy): Eukaryota > Metazoa > Arthropoda > Insecta > Diptera > Muscidae > Philornis > Philornis downsi. The sequence goes on from JAHXMU010000008.1 coordinate 182,479, forward strand.
GATAACATAGATAAAAAAATTTAGTTCACGTTGTAAACGTTGTTGTCTTATATTTATTAAAATACTTAGAATTAATATGTGGTTATAAATTGAGGTGTAGTATGTAACAAAATGATATTTTGCTGCTTTGTCGTTGTCATTCAACAGAATGTTAGAGAAAATAATGAAAATTCGGCAAAGTAGTCATTGAACAACATAGGCGAAAAATAAGCTTAAATTTTAATTGTAATAATTGATGTTGTATCAATAACTATATAATAAATAAAAATCTTACAAATTTTTCATAAGATTTTAATAACTCTGCCGCAAAAAGTATATGAACCGTGTGAATTTTGCAAACTAATAAGAAATGTATTCAAACCACAAATATATAATCAAAAGTTTATGAATGAAAATGATGAACTCTTGGCTGCGATTTTGTGTGGTGGATACACCAGGGTACACCCTAGGCGCAATCGAAATGTAAAATTGAGCCCCTTTTTTACCACTATTTCACTTCACCAGCTAACAAATGTATTTTCCTTTTTCGTCGAGAGTGCGTTCCACACGAATTATAGAAATTACGTTAGAATGATACTTTTGCTTCATATACCTATTTATATAATATATTCCACCATAATATACATATATCCCAAATTATATGTCGTAATCACGTAAGAAGATACCACATGACTGGCCCATTTTTTGCATTTATCAAGCTATTTTCGTTTTCTGAAATTAAAATCCAAAGAGCAAAGTCCAACACACTATCTATTCATAAATATGTTACCCAATTTGTATTTATTGTAAAAATTCTAAGAGCAACTTTTCTCATGTCCAATGGGAAAAAGAAAATGAAAATTTGGGGACACACAAAAAGTATGAATGAAGCCCTCTAGGGAGCGTATAGGAGAAAAGACAATGTTCGCCCGTCTGTACACCCAATGCAAAAACCTATAATCTTAGACAAACAAAAAGTGTAAATGAATACCCTTCTCATAGGGCCCATTGAAAGCTTAAAGGAGGCGATGATGTTTGTCTGTCTGTATATACGATGCAAAAACCTGTAATCCTAGATTTGTTTGCTGTAATCACCTTCATTCTTGCTCGGTATTCATGGTCTGTCATTGGCTTTAGTTGGGAACAATTTTGTTTGTTTTGTTTTTTTTTTTTTTCTAAGCCCCAACACTTGAGCTGTTGAACACTCATGTTCAGGTATTATAATATTCTGTTGTTGCTCTTGTTGTGGTTGCTGCTCCGGAATAAAATGTGACAATCAAAACTTGTTTACATACCGTTTGCCGGCACTCGTTATGTGATTAAGAGGCCATTATAACACACCATTCCACCACCATCATCGCCAGTTTCCCCTCTCGTTCACCATAATGTTTGAATACGAT
>JAHXMU010000008.1:183867-204766 GCA_019455685.1 Philornis downsi
CTACAATTGTAAATGTTAGTTCTATGTCACGAGTATATCAAACAACTTAACAGCAAATGATGAGATTTTGCGAAAATATTTTATTGTAATAAAAAAGAGAATTGCAAATCCACCTCTCCAAAGAAAAAGAATGGTCTAAAGTTAGCCGTTTATAGTAAAAAATTATGTATTATTCTGAACAATATAAAAACCTACACTTTTTCAGGATATTTATTTCTACAGTGTGAAGCGCTGTTCAGACAGACCACGCGTCATCGATCGGCACAATTGGTAATCGGAAGGAATAATGACCGTTAGTTGGGATAGAACTTCCGAATAGAAGATTACTAAGTAGGTTAGGCAAACAAAATTCGGTTAATCAAATGATTGGCCAATTGTATAACGAAAGGTCAAATCCATTCGCATAGAAACATTACTCCCTGATGTCTTATTTTTTTATTTTTTTTTTTTTTCGAAGGTCGATCGGGGTACACAATAACAGAACTTAACGAACGACATATGTATTGCTTTGCATGCCATGAGCGAGATATGGGAGAGCTTTTCACATTCAGCGAGCTTACACATACTGTTAGACTCGCTCAACGGGACCTATAGTTTAACGACGACTTCGAACATTAATCGACTACTGGAAGTGTTCACCAGACATATCAAATATTGAAATGTGCCTGGCATTGAACCCAGCATCATACGCGCATCAGTCGCGCGTTCTAACTACCATGCCATATTCGGCGACTATATTCGGTTAACTAATCATATACGAGGCGTATTCAAAACATAAGGTGACTTTCAAATTTCGCGGCAACATACATACATTCATCTTTCGATTATTATTTTTTTTTATATTGGTACACTCGTCTCGAAGATATGTTGACGGTTTTATCCATATAGCATGTTTAGTTTGTTTGTGAGAGGCATAAATAATACAAGCGTTTTGCGTGTCCGGCGATTTTCTGCTATCGAAAAAATGGATCAAAGAAGTTGCATCAAATTTTGTGTAAAAAATGGAATTAAGCGATCAAAAACGCTTGAAATGTTGACAGTGGCATACGGTGAGAGTACTCTGAGCCAAAAAAATGTCTGCAAGTGGTACAAGCTTTTCACAGAACGTCGAGAAGATGTGAATGATTAAAGAAGTTGCATCAAATTTTGTGTAAAAAATGGAATTAAGTGATCAAAAACACTTGAAATGTTGACAGTGGCATACGGTAAGAGTACTCTGAGTCAAAAAAATGTCTACAAGTGGTCCAAGCTTTTCACAGAACGTCGAGAAGATGTGAATGGCGACGCTCGCTATGGGCGCCCCAGCACATCAACAACCGATGAAAATGTTGAGAAAGTAAAGAAAAGTGTTATGGAGAATCGTCGAATCACAATTAGAGAAGTTGCTGAGGATGTCGGCATATCGGTTGGCTTATTTCTGAAATATGAAGCGTGTGGCAGCGAAGTTCGTTCCAAAATTGCTGAATTTTGACAAAAAAACAACGTCGCATGAGCATCGCTCAGGAATTGTTGAATGATGTCAACGATGATCCAGATTTGGTTAAAAAGGTCATAACTGGCGACGAATCATGAATATATGGTTATAACATCGAAACTAAAGCCCAATCGTCCCAGTGGAAGAGTCCAGGAGAGCCAAGACCAGCACGCCAAGTTCCATCAAATGTCAAGGTTTTGCTCACTGTTTTCTTCAATTAACATGTCGTAGTGCACCAGGAGTTCTTACCACAAGGTCGTACGGTAAATAAGGGATACTACCTTGAAGTTATGTGCCGTTTGCATGAAGCAATACGAAAAAAATGCCCGGAATTGTGAAAAAAAATTCATGGCTTTTACATCATGATAATGCACCTGCTCACTCATCTTTGCTTGTTAGAGATTATTTGGCAAAAACAACACCGTGATCATTCCTCAGCCGTATTCACCAGATTTGGCCTCCTGCGACTTTTTCCTGTTCCCAAGACTGAAGAGGCCCATGAAAAGATGGCGACGATAGAGGAAATAAAAACCGAATTACTGAGAGAGCTCCAAGACATACCAAAAAGTGAATATCAGAACTGCTTCGCGAATTGGAAAAAACGTTAGCACAAGCGTATTATATCTGAGGGGGACTACTTTGAAGGTGATAACATAGAAATTGATGAATAAATAAATATTTTTTGAGAAAAATGATTTTGAATTTGAAATTTTGATTCGAATTCTTTGAACACACCTCGTACGCAGATTAATCATATTTAATCAAAACTCATGATTCGTCGGTAGCTAAAGGTTACATGTTTCATATATTGTACTGTAAACCATTTAAAATTTCCTTGTGTACCTTCTTTGTCGTTTAATGTACGAATATGTATTGCCTGACTTTTCCTTCTTATCACCTCTTTGCACAAATTACTTCAATTCTGCATTTGATTGACCAAAGTTAATTGGCTAATCATAATTGTAAATAACCAAAATTTGTGATTGTTGTTGATTATTAATTTAGCTCGACATAGATTAATCGCATGCTTGATTTGACCATTTTGTCAAATCAAGTCAAATAAAAACTAAAATACAAATTAATTTTTAATTTCCTAAAGTTTTGTTCGCTTAAGTGAACTGGCGCGGTGCAGGAAAGAAGTTATTTTAAAATAGCCGTGCGAATTTTTAATGACGATTTCACGTTTTGAGGAAATGAATATTGAAGCTCCTTCAACGCAAAATAGTTGCTAAAAGTGGCTCAGGCGAGAAATAGTTATAAAAAGCGCCCCAAGTGAAAAGTAATTACATAAAAGGTGTCATTTTTTAAATCATTTCTTAGTTAATTTTCATTTAGTTTGATTATTTTAACAACCTTTATTACAATGGATATTTTAAGATGTAGAAAATTTGCAATTAGTCAATAGAAGTTAAAAATAAGTTCGATATATCTATACGGCTAAGTAGCCATAATTCAGGAAATTTGGACTCGCAGGGATAAAATTGCGATCGAGCCGAAACAATGTCCGTAAAATAAACTTAAACCCACAAACATTTTTAATACAGGCATCCTCACGTACATTCTTCAAAATTCATATTTTTTTTTGCTTGAATCCATTTGCTCAATCAATCAGTATAGCGCCATTTTAGAAGAACTGCTGTAGCCGGTAATCAAATCTTATTATAGAATGCCAGCTCCATTCGGCCAAAAATTACATATGCGCCGAACCAGTATTAACGCGGCGATTTGGTAACATCTCTGGCAATTCACTTAACCCTTCTATTCTTTCTATTCGTCTGTTCTCTATGGGGTTTAGCTTTTGCCTTCTATGCTTTCATTACCCAATATTTATGTGTTTACACATTTAGATTTAAGTTGATTTATTTATTCTAATCATACTAGCTGGCGTTAACGAGATCATTGTGCCTCCTCTTCGCCGTCTTTTTTCAACATTACCATCATTTCCTTTTTTGCTTTGATGGCGGTAGGACAACACAATCGCAACAAACATAAAAACTCACACGCACTCTACGTGTGGAAATCGTTGATTTGCCTCCAAAAAGATGACTACGTGAGTTTTGTTCTTATTGTGTTTTGTTCTGACGTTTGTGTGCAGGTGTTTTGGGACCCGCTTATGGTACTTAATTATATAATTTAGTATATGAGGATAGGTCAATATTTATCTGCTACTGCCGACAGTAAACTCACCCTGCTTGATACAATAAATCCACGAAAATATTAGTTGGACTTTTGATCTGATGTTTTTGTCGAGGTTCAATGCAATATCCACTTAAAAACACTTTTAGTACTTTCACAAACACATTAATGCAATTGAGCAAATCTTCGTTTTGTTTAATTACGCTGTTTCTTCTATCACTTATTTCTTACATGCTCCCATTTACTTTGCTTTAGGGAACTTTGCATTACTATTTCCATAGCTTTTCTGCCTCTTTGTTTGCACAGAGAAAACTTTTCTTATTTTTGCAGAATGGGAACTTTTGGTTATGTTTAATTTTTATTATATTACTTTGTTGTTGCCTTTTCCATTTAGAACCAGAAGTTATTTAACAAAAAAAATGTACACGCGCGTTTCACTCCACTTGCTCACTCCGCCAGACAACCGTACGGTTTTATTCGCAATATCGAAATGACTACTGAAAACAATCGCGTAATAAATGTCTACTGAATCCTCCTCGCGGTTGTTGTTCTTTCCATTTCTATCGCACAGAATTTCATTTGCCATTTTTTACCAAAACAAAAAGTCACTATAAAACGGTGATGCCATCAATTTTGGAGCCTCTCCCATTGGGGAATTGTGATAAGAGCTGGCAACGTCAAGAATTTAGCAGAAACAGCTCGAAGGGATTGGACATTTTTTACGATTTGTTTTTGTAGTTTTGTTTTTATTCCCACATTCATAGAGTTGCCAGAAGTACAGCATAATCAATTAAGTGTACACTGCGACAAATAACAATGACATTTGTTTCGTTTTGCTTTTTAATTTATATATTCCTTTTATAAGTACATAAATTGTAATTTGAAATTTTGAACGGGTTTAAAAGTTACAGAAGGAGGATTTTGGCGATTGCGGAGATTTATCACTCAAAAATCGTTATAATTAAAAGACGGTCAAAATAAAGTTTAATATCTTAAAGCTTTAAAATGCTCCTACCTCAACGTCTAAAATTTCATTCGGAACCCTAGAATGTTCTGGAATCTCGTATACATGGAAAAATAATTAACTTTCTTTCTTTTGTCTTTGCTACCTTCACTGAAAAAAAAAAATAGTTTTTGAAAAAAGTGGAATTTGCGAGAACAGAAAACCATTTTGAGAGCCTCTCAAGATTGACTGCCAAGATTGATAAACAATTTCTTATATTTCAGTGTTCATGGTTTCATGTTTTTTTTTTTATTAATTTTCTTAACTACATTAACTCAATAGCGCTGTGCAAAGTTTGCTAATTCGGATGGTGTTCCAGTTTTCTACTATTTTTGCCAAAAACTCATCAAAATTTTTGGATGTTTAATAACGATTCCGAAGATCAATTTGAGAACCATTTACTAGGATTGTCGCTAATACGAAGTGTTCTTCAAACCCATGATCATGCCACGCCCGGTGACAATAGGCAATTTCAAGTTTAAGTAAGGTTAATATATGTATGTACACAATTTCTTACAGCTGAGTTATATTCATTTAAAATGTTCGTTCTTAAAAATATTCTTCGGATTTTTATTAGTTTACAAAAAAAAAAAATAATACTTTTCATTTTATTACAAACACTTTTGAATTTTTCCATATATGCAGTTCCATGATCTCTTGCATTTGCATTAATTCTAACTGATTTATTTCTCATACTATATGCATGCACAAAAATGATCAATTCTTATCATGTCATCCAACTTATGTCAGTTTGTTTTTTGTCTTTTTGCTTTTGCGTTGTCGGCTTGTGCGATTTGTGGTGCACATTGGCACCAGATTCATATTGGATGGAAAAAGTGCAAAGCTGTGGAAAGTGATGATCAATTATCCATGTGTGTACATTGTCTTGTCCTGTGTGTTCGAAAATCAATGCTATTACGAAATTTCACTAACTCAGCAGCAAATGTAACCAGTCAAGCCACTTTCAACTAGTTTTCCATACGTATGCTCCACTTGAAACTAACTATTTGCACTTGTAAACACTGCGTTATTTTCAGTATGTACATCAATATATACAGACAAATTGCAGACAGAAACTGAGTTTGTCTCTGTAACGAATTTTAAATTGAACGCTAATTCAAGAGCACAAACTCTCTCTCTTACTCCCCCTCTTTTACAAGGGGGGACTTTGATTGTTTACATTTTCATAATGCCAAATGCAATTGTTTTCGTATGTTAGTATTTACATTATTATTATCTGTAAACATATTAGCAAAATTTTGCAAATTATTGAAAAAAAAATTACAGGTAATAGTACTTACGTATCGACCAGTCTCTCAAAAACATCTATATGCATGTTTTATAAAGCGAGAATTGCACATTGCAATTAATGTACCAACAACAAAGAAAATTAATTACGAAGCCGATGAGGATGGGAACGCGAAAAGTTGTAGACATCCGATAAGGAAAGGCGATAATCGTCATATCGTAAGAATAACTGTAGTGCAATACAAGTAATGGATGGGGCTGGTCGCAGTGCGCCCGTTTTTGAATTTGTCATATAATGATCGTACTTGCATATTTTTTTGGTTTAGTGTCAGCTAAGTTTAGTGTTATGTACATGTAATTGTTCTAACTCTGGACATTTTTATATACAAAATGTTTGAGAAAATTAAAGAAAGGATAAACAACAAACTAAGAGCTTCAAACAGAAAATCCAATCTTTAAACAAAGTTAAAGGATATACAAATTCATACAAGTTATATTTTTAAGTTGTGATAAGTTTTTACAATAAGTTTGACCATAATTTGCCTGTCAGGTTTCATACTGAAAGGCAATAGTCTGCTTTTCAATCGTATTTCCAATATTACTAGTAGTTAAATAGGACTTCCAGACAGTAACTTTTAAAACAAATTAGTTTCCGAAGAGCACTAAAAAAATAACTATCCGTTTTATCCGGCAGCCAACAGCTTGAGTACAGTCAAATTTATCAACAAAAAGTTTACCAATCAACACCAAATTGTTTAACATTTGTAAGACATTTCTCCTGTGAAAACATTTAATTTCTTCTGAAATTTATTAATTTCACAATGTCTTAATTTGGTCTATCTTCTCAACTCCGTACTCGCACACAATCGGTTAATTGAGCTCTCACAAAAATGTGGCAACACTCCAAGAAAATGGATAAAAAAAGAAAGTCTTAGTATTTGAACTGATTCTCAACCCATCACGTTTTAGGTTGCATTATTTCCAATTAATAACAGACGCAGCAGCCAGTACTTAATTTCATGCGCAAATAAACAAAAAAGAGAGAAGTATCCAGCTTAATTGACACAAATAGAACAACGAGTACTTAATAAAACATTGAAATAACAACAAAAGCAACAGTCATTCATTAACCAGGCCAAAGAAATACGGCAGCCAAGTGTCATACAAAAATTTATCGAGAAATGTGTGCCTCTTTGGAAAATACTACAGCAACAAAAACAACAACAACAGATGCGACAGATAATGCAAACGGCACCGGAGACAATAGTGATGCAAATGGTAATACCACAACGACATCCGAACAGGCGGAGGGAGGCGTCAACAGTCCTACACCCATACCGGCAATCACATCCCCCGAAGAGGTCCTACGCGATTATGGAAGAAATTTCAAAATTTTAAAAAGCCACCCACAAGTGTCGGAATTGCTGACCATTATAAGGGACAAGTGAGTAAACGTGGGGGCGGTAATGAGTATGCTTTGTGGCAGCGAACAACGTGATTGATTTGTTTTGAGGTAATTAATTAGAAAATCATGCAGGGAATGGAGATTAGCACTTTCAGTGGAAGGAAGGACGTTTGAATGTAAAATCAGCATGTACAAATTCGATAGGTGTGATTTTTCGAAGATAAATACGAAACTTTTTATACGAGTTTCATTGGCGTACTGAACACTCTTCTTTGAATATTAATGCTTCTAAAGAACATGCATTTTGAAAGGTGAAATCAATTATTTAATATATGGAAAAGTTTATATACACAACTGCTAGTGCAGATTAGAGGCCCAAAACATTCGTGAGAAATCGTAGCACATTTATTAGAAAAAGTAGTATAATTAGAATAGTATAGCACACGGACAGCAAATATTATGTCTTCTAATGGCGATTTAATACAGTTCATAGAGAAAGTTTTAGAAATTGATGCTTTAAATTCGGAAAAATTTCTCTTTTCCCAAGAGAACTTTAGGCATTCTGCAGGGGTCTTTATGAATTACCCCAGACGTTTGCACAAGCAATGGCGTTTTCCTACAAATATCAAATCCATTTCTAACAGATTAGTTGATACCGAAACACGGTGACCGGCAAACTAAAATTTTTGCAGTAAAAAGTACGATAGAGATGTGCATGTAATGGATTTGACTGGAATAAACTGAAAAGTAACGTTTTTAAAAATACACATTTTGTTAATATTAAATAATCTATTTCCTACGTTGTTTTCATAAAGCATTAAGTCCTTATTCTCACTCGATATGTCTGTACTTGAATACGACCAATATTATTAACAAAATCTGTATTGAGTAGGGGAAACGAAATGTATATATTTGTCAAAAACAAAGTAATCACTATTTGAAAGTGACTACTATTTTGCTTTAAATCTAATGTACTAAAAGTTGACTTTAAAATTAATTATTTTCTCATTTCATTTTATTCATACGATACATCGTGATTCCTGCATCAAAGGCCAATTATATAACATCACAAATAAAATATAAAATTATTTATAGTTTTTTGGGAACAAATTTGAACTGGTAGGAAGGATAAAGTTAGAAATAAACAACGAAGGTAATGACATAAAGATCGTTGTTACTGAGTTATTGAAACAAATTTTCTGAATTGCGAGCCGGTATTCTCTGGAAAAGCTGAACGATAAAAAATTATCACAGCTGAATACCTTATTTGACCTACCATAATCAATCATTGAATGGATCAAAATCGGAAAACAAGAAAATTATTTAATTTTGATCACAGAGTATTCGCCTGCATTCAAAGTATGAAGAACAACATTACAACAACAACAAAATGTATTTTTCTTAGGGAGGACTCTATTCTATTATTCGTGTCACAAAAAAAAAAACTGGGTTGCCTAGAGTCTTATCGTAGAAAAGTATATATTTTTCTCTAAGGAGTGTCAACTTTTCCAAGGATATTTCGTGAATCAAGAAAGACACAAGCTTGCTTGAATGCGATAAAAATTAGTTCCTTTGCTAGCCTCTATTTGTAATGCCATAGGATAACGGCAACACCAAGGGTATAAGGAATATGGACAACTCAAACAAATATTGAGATAACTATTGAGAATGTGAATTTTTCACTTAATACTGAAGACTTATGCATTGAAATCCACATTTGAAAACCGAATTGGAGGAACACGTGAACAATTGCAAATTCAAATTTTCATTTGTTATTGCGAAAAATACAAACGGACCTGAAAGCTGTTTTATTTTATAATGCGAAATACGGATCAGAATTTGTGAAACATTGACGACTGATATTATAACTGTCATAGCTGTCATGTGGTTACTTAGATTTTCGAGAAAATTCCTTACTGGAAAAATTGTGCCCAAAAAAGTATGTGGTCGAAATATATAAAATTTGATTTTTATATATTATACTTACGTACATCACTAAACTTACGTACATGGCAAATTCTAATACTCGCCGATATATACTGAACAACAAATACCAGCGAAATAATCGCGGAGAAAGTAAATAATTGGCTATTTCTATTTATTTATTGAATATACATTTTATAAATATATTTATACCATATAATGAAAGGAAAGTGAAAGGAAATATAGGCTATATGAGCGCATAAGTGTTTCTTTCTATCTGCTACATATTTTTTTTTTCATCTATTTATTTACTTTTGGCTTTATTATTGACCATCCGGCCAATTATAAGTAAACTACAATGTACAACAATTCATCTTTTAGATTTAATCTGTTTAATATTATAAGTTAAAAAAGATACGTAATAGAAATTAAATATAAAATTTATAAAAATATTACATGATTTTAAAGAGAGTATGATTATTGAAGACAAAAAAGTATGAAAAGAAAGACTAATTTAAAAGTTAGAATTTAATCGGTATATAATCTGGAAATATAAGTTAATCGGTATGTAATAAAGGCTGCTCACAATTTAATTGAAAACAAAATTTTACAGTAAAGTCTGAAAGTGTTATAGAATGTGCCTTTTGTAGGAATCAGGGCATAATTTAGAACTTTTTCAATGGCTTGGTAGGAAATTGTAAATTCGAGCTACTCTTACTACAAAAGCACGACCCATTAGTGTGGTTATTGTAGGAATAAGAAGATAAGATTTGCACTTATAGATAAGCTATTTTTGTTGAGCAATTGTCTAATTTCCGCGTTCACAATCGGCTGTTTGTATTTAATTTATTATTTTATTACTATTTTTATTCATAATTGCAATTTTAAGCCTTAAGGCCTAAAGTTAAAAATTTTGTGTATCTTAATAGCTGAAAATGTGACTTACAATGACAGCCTACTTCACTGATTATAATTTGTTTAACTTTAGTAGGAATTTACAACTACTCCATATTTACTCTATATTTATCGTATTTACATGTAAACTTTTCTTTTTTTTTTTTTTTTGGATTTCTCTTCTAAAGAGGATTCAGCTCGTGGATTGCTGTCCGATTTATGGATTGTAGAGTCGTGGACGACGAACCAATCCGTTCTTAAATAATAAGCGACCAAAGTACACATTTTTCTATCTCCATTCCCAAAATTGCGGCGTTCCCCAAAAAACGGTATATTAGGATTAAATATATTCGTATATGCCAACAATTTTATTTCTAAATTACTTAATGGACCATAGACCTGTTAAAACATTTCGGAGATTTCCATTTTTCTGGAGACTGGCATCAGCCTTTGTATGGAAAAGTTTTGTCCTACTAAACAGATATTTCCACCTGTGACATTTGCTATTAATATCATCGAGAATTCTGTACAACACCGATTTTGCCAATTTCGAACTTGATCTTCCTACATCTGTAGTACAGATTCCTTACTCACGCGATCTTGCCCGTCTTCTAGCTGTTACGAATGGAATGGTGGAGGGTACTTTTAATAGCTTTTCCTAAATATTATTAAGTCAGATATGTATTACCTGACCATCCTAAAAATTGTTGGCCGTCACCCTGTATTAAAAAACAAAATCCTATCGAACAATAAAAGTTTCACAATTCAAAGTACAAACAAAAGTGACACATCTAATAAACATACTTGAAATTAAAGAGTAGTTTGTCATATAATGCGTTTTGAAATTTATTTAAATCGAATCAAAGTTCTAAATTATAGGTTGAAAGTAAAGTAAAATTACTGTTATGCAACATAAAACGATAAATCTATTAATATTTCCTCCCCCCTCTCTCCCTCCTTTAGAAATACCACACGTAGTGATTTCAAATTTTACGCTGATCGTCTTATACGGCTGGTCATCGAAGAGTCTCTGAATCAATTGCCATATTCAACTTGTAGCGTTGAAACTCCCACCGGTGCCATATACGATGGTCTGAAATATCAGTCGGGTAATTGTGGTGTCTCAATTATACGCTCTGGTGAGGCCATGGAACAGGGTCTTCGGGACTGCTGCCGTTCTATACGCATTGGCAAGATCTTAGTAGAATCTGATTCAGAAACACATGTAGCGCGTGTAGTATATGCCAGATTTCCCGATGACATTGCACGAAGACAGATTCTGTTAATGTATCCTATAATGTCCACGGGCAATACGGTACTGCAGGTGGGTAAACCGTTAGGATAAAAGTTAAAAAAGCAAGCTTAATACATACTGTTTTATCTTTTCAGGCTGTTAATGTCTTGAAGGAACATGGCGTTCCCGAAAGTAGTATAATTCTCTCTAATCTCTTTTGTACCCCTATGGCTGCTACTTGTGTTGTTTCCGCCTTCCCCCGCTTGAAAATTCTTACTTCCGAATTGCATCCTGTGGCTCCAAATCACTTTGGACAAAAGTACTTTGGCACTGATTAGAATGCCTTAACTGCTGAGAGACGAAGGGCATTATCACAAATATATATGTATATATATTTAATTATACGTGTAATGTGATAGATCATGTTTTTCTGTGGAGCAATGAAACAACAAAACTTCAAAGATCGCGCTTAATTGCCACTTGGACTTTTGTTACTGTTCTACATAAAATAGGTGTATTTTTTTTTCTTTTTTTTAGTTCCGATTATTTATCTTTATATGTATATAAACAATTTTTAGTTTTTATCATTGCCGGCATTGTATGACTTAGAAGGGCCTACTAACCGCTTCTTAAGTTTGGAAAGATTATAATCCTATTAATTTAATTCTTAGTTATTGAAAAAGAATAAAATTATTGTTTTACGAAAGTTACGGAAATTGTAGCGCGTTTAAATTATGAATTGCTGTAGTTGGGGGAAATTTTGATGGAAATATTAGAGGAACAGGCCCAAGTGACTTCATTGACTTTTCGTGTAAGAAAGCATCTTCGTAAACAACTTTCGTGACCAAAAAAGTCTTCGTCCTCAAACGGAAAATTTGGCTAATGCGGTCAACACAGGGTTGCTTCAAGTAAACTTTGGAGGCATTTTCCAATGCATCGAAATGGAACAGATATTTTGGCAAACGCCATTAGGTTGTAATTGCAAGTTGGAAGAACTCAATGCTATCAGGTATCTTCACTGAACAACATAGCTTGTAAGCAATGGAGTCACAACTGATTTTCTTTTCTTTTTTAAGTCCCCAATATAGTACGTATACTTCTCTTGAAACCAGTTGCTATTTTTGTTTTATAAAATTTATTAATATTACTTAACAAAAAATTATATTGTATCAAGAGGATATTCGACAATAGTGCAAAGTTCTCTAACATTTTTCACGATAGAGTTGATATTTACCTCAAACGAAATTCCTTTTATCGTACAAATGCAAGCAAAATTAGCTAATAAAAAAGTTTTTTTTTTAATTTTTCATCATTGCTTCCGTTTGGTAGTGTTGACCACAAGACCCACAAATGCTATCGAAATTTTCACAACTTTTGAACTTTCAACAACGTTTGGAGCTTTTCACGAAAATATTAGTAGGAAATATTCTTACAGGGACGTTGTGCTGCAGAATACTTTAATAACAGTTTCTTATCAAAATATTTATAGAAAATTGCTTGGTACACGAATTTTAGCATTTTGGGAATTTTATATTAAATTTGGCTGAACAAAGACAAACTAATAAGAGGTAATTTAGTAGAATTACAATAATTTTAAATTCAATTAATATCGGCTGTTTTGTGTAGTCTTCCCTATCTACGTTAACATTTTTCCGCATTTTGCAAATGTGCAATGTTTTTCGTAGAAATTTATTATTATTATTATTTCATTCATTAATTTTTTACTTTATTACATTAGCGTGTTTGTTGGTAATTTGGGACAAAGATAACTAGTCAATTCTGTGTTATCCCATTTTTTGTAAAACAAAAAATCACTAAAATGCACTGAAAGCAGTTCTACAGTGGAAATCAACTATAGAATTGCATTGCCAGTCACCTATTTTTCAGACTTACTACTCGCACTTTTGGAACAGACACGCTAACAGATCGATCTAACAAATTTAACCGCATTTGTGAATAATTTGTGTACGAAGTATTTGCCAATTTTCTCAAATAGGGTTAAATCTGTCAAACCAATCTGTTGGTGTGTCATAACCTTTATATACCTATATTTACAGAAAAGCATGTGCAACGCACACATTGTCAAAATGGATGTCTGTCGAAGAATCGGAAGCAATCACAAGAATGTAATAATTGTTTTTCGGAATGTGTCAAACTGATCAATTTACTATGAATTAGTACGTAAATTATTTTTCTTATAATACGGTGGCTCTCTCTAAAGTTCACATACCCAGCGAATGGATTCTTTTTCGTTTATAAACACAAACTGCCAAGAGGTGGACCATCCATCTTCATTTCAGCACTTATTTTTGCAAATTGGTTATTTTAAGCCTGTGTGGCATCATTTGCCACTTACATAACTTCTGGTAACTCAAGTTCGCTGAAATACTATGAGCGACTGCGAAAACTGTATGTCGGACACATTTGTTCTACCTCGTTCTCTTTCCAACAAACAATTAATTTTGTCAAAATTTTATTTTGTGAATTGCCCGCAAGTGCTATGGCAACACTATTGATTAGACAAAGAACGATATAACAACAACAACAAACATGTTACCACAGAAAGTTTGAGGTTGTGTGTGAATTGAAGCCAAAAAGACGAAGTGTACGAGAAAAAAATCCAAAATGGTTCACGACGTGTTTGAGTTGATGACGAACTAAAAACAAAAAGTTGTACAAAATTTCTGCTAAGAATCTCAAAAGCTTAAATCGAAGAAATAAAATTAACTAAAAAGTTGAAATAAGGCTAAGGAAGGCGAAGGCAAAGTGCAACACGTGAAGAAACCGGAAAAAGTTGCGAGATTCTGGCAGATACACCAAAACTTGTGGAAAGAAAAAAGCGTCTTCTATTTTTTGTGCGTTGGTTGCCCTCGTCGTGGTCCTCGTTCGTTTTCGTCGTGTCTTGTGTGACTGAAAGTGTCGCGGTAGTCAGGCAGACAGGCTAGTAGCAAGCGAGTACCCCTGTGTGTGTTGGTGGCTGGCATAGAACACTCAAAGCTGTGAAGCTAAAAAGAAAAAGTGAACAAGCGAGCCAGGGAAAATTTCTCTCTCCCAGTGTACCAAGTAAATCTGTCAAAATTACGTGGGAAATGGCCAGTGTCAGTCAATTGAATGATCTGCGGAGCTATTCCCGCCACTGGCTGGGTGAGTTTATTGACCTGTATCAGATAGAAGAGTGCTTATGGCAGCCAAAACATCCCGACTATAGCAACAATACGGTGCGCAACAAAGCCTACGACAAGCTGGTGGAGAAACTAAAAGAGGTCGAACCGAACCCCGACCGTAACATGGTGGTACGTAAAATTAATTCGCTGCGTTCGGCTTTTCGGCGCGAGTTCCGCAAAACAAATTCCAAACAAAACTATGAGACGCGTCTGTGGTATTACGACAAGCTGTCATTCATTGCCGACCAGAGTATCAAACGCAGCATAACAAGTTTGTCGGCGGGCGGCGTTGGCGGTGGCGGCAGCAGTTCGGGGTCGGATGTCAAGCCGCCGAAACGCTCGCTGACCTTGGCGTTCGAGGATGAAGATTCAATGGAATATGAGGACGAACACCAGATGGAGGCGAGCAGCGCCCACTCGACGTCACAAGCCGACCTGCAAAATGATCCTACTATGTCGGCGACCATTGCAACGGTAGCCAACGGGGAGGTTGTGCCCGTGTCCATTGTGAAGAGTGAAGATCACAAGTTGCATCACCAGCAGCAGCAGCATCACCAGCAACATGTCCAACAGCAGCAGCAACATGAACCTCCACCCTTGCACCACCATCATCACCAGCAACATCATCATCATCATGCGGCCGCGGCTCAACAAATACACACTCAAACCCAACCGCAACATACGACGGCTGTCAAAGTGCTCGAAATCACCTCACTCGATTCGAATTCACAACGTGAGATTCAACAGGCCGTCAATTCGCTGGAACAACAACATCAAATCCAGCAGCAACTACAACAGCATCAACAACAACAGGCGAACGGGGCCGCTGCCGCCCAACTGACCCAAATCCACCAGCAAGTACCCACCATACAAATAGCCCGCGAACATTTGCAGCCGCTGTTTGGCTCCACAGCCACGGCATATACGACCACCACCGCAGGCACAGGTGCACCACGGCCGGAAGATGAATTCGATGCCATTGGCATCAACGTGGCCAGCAAATTGCGTGTCATGAATACCCACCAACGTATCATAGCCGAAAAGTTAATAAGTGATGTACTCTTCAATGGTCAATTGGATAATTTAAGTGTTAATTCGCATTTGTCGCAGTAGGATGATGGAGCGTTGAAGGTGGAGACTCAACAGCAGCAACAGCATCAACGGCAACAACATCCACCGCTGCAGCTACAAGAACATCATGCAGAGCAAGAACAGCCAATTACTGCTGCGGCAACCCCAACATTGTCTTTATTGGAGTGGTTTAGTCATTACTGTCTCACGTCTGGCGTTTAGTTACAGTTAAATACAAGTGATCGCCACAGGGTCATGGCAATTAAGGTAACTACAATGATCAGTTGTAGAATATCAATGCTTCGGATTTGGTTAGTAACGTTTCGGTATCATGACAGTAATTAGAGGCGAATAATTGGAACATTTTCGTTTCTCTTGGTTAGGTGATCACAGATTGACGATCCTTATCATAGCAGTCTAATTTTATTTTACGTTGCAAACGATTTTAGTCATTCAACTGTAAACTGAAATAGGTTGTTTCTGCGAAAAGTGAAGCTTCCATGGTTAAGGAATTAAATGAAGCGTAATGTCTGTAACACAGGGGCCACGTATTCAAGTACGAGATAGTACAACAAAACGCAATACGCACATTCTTACCCACCGACCGACCATTTATTCCAAGTTTCCTTTTTTCGAGTAACCGGTGGCAACAGTTTTTTATGTATACCTCCACCCACAGAAGTGCCGGTATATGTAATTTGATCACACAGCCAGTATAGATACATATTTCTGCCAGGTGAACCCATGTGCCTCTTGCGTTGAGGTAAAAAAAGAAGAAAAAGGGGGCTATACAAGAATTAAAATAATAACTTTCTGAAGTCCTCCGCTTAGAAACTATAGAGGGAGTTGCTGCAATATTTATTCTATGAACTAAGTTTACTAGACATTTGTACTGAGCTGAGTTAAAGATATGAATATGAATGAAAATCTGGCTTTAACTAAGTAATTTGGGAGCTATCAGAGAGGGCGTTGTTATCCAGTCGATTTATTCCAATATTGTCAAGCATTACAACGCAATATTTCAGTGAAAAAATACAATTTCGATGAATCGATTAGTTTGTATGGAAATTATGAGAAGGGGTTTGCCAATATCTTGCATTTTTATTCTCAACTAAGCTTACCAAACGTATGATGTGCCGCATATATGACTGATTGAAAGATGTAAAACTAAGAATATCTGGGTTAAATCGGTCAATTGTATTGGAAGGTACCAGAAGAAGCGTTGTTATTTGGTCGTTTTGTTTGAATTTTTGCGAGGAATTATGAATACAATGTGCGTTCTAAGCCACTGCAGTATCCTATTTCAAAATTGCCAAGAAATTATTTAATTGTGCACAATCGGACCATTTGTATGAAAGGTACCGTGAGGACCCCATTTCATAAAAAGCACAACGATAAATTTAGGAATTTAGCGTAAAGAAAACAGCCACAGGATACAAATTTGATTTCGGAAAATCGGTCCATTTGTATGGGAGATATAAGGGGTGTATATAGAGGGCATGCACCGTTTTGTTTGATAGCTGGTTGCCATTTTCTCATGGAAATCGCGATCCGTTTTAGCAAAAAACTTGTACCGTCGACTCTTACAAGTTTCAGTTGATTCGAATTTTGGCAAGTCATTCGCCATTCCGGGTTAAAATGTGGATGTACTAGAACCTTCTACACAAACTCCCGGACTTTCTGACGAGTCACTATCGGCATGTGTGGCCTGGCATTATTCTGAAGGAACACTGTTCTTTTCTTATTAGCTAAAGCTGGCCGAATCTGGGTGATTGATTCCTTCCGACGGTCGAGAAAAAACACAGTACAGATCCGAATTAACAGTTTGGCCGTAAGGGAACAGCTCGTAGTAGATGGTTCTGTGCCAAACCCCCCAAATACAGACAAACAGCAAAACCTTTATCATCCTCTACCTTAGTTTTCGCTGGCTCACTGCGACACAACACAGTCGTTTTCACTTGCCGTAAGTGACTCATTGTTTGTCATCAGAGACCATCCGCTTCAGAAATGGGTTGATTTTGTTTCGACTCAGCTGCGATTCACAGAAGGAAATTCGGTTAATGGGATATTTTTTGCGTTAACACACTCATACATGTAGTTTCTTTTTGTGTCAAGCCTTATTCAAGCGATTTCAAATGTCGTTTGCGCAATGTTTAGCCCCTGGGCAGTCAAAAAAAAAAAAAAAAAACGGAAAGAGTGCTTACATGATGGTCGGACTTGAAGATTTCCATTGTTTTATCGATATTTTCACAACCGGACTTCCAGAACGTGGTGCATCTTTGACGTTAGAATTACCAAAACGGAACCGACGAAACCAAAATTGCGCATAATTGACGATTGCTGTACAAGGACAATAAATATTATTCAAATTCCCAGCTATATTTTCTCTTTGCTGGAACTCATCTTTGATGCGCGCTCAAACACAAAACTGTCTGAGTAGTTTTTTGAAGGCGAAGTCTTGTTTTTCTAACGCCGTCCAGCGTAACTCGGTCGTATTTATACAACTGGAGCCATTCATTGGGAAAGTAATGAATTTCTTGTATTACTTTTATATATCCTTATCTCTTCGGGTGAAAATATTAAAAGTATGAAGCATTGTCGAAGGTAAATTAGAAATACGTTTCAGAAGTTTTTACAAAGATTTAATTTTAATAAATCTATACTAGCGAAAATTGGGCTATGTTAATATTCCCTTATGTGGGCGGTTACATAGGATGCTAGCCAATTTGCGGTAAACCGTAACAATCAATTTAATTTTGTTCCTAGTTAAGACATTCACTAAGAGATTATATGAATCATATACAGTGGTGCTGGTAATATTTATGGCTTTGGTTCTTTTTATAAAATCGTACTAATATAGGTGAACCTAGTTGTACCGTTTTTTTCAGAATCATTATGACACACTTGCAGGTTATATTCCAGTTGTGCTATTTTTCTCCGAGTCTGATGAATAAATTAATAAAAATCGGCCTTAAGGCTTAACATTAGAATCCTGAATAAACAAATTAAATTAAAGTATTTATCTTTTAAGGAGTTAATTCAGCGGATTGATAATCCACTCTATTTCCAGTGATCTATAAATTTTTTTTTAGTTGCAAAACCCTTCTCAAAAAAGTTAACCAATTTATACCCACACTTAAGTGAAAAATTGGCGTGCAAAAGGCTCCATTTCCGCTTGCCCTAACTTTGATTTAGTTTTTAAGTTTTAGCTAGAATTTGATAGTGAATTTTAACAAGCCTTCTCATCTATACATATTGTGCATGTTGGTATTTCTCTTTTGATATCAGATACAGTAAAAAGAAATCTTAGTAATCTGCATATTGCATTGTGAAAGTGCGTTCGGTTGTGCTAGATGACATCAAAAAGATGCTATTACTCACCAAGTTTTGGAAGGGCAGTTGTCAAAAATATCGATAGAATACTCGCAATCGTCAAGTCCGTCTGCTCTGTAAGCACTGTTTGATGGTGATGAAAAGTTGACCACTTGCAACGTCAGGTTAAAATGGTCGTTGTTGAATAGCAGTGAGCCAAGCCAGGATTGACGGTAAGGAAAGTCTTTCTGCGTGTTTGGGGAAAACCATATACTGTGAGGTGAAAATTTTGATTCGGATCTGTACTGTCAACCGCCTGAAAGAAGCAATCTTTAGTAGTCAATAGGAGAAGAACTGCGTTCTATCAAGGCAACGCCAGGACACACACCAATAGCGATTCGCCATAAGCTCCACAAACTTGGTTGGGAGGTTGTTATGAATCCACCATAAAGTCCGGACTTGTTTAAAATTAATTATCACCTGCTCCTGTCTGTGGAAATGATTTTGCTGGTTAAAAATTCGCTCAAAAAATCGGCTGCGTCAGTCATTTGCCAACAGGAAGGAGGTTTCCTTTGACAGAGAGGCTGAAATTATCTTCAAAATGGCAACAAGTTATGGAAAAAACAGTACACGTTTGATCTAAATCGGATCATTTTAATTATGCTAAATCAAAACTTCAACGTCAGAGCATAACACAACATGAAAAGGTTTACGCTCTTGAATAATTGATATGAGTTGTTTATTCGACTAGAGGTCATCCATCACAAAAAGATAAATTTTAGTTTGTTATATATATATATATATATATATATTATTTAATATGTATATCAACATTTCGATTGATTCTAATTTATAGACACTCAATCATTATCGGGAGTGTCTATAAATTAGACAGTAGTCACGTGAAGCGTTTTGAGTGCGATGCTCTTAGTCGACCTGTGTTGACTATTTTACGCTATTATTCATTTGTTACGGTCTTTTTTCTTGCTTACATAAAAAAAATATTGCGTTTAATTCTTCTATTTGCAGATGATTGATTGATGTGCTACATATCTATCTATGTATGTACGTCAGCGTTACATCTCGGTTTTTATATCCATCCATATCTATCTATCAACAGTCTCCAACGAATCTTTACAACATATAATACATAAGTTATGCTATATACATAATAAATAGTACTATTATATATTTCCTTCAATGCGTATATACATATATATATATATATATATGATTTGTCGATGTATTGTCTATAAATAATGTGCAAAACAAAAACAAATATATAATATATATTACATAGCATATAGAATAAGCTATGTATGTGTATTGATTACAATAATTCAGATTTTATGCCACAACACTATGACGGTTTTATTATGTTTGTACATATTTCAAATTGTTCTCTACACTAAATCCAAACGTAAATAAGTACATTAAAAAAAAGAGAGAAATATTATCTAGATACTTTTAATTTGTAGTCTATAGTTAAGTTATGATACTTTATTTTATAATATTTTAACTAAATATATATTTAAATTATTTTCACAACATATTTATGGAAATGTAATAACTTTTTTATATTGTTTCGGAGAAAAGCTAGGAACATTTTGGAGTGCGAGCAGGATTCTTGACTTTTATTCCTTATTCATTTAAAGCGAATTGAAGTTTTACGTTTCATCAGAAAGAATTAGATATGACAAATTTTTAGATTATAAGAAAATATGAGTCTTGGCATTGTGGGGGCACAACTGTCAAGCAGGCAGAAAATTACGATGGGCAAAATGTTGGTAGAAGACAAAATTTCTTGCCAATATCCAAACCATGACACCAATTTGGGATTGCGCGATTATGTTTTATGACGTTGGCGAAGCACCAGTGAAATCAATAGTAGTGAATGGATTAAAGCAAGTTATGTGGAGGAGAAAGAAATTACAAAAACGAAATTCTTTTTATCTACCACAACAAAAAGCACTTGTGATGGCGTATTATATGCTTGGTTTTAGGAACTTTTTTTTATTTTTCCAAAAAAAAAA
Source organism: Philornis downsi (assembly GCA_019455685.1). Lineage (NCBI taxonomy): Eukaryota > Metazoa > Arthropoda > Insecta > Diptera > Muscidae > Philornis > Philornis downsi. The sequence goes on from JAHXMU010000008.1 coordinate 204,765, forward strand.
AA